>CM022766.1:8205869-8573369 GCA_012411365.1 Ameiurus melas | reverse complement strand
GGTGTGTGTGGAGTTTGCATGTTCTCCCCGAGCTGCGGGGGTTTCCTCTGGGTACTCCAGTTTCCTCCCCCAGTCCAAGGACATGCATGGTAGGTTGATTGGCGTGTCTAAATTGTCCGTAGTGTATGAATGTGAGTGTGTGTGATTGTGCCACTCAAACCATAATAACCACCTTAATTATTGCATTGATGGTGGAAATGGCCATTTCCAATGCTTGTGCTGTTTTCTTAAAGCCATTTCCCATTTTGTAAACCTTTTGCCACACATCACAGCTATATTCCTTGGTCTAACTCATTGTTATGAATGATTAAGGGGATTTGGCCTGTGTGTTACCTTATATTTATACCCCTGTGAAACAGGAAGTCATGGTTGAATGATTTCTTTTTCCATGTCCATCCATCCATCCATCCATCTTCTACCACTTACTCCTATTCAGGGTCTTGGGGAGCATCGGGCACAAGGCAGGGATAGGGTGCCAGTCCATCGCAGGGCACAATCACATACACACACCCATTCATACACTTTGGACGCCACTCGCAGCATCCAGTTTTTAATAAAATGTTGGTTATAATTCATGTTTAAAATGCATATATAAGTAGGTATTGCTAGCTGTATTAACAAGTAGGCTGTGAGGTTAGTAAATATATGCTAACTGCTCTCCTGTACAGCTTTTCCCCTGGTTCAAACTTGTTCAGTCTCCTGGTTCACAGATTAATGAAGCTATAAACTGTATACTGTAATTACTTAACAATATTGTATCTTTTACTTCCTTATTACATTAGTGTCAGCAATACTGCACAATTATACAGATTTCATCAGTATATAACTCCTATTCAGTAAGCGTTAGCTAGTGAAACAGCTAGAAATAAGTGCTAACTGAAATTAGCTTCCAACACACTACAGTAATCCTGTTTAATAAAAAAACTGAATCATCCAGATCATCATTATAGATCAGCTAGCATAACGTATTCTGTGTGTTTTGAGAAATGTTTATAAATGTTCCTACAGCGCTCATATTTGCTTAAATTGCGGAAATGTTTTTTTTTTGTAACTTATGAATATATTATTGAATGTTTTGATAAAATCCTCAGTTGGTTGTGGGAATATCAAGTCTTCCACAATACAAGCATTTCAAATATTTGAATTGAAGGGTTTGATGCATCTGAGGGAGGAAATTATGTTTATTTTTCCAGGGCTAGGCTAGGCTAGACAATACCAGAAACACCTTTCATAAAAATGTCAGGACATTAAGCTGCATCTGGAAACCTTTTACATTTTTACAAACACCTGATCCCATTTTGCTGTAGTCCAGCAGGTGTCTGTGATGTTGAAACTTATGTGGCAGTTGATGTTTAGATATTCTCTGGACACCTTTTGTCTTTTACACCTGTCCTTATTACATCTCAGGCTATTTACCGAACTGATGAGTCTCCAAAAGTGTTTGTTCATTCTTCTTTAGTACTGTTCTGACTCCCTGGGTTCTTTGTCAGTCCTCAAAATCTCTGAATGTGTGTGTAAAAGTAAATAACGCCGACAGCATTTGGACGTTGCGTTTTCAGGAGTCTCTGAGCGAGGCTGGGGAGAAGAATCAGAAGGTGGAGGTGTCCAGTGCTCCAGTGCACAGCGAGAGGTTCAACTTGGAAGACAGAGTGAGGGAGCTGGAGGAACTGCTTTGTGAGGCACACAGAGAGAGTGAGAGACAAACCAAGGTGAGCGAGAAAAGCCTCACATTAAATAGTACAAACAATATGGCAAACATTGAGAAAAGAAAATATCTGCACACTCACTTGTGTCTGGAGCCTGAGGGGCATGAGCAGTGACGGCTGGACCTGATATTAGTTATGAGGATGAAATTTCATCTCAAAAGACATCAAAACACTTCTAAAATTAGGTCAACATTAGCAGTGTCGACCATTTTACACCAGAACGCAGCTAAGCTGCTAGCTGAAGAAGGAAGTCATAGCTAGCTGTCATGTAACGGGGTTGGAGACGGATGCAAATGCAGTTAAATCTTTTATTAAACACACAGGCAGACAAATCCAAAACGTAGAGCAATATCATGGTCGCAAAACATGTGAGGGGTCAGGCGATTGGCAAACAACATAAACTAGGCTTAGACGAGAATCGAGAAACGTGAGGACAAAACAGGATCAAAACCATGAAACAAGGATCAAAAGGCTCGGTACGGGTCTAGCAATAAACACACAAACACACAATACTTTGCATGGAACAAAGACACACGGGTTTAAATATAAAAACTAATCAAAGAGATAAACGAGAACAACTGAGACACTAGGAAGGAACTAATTACATAACCGAGGCGGGGACAGGACAGAAATAAAAACAAAACAGGAGTCAGTAAACAGTAAAAGACAACCCACAAGTGTGCGCTGTTGTGCATCAGGCAGTTCATGAGTGCTGGATGTTCCGGAAATCCCTGATACTAGCTAGCTAGACTTACAAACAACACATGTCAGAAATGAACACAAATAATGAAACAGAACTTCATACTTTATAGTTTATTTATAATATTTATAAATGACACCTACTGCAGCTGTAAGTTATTCCACGTGGAGCTGATGTGTAAGTCTGAGATGTCAATACCACACATGCTAAACAGAAAAGCTGTAACTCATTCAAACTAAAAACAGCAAACCTATGTTTGTAACTTCTGTTATGATTTGCTTTTGTCTGGGTTTTATTCAGATGTAATGTGTTTCCCATATGACTGTAGCAAGGGCATAAAAATAATAAATGTACAGCTGAGTCATATTTATTGGCACCTCTGCAAGTAAATTTGGAACAGAATAAAAAGCATGATAACACAAATATGTCAGCCTTAATTACATCACAGAATCTGTTTAATACCCAGTTTTAACAAGTGGAACTGAAGAGCCTCGTTGTAGATTTGAACATCCAGGACATTTTCTAGCACATTTGTTGTTACTGCTGCTCTGGTATATGCAGACATTTTAATCCATCTTGTTAAATTAGGAACAAAACTGTAAAACGCCAAACGAAAGACTCGACTCAACCCTGTCCCACTCCTTCTAGCGTCCAGGGGAAGAGCAATAAACTGGGTTATGGTCTGATCTGTTCTTCTCTTGTTATAAGTAGAGGAACAGTTCTGCACAAACCCAGCCTGATCTGGCTCTTACATTTATATAGTTACATTTAAATAGCACTTTTCTAGACACTCAAAGCGCATGACATACAGTAGTATGGGAGGGGAATCATGCGACGGCAACCATAGTGCTCCAGAATGCCCACCACACACCGGCTGTTAGTGGAGAGGAGAGTGTGATGTAGCCGAATCAGAGATGGAGATTATTAGGGGGCCGTGATAGAGAAGGGCCAATGGGGGAATTTCTCCAGGACACCAGGGTTATACTCCTACTCTTTTAGGATAAGTGTCCTGAAATGAATAAGAAACACGTGCTGAACAGTTTTCCATGCAAAACCTTAGAAAAATCCAAAAACAACTGCTCTGAATCTGAATTTTGTGTATCGTTATAACACTATGTGTTTTAAGAGTGGGAGCGGGAGGCTCACAATCTAATAAAGTTACAGAACGATGAGATTAAGGAAACATCACATAATGCGGCATCACTAAAGGTATTCTTTTTAGTCAGGATTTGGGGACATTTTGTTCTTTGTCCACAAAAGATTTTAAGCAGTTCTGATGAGCAGTGAGTTATATAAAATAAAGCTTTGTTTATTGATTTTCCAGGTCTCTCTGGCTGAAACTGAAAGGAAATATGAGCAGGTGATTGAGTCCAATGCTCAGCTGAAGAATGAGAATTCTGACCTGATGTCAAAGGTGAACACACTGCAAGACTCATTGCAGGATTTGGGCATCCTGCTCTGTGAGACACACATGGAGTGTGCTGAGGCAGTGAGGGTAAATTAAAAAATCCTTTGCTTTAAACAGTTCCGTTAGTAACAATGTGAGGACTCGTGGTGCATTAAGAATTACTTCACAGGCTTTATGTACTACAATAAAATAAACATCACTTTTAATGAAAAATGGTAGTTTTGTTATTAAATAGGAGTGGACAATTTTTCATGTGAATTAGGGATGTCACAATACCAAAAATCTAGTAGTCGGTACCGATATCAGCAAAAGTAAACGATACTTGATACCAAAGTCGATACCACGGTGTGTAAAAATAAATAAATAAATAATACTTAAACATTCATTCCTTTTTTTAAACATTTGAGCATAAAAAATAGAGGCAACAGTCACATAATAAAAAAAATAAAAGCAATTACAAAATAGATGTATAATAAATATGTAGGCATAAAATGTTTTTCTTTGAGATGTTCTGAAATGAGGTCTCTGGTTTCGGTGTATAGTTTGGGTAGCTCTGTATATATCAGGGGTGTCCAGTCTTATCCAGAAAGGGCCGTTGTGGGTGCAGGTTTTCATTCCAACCAAGCAGGAGCCACACCTGAGTCTATTGAAAGCAAAGATCCACTGATTAAACAGGTGGAATCAGGTGTGGCTCCTGATGGGTTGGAATGAAAACCTGCACCCACACCGACACTTTCAGGATAAGATTGGACACCCCTGGTATACATGAAGTAATTTCTGCTTGGTAGCTGGTATCTGGGGTTGAACTGCTGAAGCATTTGCCTCTAATCCATGCGTTTTCTATCTTGATCCATGCATATACATTCAGCAGCTGCCCTATCCAGTATCCTTTCTTCATTTGAGTTTTTTGAGAGAGAGAGAGAGAGAGAGAGAGAGAGAGAGAGAGAGAGAGAGACTGACTGACTGACTGACTGACTGACTGACTGACTAAAACAGTGGAGTCTACAGGTGCTAAGGTACACACTGAATGCAAGCAATTTAAATTCACTGACATGGTCTCAGGCTGAAAAGATTTATTAAAACCATGAAAATAATTATTTAATCTAATGACATGAGGCTACATTTAGCTGACAGGACATGGGCTGAATGGAGATGCATGGAGGAACATTACGAGGTAGTTTAAAACATTGCAGTGCATTAGTGTCGTTAACAAATAACAGGCTATCGCTAACATTACATGGAGCATATGTTAGCTGGTTTCACGGCAACAATGCCAGCCGCCTCAAACAAATATAATATAGGACCGTCTTTCAGGATAAGGATTAGAAGTTGTACAGTTTGTTTGACGTTAATATGACTTGAAGCTCACTCACCTTGAATTGTTTGAAGAGATCGGGGGGTGTGTCTTTCAAGTGCTTCGCCAAATTCGAGGTGTTTCCTCCCTTTGTTTGAAGTGTACGATGGCATCGGCATCAAATGCGAAGTATTTCCATATTCGACTCTTGCCTTTTTACGGTACTTCCGTTACGGTACCAACAGAATTGCAGAAACACAAGTACCGTCACGTTTTAAGAATATTGGTACCGAAGTATCGGTTCTCGTGACATCCCTAATGTGAATATTAAGCACTAAAGTTTGAACTCATTCACCATGGCTGTGTTTTAGTCGTATGAGTCGGAGCTGAACCTTCGCAAATATGTGCAGTCCGAGTACGATAAGAGGGAGGAAAACTGTAATAAGAAAATCAGCACACTAAGGGTAAGCTTTTCTTCTCATGAAACCCCAACCTTTATTTTGTGTGTGTGTGTGTGTGTGTTAGTGGCCGTTTTTAGTTAGTCATGTTTTTGAGGACATTTTGGATGTCCACAAAACATTTCAGTCTGTTCTGTTAAGTGAGGAGTCAAGTCCTCAAAAGTGTCTGTGTTTGTGTTGAAGTAAATAAAGAAAACTAGCTATGACTGTTGTACTTCCAGGTCACGCTTGCCGAAGCTGATAGGCAATACGAGCAGGCGATGGAGTCCATTGCTCAGCTGGAGAAGGAGAACTCCAAGCTGATGTCCGACGTGAAGACACTGCAAGACTCAATGCTGGAGTTGGACGATGAGCTGTCTGTGACCCGGATAAAGTGTAATGCGATAACAAGAGTAAGTATAAAAAAAAAAATCATTGCATTAAGCAGTTCCTTTAGAAATAATACTCATGATGTTCATGCTGCATGATGAGTTACACCACAGGCTATATGGAGCTGAATAAAATATTTTAATATTGTATTTCTAGACTTGGATGCTAATTTTTAATTTAATGGAACTGGTGCATTGCAAATGTGAACATGCATCACTCACATTTTAACCTCTTTTTCGCTTCATGGGTGTGTTTTAGGAGTGTGAGAGAAAAACTTGGGAGTTGGGCATGCTGCAGTCTGATTGCAGTGAGATGAAGGAAACTTTACTAAAGGTAAGATTTACTTATTATGGAACCAATAAGCCATAATCCAGTATGAGCATTACTGAATAATGAGCAATTCCTCCAATGTTCAACTTCATATCTGAGCTTCTGGGATTTTATTAAAACAGAGACTCATGAATTCACATGTCAGCGTTCACCTAATTAAAGTAAGTCGTGGGGGGAAACCCATGTTAGTCAGTGATGGAACTGGTGGCAGGCTTCACAGAGACCCTTTTTGATGTTTGTTTATTTCTTCTCTGCATGCTTATCAGCATGAATAAAAACGAGCTGCACTTAACTGATCAAGCAGTGTTAAGTCGGTCAGATTGGGTTAATTGTTTTCATTAAAAAGTTTTGATAATGTAGTTATTTAACTGGCAAAACATTCAGATTTGTTTTGGTACTAGAACTTAATTTGACAATGGATCTTATTCTAAACTTTTATTTGAGGCTTAACTTGTTTGTCAACCAAAAAGTCACTTAAGCACCAAAAAGTCACTTAAGTCCTCAGTTTCTACTTGACCAAATTCACAATACTTTAAAGTTACTACTTTATTACTGAAGTGAAGCAGCACTAAAGTTTAAACCTCTTTTTGCTCCATGGCTGTGTTTTAGGAGTGTGAGAAAGAGCCGGAGGTACACCGTATGCTGCTGTCACAAAACGATGAGTTGAAGAAGTTGTTAAATCAGAAGGAGGAGTTACTTAAGGTTAGCTCTGTCATAAAACTAGGCCTGCTATTGTGAGCCGTGTGCGGGAAAATATCTACTGTGACCCAGAAGAGTATATAGTAGCAAAGATTTAATACATAAGATACATTAATCGTTTACAATAATCCAAAAGGAGAGACAGTCCAAACATACAGTGCCTTGCGGAAGTATTCGGCCCCCTTGAACTTTTCAACCTTTTGCCACATTTCAGGCTTCAAACATAAAGATATAAAATTTAAATTTTTTGTGAAGAATCACCAACAAGTGGGACAACAATTGTGAAGTGGAACGAAATTTATTGGATATTTTCAACTTTTTTCAGCAAATAAAAAACTGAAAAGTGGTGCGTGCAAAATTATTCTGGATGAACTGCAGAGAACTACAGCTGAGGTGGGAGAGTCTGTCCATAGGACAACAATCAGTCGTACACTGCACAAATCTGGCCTTTATGGAAGAGTGGCAAGAAGAAAGCCATTTCTCAAAGATATCCATAAAAAGTCTCGTCTAAAGTTTGCCACAAGCCACCTGGGAGACACACCAAACGTCACACCAAACGTTGAGAAATGTCTTTCTTCTTGCCACTCTTCCATAAAGGCCAGATCTGTGCAGTGTACGACTGATTGTTGTGTCGACTCTCCCACCTCGCTGTAGTTCTCTGGTTCACCAGAGTGATCATGGGCCTCTTGGCTGCATCTCTGATCAGTCTTCTCCTTGTCTGAGCTGAAAGTTTAGAGGGACGGCTAGGTCTTGGTAGATTTGCAGTGGTCTGATACTCTTCCATTTCAAAATGATCGCTTGCACAGTGCTCCTTGGGATGTTTAAAGCCTGGGAAATCTTTTTGTATCCAAATCCGGCTTTAAACTTCTCCACAGCAGTATTACGGACCTGCCTGGTGTGTTCCTTGGTCTGCATGATGCTCTCTGCGCTTTCAATAGAACCCTGAGACTATCACAGAGCAGGTGCATTTATACAGAGACTTGATTACACACAGGTGGATTCTATTTATCACCATCAGTCTTTTAGGACAACATTGGATCATTCAGAGATCCTCGCTGAACTTCTGGAGTGAGTTTGCTGCACTGAAAGTAAAGGGGCCGAATAATTTTGCACGCACCACTTTTCAGTTTTTTATTTGCTGAAAAAGGTTTAAAATATCCAATAGATTTCGTTCCACTTCACAATTGTGTCCCACTTGTTGGTGATTCTTCACAAAAAATTTAAATTTTATATCTCTATGTTTGAAGCCTGAAATGTGGCAAAAGGTTGAAAAGTTCAAGGGGGCCAAATACTTTCGCAAGGCACTGTAGTTGTATGAAAGTGTCATAAAGCTAAGTAACTGACCATATAAAATGCAGGATAATGGTAGAAAGAGGAGAGAGGCAGAACTAAACACATAAGTGTAGGTACAAGTCCTCTAATACTCAGGAGTGCTACAAATACTTTTTTAATAATCAATCACTGAAACTATGAATTTAATTCCAATTAAAAAAAAATCAAAAATAGGAATGTGGGGTGTGTGTGTGTTTGTTCTTTCTTGTATAGTCATGTTCTGTGGGACATTTTCTCCTCTGTCCACAAAACATTTCAGTAATGTGTTGAGTCCTGAAAAGTGTATATATATGTGTATGTAGACGTAAATAAAGACAACAAGCTGTGGTTGTTGAACTTACAGGTCTCTCTGGCTGAAGCTGAGAGGAAATGTGAGCAGGTGATGGAGCACAATGCTCAGCTGGAGAATGAGAACTCCAACCTGATGTCCCAGGTGAATACGCTGCAGGGCTCAGTTCAGCAGCTGGAGGAAGAGGTCTCTGAGACACACGGGAAGTGTGAAGAGATAAAGCGAGTAAGCATTAAACAGGCTAACGGGTCCTTTATATATGAATTTCTATATGTAGTTGAACAAAAAAGATTTCTAGTTTAAGATGGTAGGAATATTACGCAGTCCAGTTTAAACCTCTTTGGTCTCTTGGCTGTATTTTAGGAGTATGAGCGGGAGGCGCAGTGCAAAGAGATGAGGGCAACCTTAGAACAGTGCAATGTGTTACTAAAGGTAAGTTTTTTCCTCTCCCTAAGTCATGACTGCTGCAGGTCACTGTGTCAGGAAAGTAAATACAGTACATCTGGGCATTTTAAACATGGCATTTAAGAGCAAATATTCAAGCTTCAAATTAGGGCTGCTACTGTGAACTATGTGTGAGGACTATTCCCGTTCATGCTGCATGTACTACAAGCTGAACAGTCCTGGTGACATTTTTTGTGTTTTACCTGCACACGCCTGTCACAGCTCATGACGAATTTAATAAAGAACATGAAAATTTTAACAGACCAAAAAAACAACAACAAGTAAGAAAAGCACAAGACAAAAGTCTGGTGTGAGCACTAATTAATAATAACCAAAGACACCACAGTACCTTCCATTTTGTTTTCTATTGGCTCACAAAACCACAGCTTCTGAATTCACAGGTCAGAGTTCACCGAGATATAGTTACTGGGCGTGAAGTAATCTCTCCCAGAAGTAGATGCATGTCCTTCACAATCTGCATCCTTTTCCCTTTTAGGAAATGACCTTTTCTCTGTGTTTGATCTGAGAGCTGCTTTGGCTGTAAAAAAGAAAAGTGTAGTTTCAGATGTCTCCCATATTGCTGTAACAAGGGGTCAAACCGAGTCAATGCTATGGATAACCTGTATATATTTGTACCTCTGGCTGATGAGTTAATCTGAAACTGAATGGAAACTACTAGCATGATAATACAACTGAATATTTCAGGTCTAGTTACATCACAGCATCTGTTTAATGCACTTTCATAAATTGGAACTGAAGAGGCTCGGTGTAGATGTGAACATTAAGCACTAAAGTTTAAGTCACAGTCTACACCCAAGGACCTTAGGAATAATTTATGGTTCCGGTGACCAGGTACGCTGGCGTGTTTTGCCGCCGCTCCTGTTACCGTTTTGTTTGTCTTCGTTTGTTATTTTATGTCATATTGTTTTAAATAACTGTGAGGTTTTTTAAGTTGTATTGATGTAGTGCCGTTACGATTGCGATGTGGTGGTGCCATTTTATATACTTTGGACTATTGTTTTTATTTCTGTGTTCCACCTGGAATAACCTGCAGCGTGAAACGCAGAATCAACGCCTCTGTTCGGCTGCGTGTGTGGATTGTACGACTTTGTGCTCGCAGTGCCGCTGATTCTGGCACTACATCTATTCTTATTCTTCTTGATCCTAGAGCTGCTTTCAATACTGTGGATCATGGTCTATTACTTACCTGCCTTGAAAGTGTTTTTGGTGTGTCTGGGACAGTTTTAAACTTTTCTAATTTCTATGGGTGGTTACAGATCTGACACTTGCGCTGTGCCCTCAAGGTTCAGTTTTAGGCCTTTTACTTTTCAATATTTATCAATCTCCACTTGGGCATCTGCTGCGATCGCTCAGCCTCCATTATCACTTTTATGCTGATGATACCCAAATCTACATTCACTCAAAATCTGGTGAAAACCTTGATGTTTGTTGTTTTTCTGATTGTATTTTTGAGATAAAAACATGTATGAACACTAATTTTCTGCCTGAATAGCGGGAAAGCCGAAGTTATGCTTATAGGTTCCCACCATCAAATATTCAAAGCTGGTTCACTGTCTCGGTTTGTTGATGGCTCTGTTCTAGAGACTCAAAGTAAGATGAAGAACCTTGGAGTAATTTTCGATACCAGCCTCACATTTGATTCTTCTGTTCAGAGCACTGTTAAAGCATCCTTTTTTCACCTCAGAAATATAGCTGGACTGCACACAACGCTGAACTTCTCTGTGGCTGAAAGATTGGTAGTCATTTGCTGTCACTCGGCTGGATTACTATAACGCCGTTTTAGCCGGAGTTTCTAAATACACAATCAACAAATTGCAATTTGTTCATACTCTGCTGCCAAGACCCTGATAGGAACCAGGAAATGTGGACATATTACTCCTATTCTGGAGTCCTTGCACTGGCTCCCTGTCAGGTTCCGTGTCGATTTTAAGATCAGGATGTTGACATATAAAGTATTACATGGCGTGGCTCCTCAGTACTTATCTAGTTTATTAATTCCTTACACCCCAAATTGCAGACTGCGCTCTAACAGTGTAATCTGTTAACTATTCCACAAAAACACAGAACTCTCTTCCTCCTGAACTCAGAGAAGCTCAGGCCTTTGGCATTTTTAAAGCTCAACTTAAGACACACTTTTTTAAACTTGCATTTGACTGCTGATATCTTATTTTATTATTATTATTAAACCTCTTCTGCTTCATGGCTGTGTTTCAGGAGTGTGCGCGAGAGAGGGAAGCTCACAGTGTCCTGAAGTTGCAGCACTCTCAGGTGAATTTAACACACACGGAGGAGTCACTGAAGGTATGTTACCACGACTGCTATTGTGTGTGTGTGTGTGTGTGTGTGTGTTCATTATTGTTTAGTCACCTTTTTAGGGAAATTTAGTTTTTTGTCCAAAAAAATAAATGGTGACAAAAAAGAAATAATTAATTTTGAGTTGTCAAAAGTGTCTGAATGTGTGTGTAGATGTAAATAATGCCAACATGTTTTGATTGTTGAACTTGAAGGTCTCTCTGGCTGAAGCCGAGAGGAAATATGAGCAGGCAAAGGAGACCAATGCTCAAGTGGAGAATGAGAAGTCGGTTCTGGTGTCCAAGGTGAACAAACTGCAAGACACCGTGCGGGGGTTGACTACACTGCTCGCGCAGACATACAAGAAGTGTGCTAAGACACTGAGGGTAAGTGAGAAAAAAACTTGCATTAAGCAGCTCCTTTAGTAATAATTCGAGGACTCCGGATGATCTTCCTGCCTGATGAGTTACACCACAGGCTATATGTACTTCAGCAAAATAAAATTGTATTTCTAGATTAAAGTGATATTTTTTTATTGAATAGAGGTGGTGTACTGTAGATGTGAACATTAAGTAATACAGTTTAAACCTTTTTTTTGCACCATGGTTGTGTTTTAGGTGTGTGCCATAGAGAAAGGCGTTGTTGATCTTGTGAAGTCTGAGGCCACAAAGCGGGTGATATTTTTAATTCAGGAAAAAAAATCACTTGAGGTAAGCTTTTCTTCTAATGAAATCACAACTGTTACTATGTATTAGTGTGTTTATTCTGGTCAACTTTTTGGGGACATTGTTTTTTGTCAACAAAAGATTTTATGCTGTTAACACAAGTGATGCCTTGAGTGCTCAAAAGTGTCTGTGTGTGTGTGTGTGTGTGTGTGTGTGTGTGTGTGTGTGTGTGTGTGTGTGTGTGTGTGTGTGGGGAGTAAATAAAGTCCAGAAAATTTTTGGTTGTTTGGTTGTTCCAGGTCGCTCTGGCTGAAGCTGAGCAGAAATTTGAGAGGGCAACGGCGGACATTACCCAGCTGGAGAATAATAAGTCTGAAATAGAATCTAATATGCGTACATTGCTAGACATGGCGAGTGACTCGGCGGAACAGCTCTGTCAGACCAGGAGAAGGTGTGATGAGGTCACGAGGGTAAGTGGAAAAAAAATCCTTGCATTAAACAGTTCCTTTAGAAATAATCTGAGGACTTGTGGTAATCATGTTGCACAATGAGTTACACCACAGGCTATAAGTATTTGAACAAATTAAAATAGTATTTTTAGTTTAACATCTAGATTTTATTGAATAGAAGTGGTGCATAGCAGATGTGAACATTTAGTACTCAAGACTGAACTTCTTTTGCTCTCTGGCTGCGTTTTAGGAGTGTGTGCAAAAAACTCAGGAGTTGAGGACGCTAGAGTCCAAGTGGAATTTGTTGAATGAAACCGTACTAAAGGTAAGCTTTTTATTTTGAAAAGTTATATTTAGTTTGATTTTATTTATTTATTTTTTTTATGAAAAACTTTTTTTTTATAAAATTCATAAGCCAAAATCCAGTCTGAGTCTGAGCGCTTAACACCGACACTGTAAATGGTAAATGTGCACTTATATAGCGCTTTTATCCAAAGCGCTTTACACTGTGTCTCATTCACCACACACTCACACTCACACACACACACCAATGGTAGCAGAGCTGCCGTGCAAGGCGCTAGCTTGCCATCGGGAGCAACTTGGGGTTCAGTGTCTTGCCCAAGGACACTTCGGCATGTGGTCACCCGGGAATCGAACCACCAACCCTACGATGAGTGGACAACCTGCTCCACCAGCTGCGCCACAGCCGCCCACTGTAAGTGAAGCAGCCAGTTTAGCACTGAAGTTTGAACCCCTTGTACACCATTGCTGTGATTTAGGATTATGAGGCAGGGTGTGTAGCTCACGGTGTCCTGAGGGTGCAGTACAATGGGCTGAAGGAACAGCATGAAGAGTTACTAAAGGTAAGATTTTTCCTCTCAATAAATGATGACTTCTGTAGTACACTGTGCGTCAGTTATAGGGCAGAAAAGTGAATATAAAACCTCAGGGCAATTCACACACATATATTTAGAAACAAATATTCAAGCTTCAAAGGACTGCTGTAGTGAACTGTGTGAGGACTCTTCATATTCATGCTACATGATGCATTGTACTACAGGCTGAACAGCCCTGGTGACTTTTTTTTGTTGTTGTTATCCTTCATTTTAACACTATAATAATGTGCTTGTGGGTGCACATAAAACAAGTGTTTTTACAAAAAGTACATATCTAAAGAGTGGAAATAATGCACCTCGGTTTGGACCTTTCCACATCTGATGCAGCTCATGAACAACTCTGTAATTAGCTGACAGCGACGTGTCAATATTGTTAAACAGGAAAACTTTAGCAGGCCGAGAAATAAAACAAAATTTTACCACAAAACCTAGTGTATGTTGGTGGAAAAGAGGCCTATTTTATCAGACTGTTTAATACTTATTGTAGATGTTAACATTAAACACTAAAGTTTACCGTTACTGCTCCATGACTGTTTTTTAGGAGTGTGTGAGAGAGAGGGAGGCCCATAGTGTCCTGAAGTCTCAGTATGATCAGATGAAGGAAACTTCAATGGAGTCAAATGCTCAGCTGGAGAACGAGAAGTCAGACCTGATGTGTCACGTGCACAAACTGGAAGGCAGAGTGCAACAGCTGGAGAAACTGCTGTACGAGGCCGACATGACATGCGGTGCTATAAAGCAGGTTAGTGAGACAATCCTTACATTAAACGGTTTTGTCTGAACTAATGTGAGGACTCGTGATGTTCATACATGAATTATTCGTACTGGTCATTGCTGTTATCGATGTCATATGATGTGCAACAGAAACACTTGGTACATCTGACCGTGATAGACTAGTTTGCCCAATAACAGAAGCCGCACTACATCTCTGTATACATCTCTGTATAATGTCATCACTGTCTAATGGTGAGTAACAAGCAAGTTTAGAACGTTAACACAGATGTTTGCCCCACCCTGGATTGCAACAACAATAAAATCATTGGGTCTGACTTGGCCAGCCCATTGTAATAGTACACCCCTACAGATTATATGCTGAAGATAGATCTATGGTAGACCTGTGATTAAATAAAATACATTCTGCTTAGGTCATCAATTAGCACAATCCACACTTGTGCAGAAACAAAAACGGACCCTTGTTATAATGATAGTGATATTATGCCAACAGAAATTACTCTTTACACATCAAAGTTGATTATTTTTGGAGCTGTTCGCCCTCGCTGAATGTTGAAGACGAATGCCAATATTCCCCTGCCAAGTCAACTTTATGTAATAAGGCTACAGGAAGCTGTAACTCCGCTACGATTTTTCTGTGCTCCGACCATTATTGTCCCTTTCATGATAAAACTCAAATGAGCGATCAGAGACCGTTGCACCCTGGTTGGCATGAGGAAGTTGAGAACTCAGGAGGTAGGCTAAGAGAGAGCGAATTTGCTTATTTGGGGTATTTTTACTTTACATGTGTTTCAGAATGATAGCCTTATAAACGAAAGAAAAATACTTGTAATGTAAACAAAAACGTAAAAATTCACAAATTCTACATGACCAAAATTCACTCTACTTTGAAGTTACTCCTTTTTCATTTAAGTGAAGCAGCTAGTTTAACTCTAAGTTTAAATGTCTTTTGCTCCATGACTGCGTTTTAGGAGTGTAAGCGAAAGCGGGAAGCTCACAGTGACCTGAAGTTGCCGTATGATGAGATGAAGGAAACTCAATCACACAAGGAGTCACTAAGAATAAGCTTTTCAACTTCTTCTTCTCATGTAATTATGAATGCTATTGTGAATTGTCTGTGTTGATCCTTGTTCAGTCATGTTGTGAAGACATTTGGTCATGTGTCCGCAAAACATTTCAAGCTGATCTGATAGGTGATGAATCAAGTCCACAGCAGTGTCTGAATGTAAATATGTGTAGAAGTAAATAAAGCCAGTTTTTAAACTTCCAGGTCACTGTGGCTGAAGCTGAAGAGAAATCTGGGCCAGCGTTCGAGTCCAGTGCTCAGCTGGACAATGAGAAGTCTGACCTGATGTCCCAGGTGAACACACTGTGAAGCTCAGTGCAGCAGCTGGAGGAAGAGGTTTGGTGGTTCCATTCCCACTTCTGCCCTGTGTGTGCACGCAGAGCTTGCATGTTTTTCCTCCATGCTTCAGGGTCTTCCTCTGGGTATTCCACTTTCCTCTCCCAGTCCATAAACATGCATTGTAGGCTGATTGGCATTTCCAAATTGTCTGTAGTGTGAGAATGGGTGTGCGAGTGTGTGGGATTGTGCACTGCGATGGGTTGGCACCCTGTCCAGGGTGTCCCCCACCTTGTGCCTCGAGTCCCCTCGGATAGGCTTCAGGCTCCCTGTGACCCGATGTAGGATAAGTGGTACAGAAAATGGATGAATGGATGGTGTGGGGGTGGGGGGAAGAAAGGAAAAAAAAAGAGAGAAAACCTGTATATTAGTTAAATATTAATTAAAGAAGAACCGTTAACATCAGAAAAGAAGAAAGATTTATTTATGAATTTCATGGAATATTGCTAAACATTTTTTAAAAGTGTGATTACCCCTTTGTCAAGTCTATTGACATCCCTAGCCAGTTTAATCTTTTGAATTTAGCATCTTTAGGGGTTTTTTTTCTCCACAGTGTGCACCAATGCTGCTGGCATGAACGCCATAAAACATCCTCTGCACCACAGATAACCTTCATTTTTAGTTCACATAAGGTACCTTTATATCTGCTGTAGTACAGCTGACCATCTGCAAGATAAAATACAGTATTAATTAAAGCATCAAGCGTGTGTGTGTGTGTGTGTGTGTGTGTGTATATATATATATATATATATATATATATATATATATATATGTATATATATATATGTATATGTATATGTATATGTCAACATGACATCCTCCTGTGCAAATAGAGAAAAATAATTTTCCCAGTTAGGACTGTTTCAACCTGACTGTCTTAATTTATTCCCTAATTGAAAGGAAAAAAGACAATCTCTCCCTCTGGCTCTCTCTCTTTTTCACAATTTACTGAATAATTTTGTCTAATTATTGTTTTTTTTGTTTTTTGTTTTAAAAAAAAAACCATATTATTATTTATTGATTTATTTATTTTTAATCAGTTTGAAGCACCAAAGTGCATACTCGCCGACCAAGGAAGGGTCTGTTAATCAGGTAAGTTAAAGCTGTACCATACCATATAGTAATAGCATATACACGTGGTAAGTGGTACACCATACTTTTTTTTTCTATAAATCTACTATAATTAAAAATAACATTATGATTGTAATAACAATTTAACCAGAGTTTGTGTTCGCCTTATCATCCCCAGGCTAATTGTCTTGTCAAAAGCATGAATGGGACAATACAGAGGTGCTAAATATTGTGTATTCAACCAGTTTTACACAAGGTAAAAAATTCGCTCATATTTATCGGCTCAAACCAGCATAAACGATTGAGGCTATTTGGAGTGAATTTGGAGCATGGGTGGGGACGGGTGACCTCAGAATTGCCAAAACTGAAACAGCACAAACAGAGCACAAACGAGCCTTTTTGTGTGGTGGGGGGACTGGTGACGTCATCACACTATAATTCAGTGGCTAATATTTTAAAAACGGAAGCAGCAAAAACAAAGCTTTTATTGGCACAATCCAGCACAAACGAAGAACAAATTATTGAGTCGATTTGGGGTGAATTTGGAGCATTTGGGGGGCTGGTGAAGTCATCGCCTATAATTTAACATCTGATATTTGAAAAACAGAAGCAGGACAAACGAAACTTTAGTGGCCAAATGAAGCACAAACGATTGAGGCTATTTGGGGGTGAATTTGGAGCATGGGTGGGGATGGGTGACCTCAGAATGGCCTAGAAATATTCTTTTAATATCTCCAAAACCAAAACGGCACAAACGATTGAGGCTATTTGGGGTGAATTTGGAGCATGGGTGGGGATGGGTGACCTCAGAATGGCCTAGAAATATTCTTTTAATATCTCCAAAACCAAAACGGCACAAACGATTGAGGCTATTTGGGGTGAATTTGGAGCATGGGTGGGGATGGGTGACCTCAGAATGGCCTAGAATATTTTTTTTAATATCTCCAAAACCAAAACGGCACAAACGATTGAGGCTATTTGGGGTGAATTTGGAGCATGGGTGGGGATGGGTGACCTCAGAATGGCCTAGAAATATTCTTTTAATATCTCCAAAACCAAAACGGCACAAACGATTGAGGCTATTTGGGGTGAATTTGGAGCATGGGTGGGGATGGGTGACCTCAGAATGGCCTAGAAATATTCTTTTAATATCTCCAAAACCAAAACGGCACAAACGATTGAGGCTATTTGGGGTGAATTTGGAGCATGGGTGGGGATGGGTGACCTCAGAATGGCCTAGAAATATTCTTTTAATATCTCCAAAACCAAAGCCACACAAATGAAAATTTTGATGGCACAAATGGAGCACAAACGATTGAGACCATGTTGCCAACGTTTTGCGTTGGGTAGTTGGGCAACTTCAGGCAGGTACAACACCTAGGTTATAATTCGTCAAAGCTTGTCTGAATCGTCAATGTTGTTTCGGATCAACACCTGCAAGTAACCACTAGGTGGCTTGAACTGTTTCAGTGTTCCACGAAGCCTCGCTCTGCCCACCACTAAAAAAAATCATGAGTGGGGTATTACTGGTGTATTTTATGTCGTAGAATAAACCGTGAAAATATTTTGCGCTTGTGTTCAGCACAGACCTTATTTCAGGCTTTTATCTAAAATTCCATTCAAAAAACCCAGTGACAATGGAACCGGAAGGACTAAAATGCCAACTTGTTTCCGGGTTTCGGCATTACAAAATGACGTCATCCCTGAATCACTCTATTTGCCGTAAAAGTGCGCCGTCTGCTGGACACATGTCAGTACTGCGAATGATCTTGGGATGCAAGCTTTGAATGACTTCACTTTTTAGACCACCATCTTCGTTAGCTCATTCATTCATTCCCCTGCTGAAAAAAAAACGTCTTAGAAACCAGCAGAGAAATTCTAATGGTTTCCTCTCCAAATACCATTACAAATAATCAGCTGTTAACCATTAAAACAATTACCAATTGTCAAAGGTGTTCTATTGGTCCTTAATCGAATCCACTAGACATAACATGCCACCAATAGAAGGCAACAAATTACCAGTAGAGACCCACAGGGACCAATAAAACTATTATTAAAAGTGCATGTAAACGTTCAAATAGTGCAAACTTAATAAATCTTAAACTATGCTGCAAAACAAGAAAACCGTATATAAACACGATGTATCTGAACCACTACCATATTACAGGAAGTTCCTTTTTGTGGGGTTAATTCTTCCTTGTCTAGGTTTGGATCTCTTCCTTTTGCCGTGCTTGTTCTCATTCTACGTGCGAGATGCCCACCGTTGTGGCACGTAAATACGTCATCAACTATATCGTCAATATTCTGGGATGACAAATTCTTATCATTAGGAGGCATTGTACCAGTATATTATGGATACAATATGGCACAGCTGTATTACATACCATATTACATACGTATTCTATTACGTAGGATACATAACGAACAGGAAGCAACCTGCGATTCAATCTAAGTTGAAAATGGTAACTTTTATTTAATGTAACGCTGAGCTAAACATTCAAAACACTCCTGTAGGTAAATGAATAATATCAAATGTAAAACATTCAACTTTATGCTAAACATTTCCAGTAGTACCTGTTAAAGCAGTCAGAAAAAGGCCAATAGAAAAGACTGACCTTGAAATAGACATTGGGAGTCACTACACTACTACTGAAGATTTCTGCGCTGTACTGTCAGTAGCAAAATAACTCCATGCCCAAGAGGGTTAAGGCAGTGCTGGAAAATAATGGTGGCCACACAGAATATTGACACTTTGGGCCCAATATGGACATTTTCACTTTGGGGTGTACTCACTTTTGTTGCCAGGTTTAGACCAGGGGTTCACAATACGTCGATCGTGATTGACCGATCGATCGCAAAGGAAGTGCGAGTAGATCGCTATTCAGGAAAAAAAATATAGATGTTAGCATTGATGTACAGGACAGCCAGTCTGAGATCTCGTCTTTTCTCTCTCCATGCGTGTGCGATCAAACGCGCCAGCGCTAAAGGCTAGCGAGCGAAATCACTGAGTTAACTTATCACTTCCATGCGGAATGGGAGGAGGATTATTTTTTCACGATGTCATATTCGAAGTGCATTTGTCTGATCTGCTGAGCTACCATTGCTATTCCGAATAAGGGAAATGTGGAGCGGCACTTTAGGACTGTTCATAAAAACTACGACAATGACTTCCCTCTGAAAAGCGAGCTGAGGAAGAGGAAGATGAAGGAACTAAAACCACAGATGTCCGGACAGCAGTCATTTTCTCACGGCTGACTTCAAATGCTAAGGCAGCCACCGAAGTATTGTTCTGGGTGAGTCACTCCATCATTAAACACAAGAAGTCATTCCAAGACGGAGAGATGATAAAAGAGGCATTCGTAGACGCAGCTGACTCGTTGTTTTGGGACTTTAAAAACAAAACCGAAATATTACCTTCAATCAAAGCTCTCCAGCTATCAAGAAGTAGTTACACGGTGCTGTGAAGTCATGGCCGAGGATTTAGGGAGATAAGGGAGTTTCTTTTTGCTGTTAAACATGCAGAATTCACCCAACTCAGTGATGATCAGTGGCTGCTGGACTTGGCATTTTTAACCGATCTGACCAACATGTTAAATGAGCTTAATTTGGAGCTGCAAGGAAAAGACAAAACCGTGGTCAATATGATCAGCTCAGTTAATGCCTTTAAACGGAAAATACAACTTCTGTCCTCAAAGCTGCAGCGCCATGATTTTGGGAACTTCCAAAACCTCGCGTCAGATCTGGAGACGCAGCGGAAGGCTTGTGCGCAGTTTAACATCGCACGCTACACGGAGCAGATTGTCAGATGTCTGTCGCTCAGAGTCTGGCAGACGCTTTCAAGACTACATTCGTGTGCTACCCATTTAGGGACAATGTTGAGGTTGAAAATTGCAACGCTGTTTCACCTGAACTCATCTGAAGTGGAGATTCTGAAACTACAGACTGACCTTCAGCTGAAGTCCAGGGCTCAAGGACAGTTTTGGAACTTACTCACAAGGGAAAAGTACCCAAACATGAGGAAATGTACAACCTCCTTGACTGCATTATTTGGCTCTGCTTATGTATGTGAGTCAGCCTTTTCCCACATGAAGATTAAGTCCAAATACCATTCCACAATGACTGATCATCATTTGGAGGCCTGCTTGAGGCTGGCTACCAGCAGCTGTCCGGACTGTGCAACCCTGGCTGATTTCTATTCAGTGCAAGTCATCAGAGTAAGGCAATGACCAAAAATGTACTGAATTGTAGTGTGCTATAAGGCTCATGCAGTTATACAAGGTACATATATACTGTGTGTGTATATATATTTAAAGTATACTCAGTGTATATATATATATGTGTATGTATGTATATGTATATGTGTATATATGTATATGTATATGTTTAGCATTTTTACTGTAGGTAGATCTCCTTGACTGGTCATATTAAAAGTAGCTCGCAAGTCAAAAAAGTGTGAGCACTTTTTAGTG
Organism: Ameiurus melas; assembly: GCA_012411365.1. Lineage (NCBI taxonomy): Eukaryota > Metazoa > Chordata > Actinopteri > Siluriformes > Ictaluridae > Ameiurus > Ameiurus melas. The sequence continues at coordinate 8,552,343 of CM022766.1, read as the reverse complement.
TGAGCACTGGTTTAGATATTAATGGCTGTGTGTTGAGTTATTTTGAGGGAACAGCAAATTGACACTGTTACACAAGCTGTACACTCACTACTTTACATTGTAGCAAAGTGTCATTTGAAAGTGTTGTCACATGAAAAGATATCAAATATTTACACAAATGTGAGGGGTGTACTCTTGTGAGATACTGTGTGTGTGTATATGTATATTATATATAATTTAATCTTATTTAGTTTATATTTATATATAAGTACTTATGCATTAATCTTTTTATGGATTCACAAAAAACACTGAATCAAACTACAGTCCTAAATTAATAATATATATTCTTGTTTGTGTGTGTGTTCTTTTCTGTTTTGGACAAACAGTTGTGTAAAGTTTTAGTCTGCATTTATATTTGTAACAGTTTGTGGATTTTATGTTAAATAAACAAAACAAAAAAAAAGGTATTGAACGTCGCCCCGCCCATCAGATTAATCGACTAATTGAAGAAGAAAAAAAGGAAAAATAATCGGCCAACTAATCGATTATGAAAATAATCATTAGTTGTAGCCCTAAAACTAAGCATGACATTGCCATTTTTTCTGAGTTGGATGTTGTATACTGAATATGATGCTGTGGCTCTCAATTTGGGTCAGCAGTGTTTGTTTTTTTTTTTTTATTTTATTTATTTATTTTTTTTATTAATTTTTTTATGACCTGGATGATGTGGAGGTACACTGGCCGTGTTTGCAAAGCATTCTGGTTGTGTGGGAAAATATTTCACTACAAAGCTTCCGCATGCATCTTTACCTATCTGTACTCTAGACTGGCCTTGACCAGTACATGAGCATATAGAGTTTACATACAGAGATGTGCAGCCACTGGAGTGGTTTGTGACTTCCACAATGTACTGGGCTTCACATTGAGTCCAGGTTTATATAACACCTACTTAGGCCACCTGTCAACTCGTACCCTTCCCAGGAATGGTGACACGGTGCATTTCTCTAGTGTGTTTCCTGTGTGCTTGTGTGGCTGCCAATGTGTATGCTGTCTAAATGTATGTTAATCCGTGTACGTGCATGCACTTACCTTTTGTATGTGTTTGGCTGAAATCATACCTATGGTGTTTTTCTTTGTCATAGCAATTCCTTTTGGGAGGATGCCACGGTCTGAGAAGCTGAAGCTCAGAGCAGAGCTGCAGATGCCTGAGAAAAAAGACAGAACGATACAGCTGGATGACTGGAAGACTCTGGCCAGCCAAATCCATGAGGCCTATCTTAAACCGTTCCACCTGAACAAGGCTGTCATGTGTCAGGGAAGGAATTCTGTACACCAGTCCCCAGCAGCCACTGCACCACACTCATTAATCACATGACCACCTGCACCTGTATTCACTTCCTGGTTAACGAGCATGCTTATATATATATAGTCACTGTATGTACTGCTTCCTTGTCCAAGTTGTCATACTATGCTTTTGTCTATGTTGCTGTGTTTTCCTCCCCCCCGTGTTTCATCTGTTTGTTGAGTCTTTTGTATTTTGTTTATTTGTCATTAAATATTAGAAAATCTGCACTTGCATCCGTATCCAACTTCATATCGTGACAAAGGCTAAAGCTCAAGGCTTTCTCACTAGCAAGCCCAACATGCCAGTGAGCAATAAAAGTCCATTAATTTGCACATTACTGTTATTTTTCTTCACACATTTACACTATTTCATAGTGTTAACCTAGTGTCTCTTTTTCCCAAACTGCTTCTAGACTTACATTCCTCACTTGCTTAACTACATATATTTCCATTTGTTTATATCAGTTTCATTGTATGTACTGAATAGTAGTTATAGTAGTTGCTAAACAATATGCTTTAAGTTCAAGAGGTAAATAATAAGTGGAAAATGTAGTTTGTTAGTACTGTATTACTTGCCAGTGGATGAGTAATAGTAAGTACACCCCATGGAAATTGTTGACTTTTTTGACATATTTGGAAAGCAAACATTTGATCATATTTGAAACAGTGCCTATTAATGAAGTTGATATACTTCAACAAAACCACAAGGAACATTACCTTTTTCAATCATTTTATGCAACAGAAATGTCAATAGATGTTATTTCTTCCGTGGAAAAAGTAAGTGCACCCATGGCCTCAAAAGCTAGTTTTGCACACTTTATCAGAAAAAACTTCTTGTAGATGTTTTGCATAATTGTCCACCAGTCTCTAACATCAGCTTGCTGGAATTTTTGACCACTCTTCCATGCAGTATTCTTTCAGTTGTTTGAGGGTTTTCTTGCATGTACTGCCTGTTTCAAATCATCCCACAACATTTCAATGGAATTCAGTTCCGGGCTTTGACTAGGCCATTGCATAAATCTCCATTTCTTCTTTTTGAGCCATTCATTGGTGGATAGTGTGCTGAGGATAATGTCTCTCTTGGAGACTTCTTCCTTCTTCAGGGTCGTGGGGAACCTGGAGCCTATCCCAGGAAGCATCAGGCACAAGGCGGGGTAGACCCTGGACAGGGTGCCAGTCCATCGCAGGGCACAATCACATACAAACTCACACATTTATACACTACGGACAATTTACCAACCTGTCAATCAACCTACCATGCATGTCTTTGGACTGGGGGAGGAAACCGGAGTACCCGGAGGCAGCACAGGGAGAACATGCAAACTCCGCACACACATGGCCCTGGCGGGAATCGAACCCCGGACACTGGAGGTGTGAGGCGAACGTGCTAACCACTAAGCCATATTACACACAAACATATTACTTTGTAACTATTATGAATTATTTAATGGCTAAAGTAATACTAAGTAAACATGTCGTTACATCAGAGTAAGAATGATATGTGCATCTTGAGCTTATACAATTGCTGCTTACTACTCCATCTATTACATTATTGCTAGTAGTAATTATCCTTTCATGTTTTCTTCACCCCTGAAATGCTTTCACCAGCCATTTGTCATTCATGACCTGGACACATTACAGCAATCACGGCCTGTTCTGGAAATGGATAAATTAAAAAAAGTGTCAGGATACTTTCCCATCACTGTATATTTTCCTGTATATTGTGTTCTTTCTTCTGTGTGCTTTTTCTCCATGTTTCTTATGTCCAGTTCCAGAGTCCGATGTCTCTTACTTCTGGGTTCCTGCTTCATCATCTGCTGGTCTGCAGTTGCCTAATCTTTGATATGGAATTTACTTTACACGGAGTGGATACAGCCGCTTGATGCATATTTGTTTCTGTTATGTTTTCTGTTAATTTTTCTTGACTTCTTGAAGAGTGACACATTTTTTATTGACCATGAGACTTATTAAAAGATATTGTTTACTTTCTGTAAATGCCTTGTCATTTGTGTTGCACAGTGCAAGTCACTGGGTGTAGGGCTTGGCCTCCCGAGTTAGGAAAGAGTCTGGTTTTCTTTGTTTTTCTTTGTTGTTAAATTATCCTGATTTTTGTGGTTTTTGTTTTAGCGTTAGCTTTCTCTATTTAAGTGCTGTGGTGACTGAACACTTCGCTGAGTATTAACGTTAACGTGCTATCGTTTCTATGCCCTGAATGATCCTGGAATGCCACGTTTCTCGTTTATCGGCGAAGACCGCATTTACGTTGAGTTTTGGGTTTTGTGTTTAATAAAGACGTGATCTGCATCCGCCTCCGACTACGATCAGTGACATTCCCTTTCAAAGGGAACTTCGACGTTGCGTTTAACATGACACTATGGGAGCGCCTCTCGCGTGCACCCGACATCTGAAGCTTGTGTAAAATCATGCCTATTTATAGGCCTGCCATGATCAGGCGATGTAGCAATTAAGCGCATCGCATGATATAAATATGGCACCTGTGAACCGCGCCATCAGCCTTTATTATCTTTATGAGCAAAATAAAGCTGGATCTTGGGAGACTATTGGCACTTATGGCACTTATGGGCCTATTGCATTTTGTTGGTATGATTCTGATTGGTGAGGTTCTTTTCCCTTTTGTATAGCTGGTGCTGTCGTACTAGCCATTCCCTTCCTCCTATGATTATTGTTAAATTCTTCTTGTGACTGTTTTATTTGACCAATGCCTGCCTGTGTTGGTTGGTTCCCTGCTATCGCTAGAGATTCAGGGTCTGTGATGGGCCACTGGTCAACCTCTCATATACATCATTGGAGTGGCATTGCAGACACCAAGTGGCTCCTCAACACTCTCTAGAAGGGCTATTGTCTTCAGTTCTGTCACAGACCCCCAGTGAGCATCCAAGTTTGTCCAACAGTTGTCCAGGATCCTTGTCAGGCCCTTGCCCTATCAGTGGAGGTATGATAGCTACTGGAGAAGGGTGCAATAGAGTTTGTAGACCCCCGGACAAATTTTGGGATTCCACTCAAAATATTTCCTTTTTTGGGAGAAAGAGGGGAGCTTCAGGTCCATCCTGGAGCTCAGATGCTTACATGAGAGCCTCAAGCATCTTCCTTTCCACATGTTACAGATGGTAGATGTCCGACATGCTATCGAACCTCGAATGTGGTTCACCTCAGTGGATTGAAGGACACGTACTTTCATATTCCCATTGTCCTGCACCACAGAAGGTTCCTTCAGTTTAGGACAAGACATATCAGTTCAGAGTCCTACCATTTGGTCTCTCTTTATTCCCAGGTCTTCTCACAGTGTGTTGAGGTGGCACTGGAACCTCTTCTGTGGGAGGGCATGCTCCTGTATTTGAGTGATTGGCTGTTGTGTGCAAGATCACCTCAGCATGCTGCCAACAACAAAGCATCTGTTACATCATGTCGCCACCTTGGGTCTGAAATTAAACCTATAGAATAGCTGTCTCACACCAAACCAGTCAGTGTGCTTCCTGCGTATGCATTTGAACTCAAGGCAGGCCTTGGGGAAGACAGCAAGGAAGGTGGTAACCATGGACACTTCCATCAGCGGTTGAGGAGGACTTTGGCAACACTGAGACATACAGGGCAGTTGTACCCCACAGATAAATGCACATCACATCAACCTTCTGAAGTTGCAGGGAGTACTTTCACCCTGAAACATTTCAGGCAGGAACTCTCAGGAAGACTCATTCTGATGAGGACGGACAACACCACAGTGGTGTTTTTAATCAATCACCTGGGTGGTACAAGGTCCCTACCCTGTCTCTGGTTGATATGCTTCTGCGGTGAGCAAGAAAACACTTCCTGTCACTCAGAGCAACACAGATTCTCCCTTCCATGCTGGGCCCAAGCCAGGGGTGTCTGCACAGGGAGGTTGTCCAGACAATCTGGAGGACTTATGGAACAGCAGCCGTGGAACTTTTTGCCAGCAAGGCAATGGCACACTGTCCGGTGTGGTTCTCAAAGCAGGAGGAACAGGGTTCACTGGGCCAGGATGCCCTTCCCACAAATGGCCAGACCTCCTTCTCTATGCCTTTCCCCCTATGACACTCCTCTGGTCCATTCTGAAGCATGTACAGGAGAAGCATCACAGGCTCATTCTAGTGGCCAACTGTTGGCCAGTGATGCCTTGGTTCAGCCATACTCCATACAGTGTCTCAAGTGGGGGCCAGAGGATAATTAAATATTCCTTTGGTTAGCTCCGCTGTATTACCAGACAACACTTAGGTTGTGTTCGTCTTCCACCATGTACTGACCGTCTTTTGTGGTCTGAAATAGTGAAATAGAATGCTGGTTACTGGCGTAACCATGGTTCTAGGAATGGTGGAAGACTGCAATCATGTTCACTCGGATTGCAAGAATGACTAGGAAACCGACTGTGACATAGGTGGAAACTGATATAGCTTCCGAACTGCCATCTGTCAAAGTCACATGTGACTGAATCAATACGAGATTCTCAATTTTATGGGCGAGATGTGACTCCTTCCACCATGTTTTGACCATTTTTGGCAGTCTTCCACCATTCATAGAACCAAGATTATGCCAGCAACCAGCGTTTTCTCCGTGCTTAATGAGAATTGCGCATGGTCACTGCTACCCAAAAAACTATGCCAAAATATCATTATCTTTTATACAAATAAATTCATATTCCAATATGTGATCTTATTGCCATGTGTGATACAAATATCTAACACCATCACAAACTACAAATCTATCGAGTTGACCTAGACAAAGTTGACTATAGATCTTGCTATATTTTTACTATCAACATCTTCAAAAGTGTAACTCTTTATTAACAAAATGCAATTTAGGTGGAGGAAATTAGGAAATGCTGTTTAGTAATTATGGCAGTTATTAAATACGCCCAGACTTCAGTTGATTGACACATGGCCTTATCAGTGTATGTTCTGTCAAATGTAGGAGTAGTGCATTTTTATGCCTTGTATCAATGGAGCATTCTTTTTGACCAAGTGCAACAGCCAGTGACTCCTGTTAAGGCAGGACAGTAAAGAATAGGGGAGAAGAGGTGATGGCATGTTATCAAGGTTTGACTTAGTTTATTTGATGGCCATGGAAAATACTTGTTTCTCATAGGCAGGCAGTGTCTGTTGTTGTTTTATATCAGGACACCACTAACGTAGATGCAGTCAAAATTGTCAAAAAGTTTTGAATCAGTGCTCCTGCAACTATGTAATCATGTTGGAATGTAACCATGACAATGAGCATAAATAACAGTTTAAGCTAGGCCTATATTTAGGGGTGGATTCTCTTACATATAAATATCTAGCCAGAGCAACTGTTCCACTTGTTTATTGTTCTAGCTGGACAGAGTGACAGAGGCACAAAATGTAACTGTCATCGGTCTGAAGAATGGATGGATGAATGTAGATTGAGCCAAGTACTGGCTCAATATTTAATACCCTATAGAGAAAAGCAGCAGTAACTAACTTTAACTTGAGTATTCCACACCTCAATAAAGAGTGTGCTACAATGAATGTGTTAGAAAGGGGAGCTGAGGTATCACCGGCTTTCTGAGAAATATAAGGGCAGAAAAAAAGTGTGTGATGCGATGGGCCCCAACAGCTGTGCTAGCATCATGTTTCTGAATAAATAGCAGAGTCACCTGTCTAGGATGAAATCTAGCTTGACACAGACGCATTTGTCGGCACTCTCACAGTGTTCCCTGTGTGTGTGTGTGTCTGTGTGTGACACTTGATGTTGGATTATCGCATCTCTATTACCTTCTTCTGTGAGACCCGTAAATTCTTCTTGTGAGAAGGTACATGATATTTAGCCAAACCATGGAGTAAATGCAAACTACATTTTATTCTTTGTATTGCGTTATATTTAGTTGATCATCACTGTAATGATCTAATCCAGTTGTGATTGTCGAGCCTTTACAAAAGTGACTCCAGGCACCAAACTGCCAGGATGATCATATAAATCAGTCCATCATAAATATTTGAGACTATAAACCCTTCATGCATATAACACAGAAATGAAGTACTTTGACCCAGAGGCATTACAAGCCCTTGGTTTAGTGAGTAAACGGAATGTTTGACCTCTACATTGGCCACTTCCCAATAAGAGTTCCCGATGAGATGCAGTGTTAGGAATGTGGATATGGGACATTCTTAGCATACCACTATGATCTACTGACAGATAGCAGGCTTGTCCATATACCGATAATTTACAGGATGAATACAGAGGGCCGTTTAAGGTCAACTATTTCTTTTAATAACAAGGTCTTTCTCAGGTCTAATTTTGGTGGCTGTTAACATTAATGAATTTGGATTTATTATTTATACTGCTAAAGGGTCACTCTCAATTTGTAAATGTTCATGAAAAGAATAAAGAAATGTGAGTTATGGTTAAATTGAATTTTTTTACATAAATTTGAAAGTCAGTTATGATATGGAAACATTATGCATGTCATTTTAAACCCAACTAATCAAGCATTTTGAAAAGAATATGTGTAGTAATGAGTGTCTATTTGTCCTAATATGGAAAATTAGGTTACACTGGCTTGTAGGCTACATTAATTAATTTGGTTCATTAATTCTATTCATTCATTACTCAGGCTTCAAAGGATACTACATTTTATCATCATGTGCCATAATGAATGGAATGGTAAAAAAAAATTGTCTGCAAATTTCATCAAATATTTCAATAGTTGTACTAAAAGTTCATAGTGCCAAACCAAACCTGTTTGTACGTCCCCACATCCAACCAAAGCTTGCTCATGGTGTATTCTTATGTATTGGCTGTATTAGCCAGGCTCACAGTGGGTGATATTTAATCCATGAAGGCCTGCCAGCTCATTCCTCAGGACAAACGCTTGACTATATCTGCTACAGCACATAAAAGGTTCCATTGTCTCAGCAGCTCGTTGTTCTGGTATCAAATCAGGTGGCCGTCTACTTGACAGCACCCAGGTAACCAATAATAATAATAATAATAATAATAATAATAATAATAATAGCATTTACTTGTGTAGCATCTTCAAACGTAAAGAGGCTTTACAAATGCTTTTAAAGTTGACTTAATTCAGGTTAATATTCAGAATTTCATTAAAAAACGAATGTTGAATTTGTGGAGCACATTTCATTTGTTATAATTATTTCTCCCTTTCTGTGTGCTAAAAAGTGTCATCATGTCAGGGTAAGTGCCCCTTTTGATTAATTTTGCTTGCCTGGTTTACATCAAATAGGCATTGTTTCTTGTTTGTGGGAAAATTGTAATTACATAATATTACATTTAATGATACAGGAAAAAGATTTGTTGGTAACCTGAACAGGACATGCCAGCTTAGATACTTGAGTTATTAAATGAGTTATTGGGACATGCCTTGTTTCAATACAAAAACCCACTTCAATTCTTTATTCAATTCTTTTTTTTTTCTTTCTGTATGCACTTTATCATTTGATTATGACAGCTTGGTGAGCATATTTTACATTATTGCATATATGATTGCATGAATTGTGTATTTTGTTTGTTAATGTGCAATAGGTTTTATTGACATTAAACATATGCCTACTATGTAGTGTTCTAAATGTGATACTAAGCTTAAACCTAAACTGTTTTTATGTAATTTGTCTTTGTCATGGGTACCCTTTTCCAGGCACGTCCAAAAGGAAACCCAAAAGGTTTTGACAAGGTATTTATAGAAATCACCTCACCATTGTTAAGATTATGGATGGGCGGATTGATATGAAGAATGGATATATTTTAGCATCGTAATTCCTTTCAAAATTAAATCCTAATATTCATTCAAGTGAAAAAATAAATATATCCCATTTTTTTGACATATTTGGATAGCAAACGTTTGATCCTCTTTGAAACAGTACCTATTATAAAGTTCATACACTCTATCGAATCACACATAAAATCGTCATTTTGTAGTAATTTACACAATTTAAATGAACAAAAAGCAGATCAGTTACATGGAAAAAGTAAGCACACCCCTTCATTTATCACTGATTCAAATACATACATTAGAATCAGGTGTTGAAGATTTTGTCCCAGTGATTAGAACCTGCTTAGTGAGTGCAGGGGGAACCTGACTTATTTATACCCCCTCATAGCTAGAGTCTGGGGTTACCATTCTTATTCAGGTGTGTGGTGTCATCATGCCAAGATCTAAAGAGTTCTGTAAGCCTTTAGAAATAAGGTTGTGGATGCATATGAGTCTGACAAGGGACTTAAAATGATTTCCAAATGATCTGAAACACATCATTCCACTGTAAGCAAAATCATCTAGAAATGGTGCAGATTTCGAACGACTGCCAGTTTGACCAGGATTGGCTATCTCAGCAAATTCAGCGCAAGAGCAGACTGTCTGATGCTAAAAGAAGTCTCCAAGAACCCCAAAATTTCATAACAGGATCTGCTAATAAGTCATTTGTTGGTGTATAAGTCCATGCTTCTACAATCAAAAAAGAGACTGCATAAATTTGACCTGCATGGGAGGTGTGTCAGGGGAAAAATCATTTGTTTTACAGTTTGCCAGTGAGCATACAGGCAAAGACCAGGCCTTTTGGAATAATGCGCTCTGGACAGACAAATCAAAGATAGAGTTGTTTGGCCATTGTAACAGCAGACATGTTTGGCACAGACCAAAGACAACTTTTCATACCAACTGTGAAGCATGGTGGTGGAAATGTTATGGTTGCATCATATCAAAGACTGCTTGAAGTTAATGTGAGGCCATCTGTCCAAAAATTAAAGTTGAACTGAAAGTGGACCTTTTAACAGAACAATGATCCTAAGCACACCAGCAAATGCATCAAGGAATGGCTCAAAAATAAGAAATGGAGGGTTATGGAATGGTCTAGTCAAAGTCCCGATTTGAATCCCATTGAAATGTTGTGGTGGATTTGAAATGGGCAGTACATGCAAGAAAACCCTCACACATCTTGCAACTGAAAGAAAATTGCATAGAAAAGTGAAAAAAAAAAAGAAGAAATCCATCAAGCCTGGTGGACAATTTTACAAAACACCTGCAATAAGTTATTTCTATTGATATTTCTGTTAAATAAATAATTGCAAAAGACAATTTTCCTTGTGGTTTTGTTCAAGTATATCAACTTCATCAATAGGCACTGTTTCAAAAATGATCAAGTGTTTGCTTGTCCAAATTTGTAAAAAAAAATAAAAAAATTATAATAATAAAAAAAATGGCAAAAACAATTTCCATGGGGTGTACTTATTTTTTCACATGACTGTACATCCATCAGCCATAACATTAAAACCACTGAAAGTCACATGCATTGCACATGCACATGTTGCATTGGACAATGCAACAAAATTTACACAAGATTTGTGTACACGAGGTGGAGAATGCAGCAAACAGAGGCATATATCAGTTATACAGTGCCTTGCGAAAGTATTCGGCCCCCTTGAACTTTTCAACCTTTTGCCACATTTCAGGCTTCAAACATAAAGATATAAAATTTAAATTTTTTGTGAAGAATCACCAACAAGTGGGACACAATTGTGAAGTGGAACAAAATCTATTGGATATTTTCAACTTTTTTAGCAAATAAAAAACTGAAAAGTGGTGCGTGCAAAATTATTCGGCTCCTTTACTTTCAGTGCAGCAAACTCACTCCAGAAGATCAGCGAGGATCTCTGAATGATCCAATGTTGTCCTAAATGACTGATGGTGATAAATAGAATCCAAATAGAATGGCAAGAAGAAAGCCATTTCTCAACGTTTGGTGTGACGTTTGGTGTGTCTCCCAGGTGGCTTGTGGCAAACTTTAGACGAGACTTTTTATGGATATCTTTGAGAAATGGCTTTCTTCTTGCCACTCTTCCATAAAGGCCAGATTTGTGCAGTGTACGACTGATTGTTGTCCTATGGACAGACTCTCCCACCGCAGCTGTAGTTCTCTGCAGTTCATCCAGAGTGATCATGGGCCTTTTGGCTGCATCTCTGATCAGTCTTCTCCTTGTCTGAGCTGAAAGTTTAGAGGGACAGCCAGGTCTTGGTAGATTTGCAGTGGTCTGATACTCCTTCCATTTCAAAATGATCGCTTGCACAGTGCTCCTTGAGATGTTTAAAGCTTGGGAAATCTTTTTGTATCCAAATCCGGCTTTAAACTTCTCCACAACAGTATTACGGACCTGCCTGGTGTGTTCCTTGGTCTTCATGATGCTCTCTGCGCTTTCAACAGAACCCTGAGACTATCACAGAGCAGGTGCATTTATACAGAGACTTGATTACACACAGGTGGATTCTATTTATCACCATCAGTCATTTAGGACAACACTGGATCATTCAGAGATCCTCGCTGAACTTCTGGAGTGAGTTTGCTGCACTGAAAGTAAAGGAGCCGAATAATTTTGCACGCACCACTTTTCAGTTTTTTATTTGCTAAAAAAGTTTAAAATATCTAATAGATTTCGTTCCACTTCACAATTGTGTCCCACTTGTTGGTGATTCTTCACAAAAAATTAAAATTTTATATCTTTATGTTTGAAGCCTGAAATGTGGCAAAAGGTTGAAAAGTTCAAGGGGGCCGAATACTTTCGCAAGGCACTGTATGTGATTCCGAGCTTGGATGTCAGCTCATTTTTCTTGCATGATGTCTGATGGTGTGATATAACCACTATATGTCATGTTGAAATTTATGTTTCACACAAAACCCCACTAAATGTAAAAGTGTTAATTTATTCATAGAATACCTATAAAATCCATATAAAGAGACCTCGGAGGAGACAGCATCTTAGTTGCTTGATAAAATTGTGAACTACGCTTATTTAAAGTGAGCTGTAAGCATAGCAGATGAGAGCTTAAATAGCTAATCAACTTCACCTACAGATTTTTGAACAGGAAAGCACATTGACACAAACATTGCCATTATTTTATTAATTTGACCATTCAAAATAGCAAAACAGCAAACACACATTACAATTTCATAATCTTGTGTCTAGTGGCTTTATTAATTGTTGGAGCATGATATATTGAATATTGAATGCAAAATAAAGGGGTGTGTTGGACCAAGTGCTGTTTTATAAGCTGCAGAATAATGAGGGTGAAAGCCATATTGTTAAATGAAACCAAATTTGCAGTGATTGATGTGATAACTGATTCATATGATGATTGCAATTAGTTCTATTTTTGTAGCAATATTTAAGCAACATCAAACAAGCAAGTGGCAAGTGTGCTGTTATATTGAATACCAGTAGGCATGATGCCACACGGCCAAATAACCTTTAATTTTAACCTAAATAATGTAACTGAGTTTGAGCTTATTTAATGTGCTTTTATTATCTTCACAGCCAAAATGCAAGATTTCTGCATCTCGGAAACTCTCTCTTAAGGTTAGTGTCAATGTTTCAGGACAACTAGATACAAACTGCCATATCTTTGTTTCTTACATGGATGAAAGCAGATGAGTCAGAAAGTCCATTAACAGTAAAGTTGCAGCTTTAATGCTTAAATTCTTTTAAATCTGATCAAGGAAACACATACTATCTAGTCTCTGAACACTCACAGTTTATAAGAGCTTAAAAGTTATTTATATTTCCATGTACATAATTCGCACAATTGGTTACATATTTTCAATTCTAATTGTGTTGGAAGAAATTTTTTAAGCACAGCTAGGATCATACCAAGAAGAACTTTTTTTTTTTAATGTAAGTGTTCTTTAAAGAAGCCAAGGTAAAATTGAATGCTTATATCATTTAAATTAGGCACAGGGGACCGGGTTGAATTGAGCCGCACTTTTTAGACATATATCTGGACCCAGCTCCTCCCTCTCGGGATCCACCATCGCCAGAGCCACTTATCCCAATTCCACGAATGATTGTGGACAAACTTTCTAATAATATTTTTAAGCATTTGATTAAACCATTTGACCAGCCCTTCCCTCTGTGGGTGATAAACACTGGTGCAAATCGATTTAATTACCCAATAATTTGTAAGATCACAAAGTAATAAGTTCACAAAGTGTCTGTGATGTGAACGTAGTGCCCTGGTCAGTTAGGATCTTTTTTGGGATCCTAACTTGGGAGATAACTGTATTATTATACTTGAATTATATTGTTCATATGAATTACTCTTACATAACTCTTGATTTCCTCATCAAGTTAGGTCTTTGCTTCCTGTTAATTTATAACGAGCCTTTGTATGTACTGTGAAGTGCAACCTTGGTTAATATAGCAAGACCATGTTAAAAAATATTTTGCTGCTCACAACATGAAACTTGACACAACATGTCACAGAAACATTTTCACCAGATCATCCACAGTATTTAACTGGTAGCTATTAGTATGATTATTTATAGTTTAGATTTATACTTTAGATTAAATCTTTAGATTAGAAACCAAAAACTTTACAGTTGCTATGACACAATTGTAACACAATCTTTCTCTATCTCATATTATTGACTATACAATAAATTAAAAAAAGGCATCAGAATTCTATTTGAATGAAAAAAAGGGATGTCCCAGATCTTACATGTCTGTCCGTTTAGATGCTGCTCCTCAACAGAGCCATGGATGAGTTGGAGAAGGAGAAACAAGACAGGGATGAAGAGAAATCTCGCTACCTGGATGAAAAAATGGCTCCTCTACAACTATCAGGGCTCAAACTGGAAGATTTACAAGTATACTCAGATACAAAGAAATTCTATTAAGAAAAGAGAAAAAAGAGAATTCACTAGTTCTACTTCCTTTCATTGTTGATCACCAAGGCATTTTCCATTGGAAGTAGTGTAGTATTCCTGTTTGCCCATTTCCGTACCAAGTACGAATAGCATAATTCTCAACCTTGACCATGATCACATGTGATTAGCCTATAAAAAGTCCTAACTATGTCCATCGTGAGTTTCCTATTATAGTTTTCATAGACTTCTGAAGAGTTTAAGAGTTTAAACAATATTCTTAGTAGAGGTCAAAATTCCATACAGGTGGTGAGTCTCACTCACACAACATTTTAATCGACATTCACACATACCTTCATCTATAGTAGCATGTGCTGGAATAACTTTGTGAAACATGCCTTGCAATAGCACCATCTGCTGGTAGTTATTTTCATGTTAACCTTGGTCTACAAATGCCCCCGAAATTGTCAGCAGATATGCACACACTACTCAGACAAATATATTAACTTTTTTGGCAATCAGAAGTTCCTTGAGGAATACTTAGCTTGAAATATGGGGAAATTCACTTTTACAGCAACAAGTTATTTTCATGTGCTGTGCATGTAGGCCTGTCCTTACCTTTAGGGTAGATCAGATACACAGCTTATCAAAAGTGTGAAAGGGTCAAGCTGCTAGTGTGGTGTCCACTTGCCCTCAGTCCTACAGCAGTGCTGGAACAGCACTTGCTAAAATAGAAGGAGTTAGGTGCATGGGCCCAAGAATCTTATTGGCATTGGTCATAGCCTTGTTGTGTAAGGCTAAGTTCCCACTACATGACTTTCAACATCGGCAGATTGCCTGTGCTGTTCACACTACATGACTTGTTGTCTTGTAATCGGGAGTCATGAAGTCGTTATGGTGTTTACACTATGTAATTGCTAGGTGACAGGAGGTCACACACTGCATGATCTGACAACAACTCTGTCACCCGATGACCCTATCTTGTGTCCAAACTACGTTTTGTCACGAAAACAGCAAAGAAGTGACATATGACGGATATATGATGTGAAAACCATGTGCAAAACAGGAGTTTATTTGAAAATAGACGTTGGACAGGCGGCAGCTATTTGCGTGATGATTTGTGCAAGCTGTTTGTGCGATGATTTGTGAGTGATGATTTGTGCAAGCTGTTTGTACGATGATTTGTGAGTGATGATTTGTGCGAGCTGTTTGCATGATGATTTGTGCGCGATTATTTGTTCGAGCTGTTTCCACGATGATTGTGCTGAAGAAACCCCAAAAGAAAAAAACAAAGAAAGTGGGTGAAAGAATGGATTAGCACACGTGGGCAGCAGGCATTGTCTGTGCTGTAGAGAGAGGACGAAGTGAGTAAAAAATATTTGTACAGCTTCTCCACTTTATGCTTCTGCCATAGGTTTCGTGGGTTTCCCTTCATCACAGTGACCTCACACTATGCCATGCTCTCTCATTGGCTGTAGTACCTCACTGCAATCACTGGCAGTGATGACATTTTTCACACCACAGAATGTGGAGTCGCCCAACAGCTCCAGATATATAGCATGCCAAAAATCTGTTTGTCGCCGCTGAAGCCTCTGTGAGCCTTGGCAATGAGTAGTACACACATAATGATTGACTGTCAATTAGTGAGCACAGATCACTGGCTGATTTCCCTCTGATCAAACAGCTTTTGTCTGCGAGCTTGGCGACTTGCAAATCAGGCTTAAAATTGTGTAGTGTGAACTAGGCTTAATGGCGTGCTGCTTCGCTGACTCTAGCAGGTGGTGCTCTTGCACCCAACAGTTGAGGGTGTAGGGGTGGTACTGGGCCCCATCTTGTGGATTCAGTTGACTGGCAATCTAGCATGAAGCCCAAACACTGCATACTGTCTGTGAGGTCAGGCCTGTCAATGTGGTTGTATGCCTGGAGGAGAGCAGGCAACTTTACTCAATGGTGAAGGTTTCTAAAAGGTTCAGAAGGATCTGACTGAATCTTTCACAGGCTCAGGTTCCCTGGGGTGGTATGCAATTGTGCCCATCCTCTGACAGAACTAATGAAACACCTCAGAACATGATCAGTCAGAATGCGCTTAGGGCAGCCAAACACCTCGAAAAGATGAATCCAGACAGCACCACTAAGGCATAACTTGAAAAAAGGTCAAAAAATCCTTACAATTTCAAAAGGGTAAGATGTCGTATAATAGTACCCATCTCTTATCTCTGGTTCAGTTTTACTGCACACCAGGGAAACATGGTAACCCATACCTGTACATCTTTACCCATTACACACCAGAAGTATCAAAACTGATCACTGATATTCCTGGAACTTTTTCCCCATCATGGCCCACTCAGGGGCAAGCAGCTCTATCTTGAAAGAGCAGTGATTCTGGTTCTTCTGCTCCACTTCAATGTGCTCTGCTGGATAGAGGCTGTGGCTGGCACACACTTGCTGCATTCCTGCCTTTCCTGGACTGCACCCAGGCCATCTAGGCTTGCAGGTTAAAATATGGTTAAGCATGTAAAGCATGTGGCACTCATCATCAGTAAAGTAAAGTTTTAGGATGTTAATCCATTCTTATCCACAAGAAAGAAGAGTATTATCACCTTGAGTGATTCTTATCCTTTGCCGAGTACAATATAATGTCCTTGAATGGTTCTTATCTTCAAAGAAATAACACAATGCCTTGGTGATTCAGAATGAAAGCAAGAATGGAAGATTACAAATGTAAATGTGGTTCTACAACTCAATGGAGGACTGCTTGGCCGCTGGTTCACTTAGCTTGATGAAAAAGACCAGAGTAACTCAACTCAATTTTATTGTCACTACAACATTTCACAGTGAAATGAAGTATGAAAAGCTTAGACGCAACTTCCTGGCATTGCAGTTGTACATGCAACACAGTAAGTACACTCAACATGGTAACATAGTGCACACCATACATAAAACAATAAAACATACAGGATATACAATATAAAATACAGGATTACAGCAGACTACACACTTACAGAATACAATGCACATAAATAACAATGTACAGTAAAAAAAGTAGAATATACAATAACATATAGCACTGTACACAGCACACATTACACAATATACAATACAGACAGATGCAAGTGATATTGCATACATGGTATACAAGACCTGCAGTGATAGGTGGTATGTACTGGCTTTGGTATAAGTGTCCATGGAGTGATTATTTTAGTAATAATATCTAAAATATATATCAGTGAAAGTGTGATATGTATTTGAGTCAGTGAATAAGTGTTCAGGTCCTTGGGTATGGGGTTATTAACAGTTTAGTAACCTGATGGTCTGAGGGAACAAGCTGTTTCTCAATCTGCTGGTGTGGGTTCTGATGCTGTGATACTGTCTACCAGATGGTAGCAATGAGAACAGTGCATTGGTCCTAATGTTGGAGGATGAGTGTATCATAGTGGGGACTTTTTATAAGCTACCCATATGGGGTCACAATCACAACATTGCTATTGGTACATGGCAAGGAAATGAGCCAAGGGAATATGGGAATACTCCACTACTTTTTAAAGAAACCACCTTGGTGGTCCTCCACTCATTCTAAGAACTACAGTTACATTTGCATCCTCTCTGTCAGCGACTAATAAAAAAAAAAAATAGCACAAGCTTTTACAACACAGTTGGGTCTCTAATATAGGATGCATGTAGAAAGAGGAAAATGCTATAGTGGTGCAGTCTATAATATATTGGACTCAAAATAACTTGCTCATTTCTTTCAGAATCTGTGTAAAGAGCTCTACGCAAAGATTGACATTGTGGATGAAGAGCGGTACGACTATGAGGCTAAAGTGATGAAGCATAATAATGATGTGAGTATTGTTGGACTGCCCCCACCCTGAATAAATACTGTGTGTTATCACTACAAGGGGAAGTTCTCAAGGAATGTGATATTACAGCATGTTTTATCTTCAAATCTACATATTATCCAAGATTCGTCAACTGAAGCTGAAAGTTGAGGATCTGGGAGGTAAGTTTAAGAGGCCAGCTCTTAGAAAGGTACGCGTTTCTGCTGATGAGATGATGCGAGCTCTGCTGGGCTCCAAGCACAAGGGCTCCATGGACTTGCGAGCCAACCTCAAGTCTGTCAAGAAGGAGGATATCAAACAAGAAAAGGTATGAAAGGCTCTAGAAATAAACTTTATAAATAATGTACAAAATAGAATGGGTATTTTTGTTAGTCAAAATATAATGTCTTACAGTATTTTAAGCAACAGTACTTTCATAAGCCCACAATTGCTATTTAATATAACACTTTAGTTCTGTGGATAGTGCTGTAGAGTTCTATTCTGAGATAATTCTGAGATAATTCTGCAAAAATACTTTTTTATTGAAACAACACAAAATGTTATGTTCTGGCTGATGATTAGAATGTTTTTCCAAGGGCATTCTGAAAAGACCAGTCTACAATTTTGTCCTTTTTTTTCATCAGGTCCTGACTTCAGAGGTAGGTGACTGGCGTAAGAATGTGGAGGCCATGTCTGGTATGGAAGGAAGGAAGAAGATGTTTGATGCTGCTGGTGGAGGCCAGTAAACATCCAGATGTAACCCTATGGAGTCCACTGGACAGAAGACTTATAAGATGGAACAAAAGAAAAAAGTAACAGAACAAAGAATGTTACAGTCTCTAGTTTTTATTGAGCTTGGCTTAATGTGCAAATTATGGAATATTATTGGCTTGAAGGTGACTTCACTTCACAGCTTTAATTGCATATTTATTAAAAAAATAATATGAAATGTCCTGTTCTGAGTAACATTAGCAGCATCTAATCAACCATATATACTGGATGTAAGGTTATATCTTTATTTCTGTATATGTTCAAATAGTTTGGAGATAATACATAATTTCCATGGTCCTAAGTATATTATTACTGAAATACATCATTGTATAGATGTAGCAGAGATAAAGACAGCATGCCCATGAAGGATATGTCTATGTGCTGTGTGAAAGTCTTAATTAAAGATATGAAGCATGTATAGAATTAAACATTTATTTAGCAGACAGAGTGTTTTCATTTTATACTGTAATTTAAAACTTTATCTGCTGATTTTGACACACAGAGACAAAATAATTCTATTTTATCTTCTATCTAACTCAATTTATGCAAACATACACTGTGATAGTGATGAATTTAGTTGTTATGTTTATTTTTTTCAGGGACTGTGTTGGAATGCATGATGTTCTTCAGTCATGTTTTTGGACAAAGTTAATAGTTGTTGCCTCCAAGTACAGAAAGTTTTCGTTTTTTTTTTTTTTTTTTACCCGTAATTTAATTAAAAAAGTGGAACTTTCATATATTCTAGATTCATTACACATAAAGTGAAATATTTCAAGACTTTTTTTTTTTTAATCTTAATGATTTACATGGCTTACAGCTAATGGAAATCAAACATCCAGCATCTCAAAATGTTAGGAAAAATAATTTATTATAAAGAATGTCAACCTGAGAAGAGCTCTAATCAACCTTTAATCTCTGTCTGGTTCAGTACACAACCACAATCATGGGGAAGATGAAAGTAAATTTTCATTTCATTTGGAAATCAAGGTCCCAGAGTCTGGAGGAAGAGTGGAAAGGAACAGTTTGGAAAGTCCAGTGTGAAGTTTCCACAGTCAGTGATGATTTGGGGTGCCGTCATTTGCTGGTTTTGGTCCACTGTGTTTTCTCAAGTTGAGAGTCAATTCAACGTCTACCAGGAGATCTTAGTGCACTTCATGCTTCCATTTGCTGACGAGCTTTACAGAGATGCCGATTTCCTTTTCCTGCAGGACTTGGCACCTGCACACAGTGCCAAAACTGCTAGTAACTGGTTTGCTGACCGTGGTATTACTGTGCTTGATTGGCCAGTCAACTCACCTGACCTGAACCCTATAGAGAATCTATGAGAGACACCAGACTCAACAATACATACGAACTGAAGGCCGCTATCAAAGCAACCCAGGCTTCCAGAACACCTCAGCAGTGCCACAGCATGATTGCCACCATGTCATGCTGCATTGATGCAGTAATTCCTACAAAAGGAGCCCTGAAGTATTGAGTGCATAAATTAACATACTTTTAGAAGGTTGACATTTCTGTATTATATATTCTTTGTTCTAATATTTTGAGATACTATATATCTTATTTCTTTGAGCTGTAAAGCATAATCATTGAGATTAAAACAAAAATGTATTGAAATATTTAACTTTATGTGTAATGAATCTAGAATATATGAAAGTTCCACTTTTTGAATGAAATTACAGAAAAAAACAACTTTCCACGATATTCAAATTTTTTGAGATGCACCTGTAGTTTATCCACAAATTCATCTCTGTCTCATAAAGTTCTTTATCCAGTTTACAGATGTTTATCAAAGATATGAGTAAAGGCTTGAAACTATTTAAATCAGTTCCTTCTGTTATACTTCAGACTTGCATATGACACTGGAAAGTAAACAATATTGCTCAATAAGTAAATGATATTGTAAAGTCCATCTTTAGTCTCTTAGAGTAGAGAATATCTAATCTTAGGGCCATAGAACATGAGAACAGACTCCTGTCTCGTTTCTGGGATGACCAGAAGATTGCTGATTATCTGAGTGACCTAGAATGAGCATATACATATAATGATACATTCATGGAATCTGCTTGATGAGGATACAAATGTAAAAGTGTACCTTACATATTTGCAATCTGCAGCTTCAAAAACTTCAAACTGTTCATTCAGTTGTGAATTATAACATGGTTAGCACTAGAATTCATTTAATTACTACTTGTATGTATGGTTGAAATGATTCAGAATATCTGGAAATAAATTCTATTTAATAATACCACCATGTTAACATAAGACAGCTTAAAAATTATATACAATGGTTTTGGCTCAATTATCTATTTGTAGTATTAAACACTGTAGAAGCCAATAGAACATAACATCCAACAAAACAAAGTAAATATTAGTTCTGCCACATGCCTAATGCTTCAGTTCTCCTATCCACAAAGTGGCTCTTAATATTCTCAAAGCCAAAGTATAACACTATATGTTGTAAATCAATTTCTTAGTACACCATGATGTGTACAAATGTAACACCTGTGGGTGCCCTTTCAAGCAAATCCGTGGCCACGTGCATAGGTTTATATAATCCAGCCCTCTCGTGCAGGAAATCAGCGTAATCATGCCACACCTGGTCGCACCTCTTTATAAGCACTCTGCATGCGGACATGGCTAATGCTACAGTCTGGTGTACACAACCAACTGGTTCGCTTGCTGCCTAAGTTGACTAATTACGCGGTGTTGTTTTTGTGTTCAGCTACACTCTCTAAGTTGTCTCAAGCTCGCATCCCTCACAGTAGTTTCATAAGCACTACAACTCTCACAATAGCATCATTGCCTTTAGCTCAATGGTTAATGCTTCAGTCAAGTACACACCGCTTACCTGGTTCATGCCTTAGTCAAGGTTTTCACCTTTGTCCACTACTGTATACCTGTGTCATTTGGTCCGCTACTGTATATTGTCCTCTTGGACAAGCGGGTCCAAGAAACTATTCTACATTCTAGTGCAGAGTCCCATAACAATAGAAGCATTTAATAAGTAAGGATGTTGTAAAGTTTCCTATTCCGCCATAAACAGTAGGTATGTAGTGGTTACCTTCTCTCAGCTCTGCCTGTGTTGACCAACAGTTAGTTCCAGTCCACTAATTTGATTGGTCAAACAGTGTTCAAAGACTTCTTACATATTCTATAACCGGATTGGGATGTTTCACTGTGTGTATCATTCAGCTCATCTGTGTTCACCACAAACATTTCCACTTCCACTAATCTGAAACCATTACTACAGTAGTGTTGGTGAAATCATAAGCATAATGCTACTTTTCAGGAATATAAATTTTGGCTTAAAATATGAAAGCTTGTCAGTAGAATTTGAAAAGGAAGAAGGGACACCAGATTTACCAGAAGCACCTTTAACGGGAATGTATAAATCAATGTGAGTTAGCTAGCCAGCTAGCTGACGTGCTATAAAGTGAGTGTAGTTTTTGTGATCTATTTCCACTAGCAGAGAAAAAATAAGGGGCAGTGTTGATTAATTAACTAAGCAATGTTCACCTAATTTAATGATACACAGAAGTCTTTAAGCAAAGAAATGTGAAAGTATAAATCAGTAAAAATATGTACAAATACTAAACAATAAGTAGGCTTAATATGTATGTGTTTTTATAACGTACTACACAAATTAAGATGGGACACATTGTGTATTTTAAATATAAAATATATGAAATATACATACTTCAACATAACTTTGCAAAATAAATAATTTCAAAACATTTGATCTATGTCTGTAAGTCTCAGGGGTAAAACTAATATTTAGGACATGGGGAAGCTCTACTTCTTTCGTGGCTGCCCAAAATGTGGGGAACAGTACTGTTAACTGCATGTTTTATTAAATGCTTAACTGCATTTGCCAGCTGCACTGATATCATGGAAATGTGATTAAAGCTATTTCATTGCACATGTTTCTGATCCAAGGGTTTCATCCAAAAACGAGTTATTGGTTAGTCATTGGTCAAACTTTAGGTGTTTACTATTGCTTATATGTCAGGTTGAGTGTCATAATCTCACTGAAACAATTCATTCAATCATCTAAATATTTGTCCTGGTCAGAGACATGGTAGTCTCACAATTCTGACTTTTATATAAACCATTAAGCGGCAGGTTTTCATGAGGAGGAACAAAACCTGAGAATCTATAGGAAACCCACACAGGCCCAGCAGGAACTGTGAAACTCTGCAAACGGGACCACAATTCAGTGTTGGACCAGAAACCCCCACTCCCCACTGCAGCTGGAGCAAGTTAAAGTATAACTAGCTTACAATGTTGATTAATTAACTAAGCAATGTTTACCTAATTTACTGATACACACAAGTCTTTAAGCAAAGAAATGTGAAAGTACAAATCAGTAAAAATATGTACAAATACTAAACGATAAGTAGGCTTAATATGTATGTGTTTTCATAAAGTACTAAACAAATTAAGGTGGGACACAAAGTTTATATGCACACACAAAAAATAAGTATTCTTTCTAATATTTTAAATTTGCATATGAAATATTCATCTATCAGGTAGTGTGGCCGAGTGGTCTAAGGCGCTGGATTTAGGCTCCAGTCCCTTTGGGGGCGTGGGTTCGAATCCCACCGCTGCCAGATCGGGTATTTTGAATTCATGGTTTTCAAAGCATATCCTTTCTTTTACGTATATACAGTAAAACCCCCAGTATCTCTGATTCAGTTACTGAAAAATTAAATGGAAAGTTCCACAAATACAGCAAATGTTCATTATTTGATCTCGTCCGTTCTAAATGTCAAGTTCATTAACATGAGTCTAATGGGAGATGCACTATTTAGTTGTAGCCCAACCTAAACACTGCTTTACTGAGCTCCAAAATTAACCCATATTTCAACCATATTTCTGTATGGGACACCCTAAATATTTGGTCACAAATATTTAAATTTTGAATGAATATGATAATCATATGTTTTTGTAGTGATGTGCTGTGTAAGGTGTTTAAGGTGGCTGAACTATATTCAGGGTGACTGTGGCTCAGGTGGTAGAGTGGGTTGTCCACTAATCGTAGGGTTGGCGGTGTGATTCCTGGCCCACATTCAGGCAATTCCCTGAGTGGACAGTAGAGGGGGCGGTTTGCTTTTTAGTGACTTCTATAGACTTTTATCGTGTACTGCTGGAGGTGACGCAACTTACCTGTTGTTGGCTTCCCACCCAAAGTCTCTTCGTTTGTATCGGTTTACAGATCATTCTGAGATCCCTCAGCCGGCCCACATGCTCCAAATTCACCCCAAATAGTCTCCTTTGTTTGTGCCGCAAAAAAAGTTTAGTTTGTGTTGCTTCCGTTTTTTAAAAATATTAGACACTGAATTATAGGCGATTACTTATCATTTAATTAAACTCGGAACTTCATTCACTGTGATAAACTCTTTTCACCTCTCACCTTGCGTGTGTGTGTTTATGTGTTCGATTAGTTTCTGTGTCCTAGAATATTCAATAAAGTCTCGTCTGTTTTTACACACGTGTCTTATTTGTTTACAAGGGTCAGTGCTCTTCAAATAATGTTCCACTGTATTTAGGATATTACTGCTGGTGGGTATGGAGGTAATATCTAATGCATGATTAATGAACACGCTAAGTTAAATTTAGTGCTGGACGAATAGTTGCTCAGAAGTACTAAATTGGCCAAATTTAATCAATTAATTGATTAATTAATTGATTGATTGATTGATTGATTGAATAAATAAATAAATAAATAAATAAATAAATAAATATATGAATAAATAAATACTAATATGGTGGTAATACTTTGCTAAAAATATTCAGTTGTTGATACATCTATTAAATGTTATTAGATTTGAGAAGGCACAAATGAAATTCAGTTGTGGATCTGTCACGATTCCCCCGTGAAGCAGCGCGCATGCGCTTGCTTCTTCCGTGGTGACGTCATGTCTTCGACCCGTCGGGTCATAGGTCATTGGGTCATGTGTGTTGCCCGCAGCTGTGAGCAGTTGCGGCGCTAAGGACTGGGACATCTATATATACCGTGAGCCGTGCTCGCGACGGCGCGGTTCATCAGATGGACATATGGACGTGTGTATGTATGAAGGAAAGTGTGCCATGTAAAGCTAAAGGGCGACTATCGGGGGGGGTCGCCGTGTCAGGTTATGTTTATGCCTTAGCCGTAGCATTAGCGCTAGCCGTAACCAAGTGAGCATAGCATAGCTTAGCTCAGGGTGTTTGTTTATCGTATTTTGGTTTGCGTTCACCACTGTAAATAAAAGTCACCGTTCAACTGCGATTGCATCCAGCCTGCTTCCTTCACGTCGCGTCCCGTCCCGTGAAAGGATCTAATGAACATAAACAAGGTGGATTATTTGCTCTTTCATAATTTTCTCTCCAAAATGTCTTTGATGTTTAAAATGTTTTGGATTTGGAGAAAACATGGCGTGAAGCCAGTATAGTATTCGGAACTTGAAACACTGCCATGTAATCATTTTTATTATGCCATTAAGGCCTCATGATCTAATACAATAGCAATGAATTGTATGAGCGATACTTGATTCCATCGATATCACACCCAACTTTCACAGCATGGGAGTGCCTCCAATGATTCCCTGACAAAGCACCTTATTGACATTTGACGAGTTTGCTCTTACATATACGACTAAAAATGAGTGCATAAAGAAATAAACATGAAACATTGAGGCATTTTTCTCAAGTATTTCCTGAAGGGGACGAAGATCCTGCTGAGCAAACATGGGTAAATGGCTAAATTCTAATATCAATATTGTTAGCAATGCAATATATAACATTGTCTCATTTATGGAATCTTAATAATGAGGCAGGGCAAACACACACACACACACACACACACACAACAGACCAATAAAAGTTAAGTTGTTTCCCCTTCCTTCAAACTAAAACCATAAACATGAACGCATAAACTGGTGCCTCTGTCTTCTGTATTTTTGTGTAATTTGATTGGAGACTGGCGGTAATAAAAAAAAAATAAAATGATAGAATAGATAATCCACATTGGTTTTGTTCATTACACCTGTGACTGTATTTCGTGTCTGCCAAGTCAATCACTAATGATGATGTATTACCGATATGTCAGTTAAACCGGTTAAAATTATGCAAATACAGGGTGGATGCACAATACAATAATTTTTTCTTTAAAACATCTGACACCGACAAGCTGGAAGGGCAAAGCAATCTGAACTGTAGAACAGACCGGTTCAACAGGCTGGACTAGTCGGGGACAGAATCAATAACCAAAACAGAGCCAGTCACACCAGCATAGAAACCACAGAATAATCAGGGTAACTCATGAGTGAAACTTCAAAAATGTTTGAATGAAAATCTGGGTTATTTAAAAGCATTGTGTATAAATGTGAAAAGGTGAGGCTGGGGGATATGAAAAATGTAAGGTGCCATGTTATACAGTTTGCATATTCTGTTACAGTTCATGTTTTTCTAGATGCAAGTGGAATTATCAGTTTCTCTACCAACTAGCTAAGCTACTAGCATGTTAACAATCAAGCTGAGGGAGCACGTTTCTATTCACGCAAGGCTTGACTTTTTGTAAACAATGGGTTTATTTCATTCAGATATTTCATTTATGGTTAGCACATTCGCCTAACTCCTCCACGGTTGGGGGTTTGATTCCTGTCACAGCAGCATGTGTGGAATTAGCATGTTCCCTTTTATTCAATTTTGCAACTTAAGTGACAATACAACAATACGGCAGAGTGACCTACATCCTGGTTGCACTGACCTCACTGAGGGTACACGTTGATAAAATACTGTATAAAAGCAAGTGTCTTGTGACTTGTCTTCCCACAACTGTGTTAATATAGAAAGGGATGGACTAGATAGAGTTGGCCTTACATCCAGCTAACATCTTGAATGGGCTGTGGTCTTTCTCCTTTTCTCAGGTTCACAGAACTACTATTCCAGAGTTCTTTGTTGCTTTGCCTAAAGGATGCTGTCCACCAAAATTCAGTGACCAGGTAAGAAGGGCATTAGTCAGAGAAGCATCTCAAGGGTAACTTTGAAGGAACTGCACAGATCCACAGTTCAAGTGGCTGTTCGGAGAACAGAGCCTGGACACTCCACAAAGCTCGGCTTTATGGAAGAGTGGCAGATCATATAAAATCCTGTTTGGAGTTTGCCAAATGGCATGTTGGAGACTCAACACTCATGTGGAAAAAATTTCTTTCATCTTATGAGACCAAAATTGAGCTTGGAGAAGGCTTAGCATTAGCTTGATCTTTGCGAGTCATCGCTGAGTTGTCACCCATCCACAATGCTATGAGGACTCTAATGCCAGAGTTAGTCTCTTCTGTGTTTTGCTGTTTGTAAGGCTGTAACAAATTGCTGCTGTACACTGTAGTGGTCTAGTGGTTAGCACATTTCTTTCACACCTCCACGGTTGGGGGTTTGACTCCCAGATTCCCACCTCCCTGATATCCCCTCAAAATGGATTTAAAACGGGGCGGCATGTGGTGCAGTTGGTAGAGTGGGTTGTCCACTAATCGTAGGGTTGGTGGTTTGATTTCCGGCCAGGGTGACCCCACATGCCTACGTGTCCTTGGACAAGACAGTGAACCCCAAGTTGCTCCCGATGGCAAGTTAGCGCCTTGCATGGCAGTTCTGCTACCATTGGTGTGAGTGAATGGGCGAATGAGACACAGTGTAAAGCACTTTGGATAAAAGCGCTATATAAGTGCGCCATTTACCATTTAAAATGAGATTTTGCAGTATGCAACCGATGGACACTACATGAGTCAAAAATCTCACAATGCAACAAGACTTTTGTAGACAAGCACAGAAAGAAAAAAAAATCACATACAACTGTACGTTGGCTCTTTTCAAGTATTAAACCTTGGTTAAACTGGACTTGTTTAACAATACCCAAATAAATTGTTAACTTGTTGAAGATTTAAACAAGAAAACAGTTGTCATAGTTTTTGAAAGCTTTTTTTTTGTGATCTCCATCATGCCTTAGCCGGCCAAGTTAACGGCAAAAAAATTACCTCAACTTGTTAACAGTGCCCACATTAAATTACTAATTCACTTCACTTTCCTGATGTGGATTTTGCCTTTAGTGTGGTTGCTTTGATCTGGTGATCCCTTTAAGATTTTAGTGTTATGATAATGTCGAAGATCACATGACAAGGCCAACATGGCAGATGCAGTATGTCTGGGATTGTATCCATGCTACTAATCAGTATTCATACTAATTAGTATGTGACTGATTAGTATGTACTGTTTCAACGGCCATGCATTAGGTACTGTCACCGTATGCGATTTCAGATGCAGCCGTAGTCTTTACAGTCAGATGAGACATTGGTGAAATCTGAGTATAATACAACAGGAGGGATAAATGTAATCGTGCGGCATTTTTATTAACTTCATTTTCATATTTATCATGGAGAGTCAAATAAACTATAAATAAATAAATTATAATGCACTATTATGTCCCAGTCTAAATGACTAAACTTGTAGTTATTATAGTTGGGTAAATATAATTCTGACATAGGCATATTAAATATAGTGCACAGGTTTAGAGGTTCATGAGTTTTTCTAGTTCAACAGATAGATAAAAAAAAACCAATGCATACAAACAAAATTATATACAAAACTACAGGTATACACACATAAAAATGCATGTGAAATCCAGACATTATCATGACATATATTATTAATTACTGCTTGTGCAGTACAAATGCTGCAAACCTCCAAAATATAAAAAAAAGTAAAAAAAAAAAAGTTTTTTAAATAAATACTGAGACACTATTATTGCCATCATGGTTACCCCCCCACCCCAATAACCACATTTTTTGTACCTAAATAAATACATACATTTAATAGGAATTAAATGGAATTAATAGGATGAATAGGAATGCACATGCACTACCAGTGAAAAGTTATTAATATTAATAGCAAGGTTGCCCAGACACCATGGTTATTTATTTAAAATTGACTATCCCCTAGAAATGATCTGTGCTGACCAGAGAATTTTCAACATCTTTCAAAAAGAACAGTAAAGCTGTAATAACTCGGTGGTTATTGAAAGGGTTAATAAGAAATTTATCATGGTTTTATCTTCTTTAACACTGGTGACTGTATAATCTGTTACAATAGATAATGTTATAATAGATGTTCATCATGATTCAAAAATTTTAAAATATCAGAAAAAAAATCACATCATTTAAAACGCATTACTGGGTGCTGTGTCCTTCCAACTGTTTCTGTACAGTACATGCTATTCAAGATTCATTCTGTGTTCCACATGCCTTGCTTTGAATGGAAGAAGTGTAAAAAATTCCTCAGATTCAGTCGTTCCACCTCCAGTTTGTTCAACAGAATTCTGAATAGTAAATGAGAGAGGATAACAATGAATAAACCATGCCTGATGTGGGGGGTGCATTGTACTGCTTCAATAACACTGATTCAAGAACAAAATTTTTTTTTGCTTTACTGTTACTGGCTCTAAGGCCTTAATAACTACTAGTTTGCTTGTTCCCACATACTAATACATTGCCACAAAGTTACATTGGTGATTTGTTTGACTTGCTATAAAATATCCTGGTTAGTGGCTATCTTCCCCTTTATACTTCTTGCCTTATGCACATATCAAACCTTTCTAAAAATAATAGGAGCCACAGTGTCTGTGTAACAGTTTGACTACATTCAGTGCTACAGGTAACCTGTCCTCCAAAACTGCTGACCAATTCCTATGATCTTCATATTTTTCAGGTAGCTACCAACTGTTTTTGTGAATTTGTCGGGCACTCATCTCTCAGACCTTCTCCAAGAGTGGTGTCCTTTGGCACTCTGAGCTTTTCAAACATTACCTGCACTCTAATGAACTGCAGGCCTGTGATATCTGTCAGTATTGTGGGTGTGTAGTTCTCACTCATCATACTATGCTCAAGCTGCTGAGCTTGCAAAGTAAATGTATAACTGTAATGTACATACACAGGTAGGAGCATGTTACCCTCAATCGTCCTTGTATTTGACCAAGAGTGGGGCACTTCTGTGTTTTTAGTTCAGGCCTGGTTGACGGGTCTGTGGCTAATGCACTTGTAGCAAAGCTACTTCCTTGATTGAACTACTGGTAGCAGACAAAGTGCACCTGTAGAGGGAGGTGATATCTTTCCACTTATAATTTTTCTCCAGTGCCATGTTTATAAACCAACACTGCAAAAAAAATACATAAATCTGCCAATAGAATAAGATAATTTCAAGCTTGAAATTAAATGGATCTAAATAATCTAATCTAAAAACAGGCTGAAAAATCTTATTTGTGTTATAATGATCCTAATAATAAATATTAAATAAATATGCCCATATTCAGCATCAGTCATCTCCAAGAAGCAATTGCTGGATGGGAATTTTCGTATGCAGAATGCACAGTGATGCACATGTCAAAAAAGCAGACTGCATTGTCAGATTTAGACCCACATCTTGAGTCAAATCTGATCCAAGTGTCACAGCCTAAATGAACTGCTTCGCCATAAATGTTCATGGACAGTGATGACTGATCAGAAGAATAAAAGCCATGAAACAGTTCTGAGTCTCTTTTAAAGAGTATGGATGACCTATTATCAGATATTGCTCAGATATTGCTAAAATCTATTATTTCAGAGCCAGTTCTTCTTCTCACTCCACATCCAAAGAGAGCAAGCTGCTATATCTTTGGGTCTGGGAGACAGTTTCTGTCACACCAGGAACTGCCAGCTTAAACACAGTTGTCATCACTGGCTCCACCAGCATCCAGATGTGGCCTTGTTTCCATGCTCAGTTGACAGGCTGAAAACAGGGCACTCAACAGCCACTCAATGTTTTCTGGTCACAAACGTTTGTACTGTGCCACAGTGCAAGAAGAAGCATTACAGTCAAGCATTACAGTCAAGCACCACGTGCTCGTACATGGATGAATTTCTGATAAGAGCTTATGATGTTAGCAATTGCATGGCACTGGATCTGTTGACATAGAGCTTGTGAGCTTGTGGTTTTATAGATTGAAATGTTAAGTATATCACTGACATGACATCCTTCAAATTTTGTTGGTAAATTGGCCTTTTCTTACCTGTCCAGCAACTCCCAATCTTCTCCTCCCCACTTGTCAGTAAATTCTTTAACATTCATTCCTCCAATTCGCACCATGTCTGATTTATAAATGCCAATCAGACCATAACCCATAGTTTCCCAGAATCCTGTGTTTACCAAAAAAACTTAGTTATTGTAACTGCTATAATAGACATGAGCTGTAGCACAAACATGATACCAGCATACAAATAACATACTCGTTTTGTATAGTGTAAATGACTATAGAGTACTGCAAATTAATGAATTGTGTGATCACTACCTGTAGGGGACTGCACTGTGGCTCCACATTCCAGTCTCATTACAACAGGAGCAAACACCATTTTCCCTTGCACACAGTGTTTACGCACAGTGTCTATTATCGTCACAGGAAAGTGTAGGTGCAGGTCACACAGGAACAAAATACTGTTCTCATCCTGATGGAGAATGTGAAAATTATTGAAAAATATCTGATGAATAATTGATTAGTGTTAAATGTACTGATATAGCAGATTCAAGTGGTCCATTCAAGGTCCTTATTTAATTTTTTTTATAATAAAAGCTTTGATTAGTTATTAAATAATTTTTTATTGTTTCCTTACTTCAACAAGGTCTATTCCTACTTGGAGTCCTGGTGATCTGCCAAAAGGTCCATTCAGTCTCTTAAACTGGTAGCTGTGCACAGTCGCAAAAAAATAGAACACACATATGACAAACATATATACATGTACAAAACAAAAAAAATGGTAAGTGCTAATCAAAAATGCTTATAATGTACAACTGGTAATACCAATTGTTTCAATGAACAAAAGTTGTACCTTGGTAAATTAGCTTTTTCCAGTTCCTTCTCTATGTCAATATCTGTGCTATTATAGTCTATAAGAATGATGTTGAAGTTTTTGTCTCGTGTGGTTTTGTACACTTTCTCCATTTCCTTTATGAAGTGCATGACCCATCTCCCTTGGTTTTTCACTGTTGAAATAAGGATCAGAAAAACAGAATCCTGAGCATAACAGGACCTTATGCCTGGGACTGTAGGATTTAAACTTAGATGCACAATAAAATATACATTTGTTTGTTAATAATCATTTGTTTGATAATTTGCTTGACAATCTTCTCGCGGGGCGAGTGTCGTCCTCAACGGACGAGGAAGGCGGAGCAACGTTATCAGCGGAACATTAATGCAGCGCAACGTCCTCAGCAGAACAGGAAGGCAGTGGAACAGGAAAGCAGAACTTGGTTGGCTGGGTCAGCAGACTCCGCAGAAAGCAGGTTGGTCGTTCCGTCGACCATGGACAGGAACATGGTTTGAGAAACTGTCTCTTCGACCTCGGACAGAACATGGCTTGAGAGGCCGTCTCATTGATCTTTGACAGGAACAAGCAATGGCTACTGCATAGCCAGTGGGAGGAACGAAGCTCATGGCAGAGCCTGTTTGGGAAGCAACGTTCCCCAAGAAGCTACAAGGGGGAGCAATGCTCTCCATGAGGTCTGAGGGGAAAGTGAAGTACTCTGCGATGCCAGAGGCAAAGTATTCTGTCATGTAATGGAGGCTGAGATGGATGCAATTGCAGTTAAGAGCTTAATTAAGAACAGGTAATCCAAAGGGCAAGGCAAAAAGCATAAACAAAGACAGGCAACGGTTAGGCGAACGGCCTTGTCTATTCATGCCCGTTTGCCAAGTACGAAATGAGAAACTAGAAACAAAGTCAAAAGCAGAATAAAAACAAGAATAACAACGTGAGATCAAGGTGAAGTATATGCTCAGTTGATATTTTCTCTGTTGTTTACCAAGCAGAGTTTAAAGAGATATTATTACATAGTTCATAGTTCTCACCTGCTAGAATAACATGGACTGTCGCTTCTGGGCTCCAGGAGAAACCTTTTGGGCTGCAAAGGGTAGGTACTTTAGGATTCTTCTCTTTATTTTTGTCCTTTGTAGCATAAAAATACTTCGAGAGCAGCATGTTTTTCCCCTGCTTGTCCTCCAGCTCCAGCTCCAGCATGTATCGACTGACTGTAGCATTATCTGTCCTCTTCTCCACATTTAGCACACGTTTTATGACCAGATCACTGCACATCCATGAAAAGTCAAGTTAAATCCTGCTAATTATTTTCCGTCACCACAAGCCAAAGCATTCAGAATAAAGATATTGAGGGGTGTGAGTACATACCTTGTGGTCTCTGTTGTTTTTAGTTGACTCATGAAGGATTCAACTACAGGCATGACTTCTTTCTTGATCATTATAATATTTCCAGCTCTATTGCAGGTGTGAACAACAAAATCACTCTGCTTTGAATGGAAATCCAAAGCATTTACACTGAAGACCTGTTTCCATTTTGGCTCATTTTCTCTTCTTGAAGATCTACTGTTATCCACTGTTAGGAATAACAGAAAACAAAGATAGTCTAATTAAACTTTGAACATTAGGTAAATTTTAATATTAGAATAATCATGAGAAACACTTGATTGAAGGCATCCAGGCAATAGTAAACTACCTGCTGCTTCTTCTTCTTTTTCAATTTTCAGATATGGGCCAAACCCAAGTCTTGAAAGAAAGCATACATATAAAGGCATAGATGAATAAATCAATGAATGTACATGCCATCAATAGAATGGAAGAGAGAATGAGAAAAGTCTACAATACCTTTCACCATATGTTTCATCCTTTTGGTAAAAACATAGCTGTGTATCAGTCCCTTCATTTGCTAATCTTGTGTGGTCATTGGGATACACTGAGGAGTAATGAACCTAAAAAAAAAAAAACAACCCACAGTTAACCATCATCCCATGGTGTACTAAATTATGGACACACATGAAAATATGTCAACAAAACATTTGACATGTAATAAAATATATTTTCCTAGAGGTTGAAATACTCTTCCAATTAAGACCAGATGGATTTTTAGTAGGCATTTATGTAGAAATCTAGATAATCAAAAGTAAACACAAACATTTTCTCAAAAGTACATACGCTGCTTATTTTGGTATTTCTTATATTTCTGTTCATTCATTCATTTAATCTCTTTCTCTTGGTAAGGTTCTCAGTGGATCTGGATCCCGGTTTGGGGTTTTAATGGGAGTCTGCAGTAGGAGTGTGGAGAATGTGCAATTGAACCTGTGCCCTATTTGTGAGTGTCTCTCTGGTGTGTGTGTGTGTGTGTGTGTGAGACTTGAGCATGTGTGAGCATTGTAGGGGAACCTGTTTAGGCAGGCATTTATAGCAGCTGGAAAGTAGCCAAGTTTCAACAGATCAAAGCTCCATTTATTTTTCCTTTTGCTATCTTTAATTTCTGTTTCCAAATAATAGTTCCATGGCACATACTCGAAATAAAAGCACACGTGTATCATCACCCTGAGTCTGCTGGATTCCTGAGTAGCATTACATTCTCACTGTCACATACACAAACTCAATTTAGTGTATCCAATCCACCTACCATGTCTCTGAGAGGACATTGTGAGAACATGCAAAACGCCACACAGTAATTTCTATAACATTTTTAAAGTACTATTCCTCACAGAACACCAAATGGAGATGTACTTACATAATTTATACCATCATATCTCTCAATGGTTGAGTTGTCAAATATATGAATTGGATGGTAATCACATTTGAGAAAAACATTTTCCAAATAGGACTCATTTAGCACTGGTGCTGATGAGAAAGAGAGAGGGTACGGGTTAGTATGGGTCTAAAGTTTATAATAATGGAAGTTTATTCACACTAAAATAATACATACTGTATATGCATTACATTCATTTAGAAAGGAACTGAATAACTACAAATTGAGAAAAATCTCATTTGAAAGTGCTTCTGCGAAAACAGCTGTAGGAACATAACTAAGTAAATAAATGATTCTATAAGTAAGAAAGTAAATAAGGGTGTAAATACATATCTCTTTTGCACTTTCCATATTCTGTCTCATGAAAATCTCATGAAATTATTTTGGAAACACTCACTCCTATATATAAAGTCTCGCGGATCTGCTTTGACCATGTCCACTTCAGAATTGGACATGGTGTCAGTGGACATCCTATGACTGGCTTTTGTTTGAGGGATGTGATCACTTTCCACCAGCTGTATTGAAGACTCATCTGTACACATACAATGGAACACACACATTTATTCATTTAACAAATTTTCTAGCAGAGAGAATACAATAAGAAAGAATGCAATTCAAACATGTGAGTAGTTAATTTGTTTAAAGACCGAACAGTGTCCACAGTTGTACTTGGATTTTAAAGTCACAAAATAGCAAGAGAATCATAATGACAATCTTAATGACTTTTTTCTTCAGTTTGCATTTTTTTTTTTTTTTGAATATTGTGCAATTACTTGGGTGGAATAGCAAATTTGGGATTCTTAAACATATATAAAAATGAGTTCGAAAAATATTAATAAAAGTTTAATAACAAAAATACTGTTGATTTAGAATAGTAAGAGCTGTGCAACTCACCAACATAGCGGGACAAATATTCTGCAGTAATGACCTCAAAACTACTGTCTTCTCTATTGAGACGCCACTGAAACATACAAACAAACGAAAAAGTGATAAAATCTCTTAGTCAAAGACTTCTGTATCTCAGACAAGGTAAAAGCTTTTAGTGCATGATGAAAATTGCCTTTTTATTGCTCACAGTTTAATGCAAGATTAATGAAACTTGAATTATGACATTATTTTAGTTCCATGAACTAAGAACTTCAGGTAGAAACTACACACAATAATATAACGTAGAAACGCTGAAATATATAATACAGATGAAACAGACATACTGCAACCTCCAGGTGATCAATTCCGTCATTTTGTTTGTAGAGTACTTCAAAGAAATACTTCATGTTTTTTGATAATCTAAAAAAAGTATCATATTGGATTAATGCAAATAAACAGTTTACAGTTTACAAAAGCACTTGATTATGTTTGATTATCTGAGCCATGCCATAAATGGAGGTCAGACACAGAAAATTGTTAGTTACTGTTCATTCATTCATATAATTTTCTATTTGAACTGTACAGTTCTGTACTGATAGAATAGATGTCACTTACAATACAGGCTGAGATATTTGAGATGAAAATTTCTCATACTCTCCTGGGGCTGACCATTCCTTTCCTGTCTGACCAACAATGCACAAAGGCAATTAGGCATCCTCATAATAATAATAATAATAATAATGCATTGCATGTAGCCATTAATTTAAATGTTACTATTACCTATGCACAACTTTGTTTACCAGTGTCATGCCTCACTAACCTGATGTTGGAAAGTAAATATATAGGTCAATAAGTTTTACCTTGCCAAGGTAGGCCATGAGTTTGATGCTTTTAGTGCTTTCATCTGAACTCAGCCAGAATTCTGCGTTATTATCCGAAGCAATAGCAAAAATGTATTCACCTGATAAAGAATAAGCAGAGTGGATTAGGACAAACTTGCTACAAGCAGGGATTCCTAAACTTGTACACCAAAGACAAGTGTGGCTGCAGACTTTCATTCCTTGGTGTTCAAACAATAACATATATTTGCCCACAGTGAAAACCTGAAGGCATATCAGCTTGGAACCAGGTTATTTGATTGATTGATTTGATTGATTGATTGATTGATTGATAGAGAGATAGATGGATAGATAGGTAGATAGGTAGATATTTTCATATATATAACGCACCACTTAATACAGGTTGAATGTATCCAAAGATCCTCAGACCGTAATTTTTCCATCCAGCATTAACAGCAAGCCTGCTGATTGTGGTGCGAGTCTAAGATAATGACACCACACAATACAGGTTTTAGTAAATAGAGGTTAGTTTTAAATCAGCAATTTGTAAATGTCTTTAATTATTGAACAACGGTTCATATATACATAAAAATCAGCAGGAAATATTGCGTCAGATGGATTTTAAAATCAGTAATGCTGGTAAAGAAATATCTTTGTTATACAATAAAAAAAAACGAATTTGGGACATAACTTAAAGAAGCCTTATTGATATGCGGTGCAGTTTGTAAGTAAACAAGAATATTGCCAGTTATTGATTTGTTTTTGCCCGCTAACACATGGATTTGAGCTGAATTTGTCAAATAGTAAAAATTATTTATTTACAGGAAATCATATAAAATTAAGAAAAATTGTCATTATTTGATTAATTCATTCATCTTTCATTCATTCTTCAGTTTATATCGTATGATTTTCAATAATCGTCAGGGTAATTTAACAACAACAACAACAAAAAAAACATTTTATAATTAAAGTCCCAAGATATTGAAATCTGTAACTGCTTGCTAATTAATTATTGTGTGTGCTCTCAGTTTGATTCTTTCAGTGTAATTTGGTTGTGTACACCAATCAAAAGGCTAATGTCATAAATCCCCCAATATAGCCTTTATCAAACTATGCATTCACATTTGAACACTTGATCTCTTCGAGACTGTGAAATCTATCAATGAAAGTGTGTGTGTGTGTGGTGTGTGTTTGTGGATAAAAATAATTTCACTAACATGGGGAAAAAGAGGGTACAGCACGTTCGTTCTTAGCTGATGCACAGAACCTCCACACCAGTCTTCAAAAACATGCATGTTCACTTCACCTAGAAACTGTTCAAAAAAATTTTTTAAAGAAAATTTTTCTCACCTCAGGTTTCCATAAAGGCTGTTTTTTTTTATTTTTTGTACTTTCTTCATCAATTAATTTAAAAAAAAAAAAAAAAAAAAAAAAAAAAAAAAAAAAAAAAAAAAAAAAAAAAAAAAAAAAAAAAAAAAAAAAAAAAAAAAAAAAAAAAAAAAAAAAAAAAAAAAAAAAAAAAAAAAAAAAAAAAAAAAAAAAAAAAAAAAAAATGATATAAATATTTTAAAAAAAAAAATTAAAAATTTTAAAAAATTTTAAAAAAAAAAAAAAAAAAAAAAAAAAAAATAAAAAAAAAAAAAAAATAATATATAATTTTATTTTTTTTTTTTTTTGGTAGATCACCCAAAACCCTGAAATATAAAAAGTACTTCCAGTCGTAGCACAAAAACATCTGGGTAAAGCATGTAGTGGTACATTTAAGGGTAGAATTATCACTGCTGTCAGTCCATCATACTGTATCTTCTGAATATTTAACTAAGTTCTCTCACTGTCGAAAGTGCAATGGATATTTGACTTTGTCATGTTTCCGCATTGGCCTATCTTTCATTCATATAATGATTTTGTGTATATTATATGCTTATATTTTTTGCATTGTATCAGGTAATACCTTTTTCTTATCATTAGTATCATTTTAGGGACACATGCACCTTTGTGGTTTGTGTGTTTCTCCCTGATACCAGTTCTTGCAAACTAACAAAGAATTTAATAAATTTGGAAAATCTAATTTCCTGCAGATATCAGGCAATTCATTATTACATTTAATCCTTTTTACCAAGTATGGTACATATAAAGACCATCAGACTGGTGCCCTTAGAATTACCATTACTAATATTTTAAAGTGACAGTAATAATTTACCCATGATCATGCCTATACTTAAAATGAAATGAAAAGTTTTTTTTAAATTAATTTTATTTAATAATAAAAAAAATATTACAATATAAATGTATCATAAAGCATATTTTTGGCCTAATGGCTTATTGATCATTTTACATGTAAATTAATGTGAAATAGATGCAGATGA
Source organism: Ameiurus melas (assembly GCA_012411365.1). Lineage (NCBI taxonomy): Eukaryota > Metazoa > Chordata > Actinopteri > Siluriformes > Ictaluridae > Ameiurus > Ameiurus melas. Next base: position 8,514,088 of record CM022766.1, on the reverse strand, counting down.
AATGAAATGTATTAGGCAATTGAGACAGAAAACACTTGCTAGTTAGATTTTAAGTCAGATTTTTTTTTAAATAACAGACTTCTCATAGTGATCTAGTTAACCTTTGACACTTCCACACTTCTACGTGTTTCAAAGTGATTTTTCTTTCATGCTTAAACATGTTAATTGTTTTTCTATGATTGCTTCTTAAATCTCCAATTAGCTGACTAATTGCAAGTAATAACTACAAACCAGGTATTCCTAAATTGCCTTCATCAAGGTCCAATTTAAATCTGATCTTAACAGATTTTTCTCATTTGTAAGTTGTTTTGGATAAAAGCGTCTGTTAAGTGAACAAAGGTAAAATGTAAATGTAACATGCATAGCTACATAAAATACCATTTTATAGATATTATACTGAATGTACTAAGAATATCCTTTGAATGAGTTTTGCATAATATTTGAATAGCAAACCAATGATGAAAAAAATCTCCTAGGAATTCAAATATACAAGACTCTTTGGTTTTGGTTTGAGAATAGGTATTTAGGTATTTATATTTTAAACCACCCCTTAATCCCAGTCATGGTAATAATTTGCCACAAATTAAAATTTTTAAATGATTATATATATTTTTATGTACTCTAGCACAGACGGCACACCATAGTATAAAACAATAGTTTGATAGTTAAAATAAAGAAATCACTACTCACCAAGATCTGAGACCGGAGTTTTGCTTTCATTCTGATAAACAGCCAAATATGTGAAAACGCTCAGTGCCACTAATGACAGAAACAGTACTCTAAACAGTTTTAAATGTTTGCTGCTGAAATTCTCATTGAACTGGTTCAAATATTGATTCATCTTATTCAGAGACTAAGTCGTCTTAGTGTAAGAGGCAAGAACACTAGTTTGCAACACTGTGTCATTCTAATTATTATAAGTTCCTGTGGGTCACACCCACTAAGCAAGAAAGTAAGGGTGTGTGATGAGGCGAATGGAGAAAACTACGTCAATCAGATCTCTGTTCATTTGGGTGTCAATAACCTAGTGTCTTAGGACATAGAAATAATCTCCTCTTAAGTGAATGTTATCTTTTTACACACACGTATCTCTCTCTCTTTCTCTCATTCTCTGTCTAGAGAGAGAGACCTCTACATTTTATGTACACACACACGTACACATTCAATCACTCGCACACCCGCGTACACACACACTCACACACGGTGCCCCACTAATTTTGGCATCCTTGGTAAATATGAACAAAGAAGGCTGTGAAAAATTGTGAAAAATTTCACCTTTTGAACTTTTGTTAAAGAAATTCACAAAAATACTCTGCTCTAATGGATATCAAACAATTGCAAACACAACACAGGTTTGTGTGTATATATATATATATATATATAAAAAATCTCTGTTAAATATAGGTGTGCAACAATTATTGGCACCCCCATAAATTCATTTAATAGCATTCAAAACAGTGTTACTATGAAGGACACAGTATTAGCACAATTAGCATCACATAAATATATAAATTCCTACATTCTTTTGAAAGTCCATGGAGTAAAATTAAATTTTAGATGTAAGAGTGTACCTTCTGTCATCATTTACACATTTGAATGAAAATGTAGGCTAATATGAAGCAATGTGATAGCATGAAATAAAAATAAATAAATAAATAAATGACCTTATATGGCCATAGGCATTGTTGTGACTCAGGACAGCGGTCATTTACTGCTATTGTCAAGCAATTGTTTGATGCTGTTCACAACAGCTCTTCGCCTTCGCACATTTTCTGAGAGTAGGATAAAGGGATTTTTTAATTTGGGGAAACCACTTGAAGCATTTGTTGTGTTGAAATATTTCAATTGCTTTGGTTTGATTTGTTCATCGCAAACAGCTGAAAGTCTGTACGTTTTGACGATAAACCTGATTTGCATCGGGTGTTCAATAATTGTAATTGCAATTGCATATATGCAGTATTTGACATGCCTGAACAGGACAAACAACGTTCTTTGGTTTCCTAATCTATAATTAATATAAGTGCTCAGATGACTGTATATGGGTGTGTTAGGGTAAATACTAAACAGTAACAGAAGCACTAAACAATAGTGCACTTTAGTTTATATAGTTTCTTTAATACAAATTTAGTCATATTTTCCAGACTAAATTGAAGAAACTACCTACTATTTATATTTTAAAAATCTTATTTTCATTTGGTAATATCCTATTTACATAAATCAGTCAAAACATTAAAAACACCAGCCTAATATCGTATCATGGACTCCACAAGACCTGGTAGTGTGTTGCGATATCTGGCACCATGACGTTAGCAACAGATCTTTTAAATTCTGTAAGTGGAGAGGTGGGTCTCCATGGATTGGACTTGTTTGTCCAGTTCATCCCACACATGTTTGATCAGATTGAGATAAAAAAAAAAAATTTTTTTTTGCAGTATGGCAGTGCACATTATCATTAAGAAAAAAATTACTTTTTAAATAATTATATAATTATTTACAATTTATAACAGGGACTGGATTTTAATGGGAAACATTTAGGAGTTGGATGTTTTTTCACTTTGTAAGACATTTTCTATTTCCCAGAATAATTTTATAGAGGAGTGTAGTCTATATAATATGATCATGAGAATCTGAAATGTGATATGTACTAGACCAGGGGTGGGCAATCTTATCTGGAAAGGGCCGGTGTGGGTGCAGGTTTTCATTCCAACCAAGCAGGAGGCACACCTGATTCCACCTGTTGCATCAGTTGATCTTGGCTTTCAATAGATTCAGGTGTGGCTTCTGCTTGGTTGGAATGAAAACCTGCACCCACACCGACCCTTTCTGGATAAGATTGCGAACCCCTTTACTAGACCATAGTGTATGGTGGCAAATGCTACAGAATAGTTGTGATGTATTTGAATGGTTTGTGTGGGTGTGATCAAAAGAATACTGAGCATATTATTCTTATTAAGACTTTTTAATCAGGTGTGTTTACCTGCTTCACATTGTATCCCGGCCAGAATAATACTTTGAATCAAAGTCCTATATTGCCACTCCTACAGTAATGCTTAAATGTTTGTGAACTCATTTGTTCAAATAGGTTCTATTAATCTACTTTTAGGACTTGTGTGAAATTTTTATGATGTTTTAGGTCTGAGGTTCTATTGAAACTAAAGCCCCATATTGCAGTAGACCAGGTATAATGATTATCTATTCTATAGGGGAAAAAATAAAATAAAAATGTATGTGTGTATATATATATATATATATATATATATACGCACGCACGCACACACACACACACACACACACACAGGTATGGAACATGAATGATCAAAAATGTTTCTGAACACTATAACTACTTTGAACAAAAGATCTAGGTTTTAATAACGTTGACTATTTTACATATAAAACGCTGCATTACGTTCGTCTTGCATTCTAAAAACATTTGCGTATGAATGATGTAAATTGGGACGAAGGGCGTGTCTCGTTAGATCGTCATTGTTAAATCAATCAGTGGGACATTTTTACATTCAGTACAGTGTTTATTTTTACATTCACGTCTATGTCAGTTGCCATGCGATCACCGGAATGTGCTGCTCCGGCTCTCAGCCACTCACTGAACAGAGCAGACGTGGAGAGAGGTTTGAGTGCACTGGGAAAGCAAAACCTCACACTTGCAGGACAGTACTGGTGACATTTAGAAAGTTGCTAAGGTTTGTCCAAAAAGTTGCTAGACTTGTTGCTAGGTGCTTTCTTTTTGGCAAAAATAAAAATTGCTAAAGGGGTCTGAAAAGTATCTACATTTGCAACACTGGTCTGCACTGATAGCTAGATAAAAGGCAGGCTAAGGTCTGCCTCTCCCAAGCAAAAAGAAAATATAGATGGAGAGAGAAATGCAGTGTTTTTCATGTATGCACACTCTATTTATAAATCAATAAAATATCCAGAGTACCCAAATGATGCCCTGTTTGTGTTTTGGGCTCCTCTTCCGATTTCTCTGCACCACCCTGGTAATATTTGAGGGTACTATAAATACTATAATATGCAGATATATAGAAAATTCTAAAGGGTTCACAAATTTTCAAGCACCACTGTATATACCAAGGGCAGTGAATATCACCTAAGATACACAGTGCAGTTAAATTAACACCCAGAATTCATTTGTTCACTTTCAGAGTGCATTTGTACTTAATTGGGTGTATATATAAACACTCTTGGGTGTTACTTCAACACTCTGGGTGTTAATTCAACACTGGGGATTTTGCTGTGCAGCTTCTATCCTCTCGCCTCAATCCTCATGACTGGAAATTGCAGCTCTTCAAATGTTAACAAAGGGTATTTGTTTAATTTGGTTTTACTCAAATTCATCTAATTTAATGTGCAACTAATTTCTTACTTAATAGGTAAGTCAAAAAAACACTTCTCATCAAGCACTATCATATAAACTCAGCAAAAAAAATTAAAGTCCAAACACATTCAATTGCTTTTATTTCCAGAAAATTTGTTAGTCATGGACGAAATTATTGGCACCCCTGGAACTTTTCCAGAAAATGCACCATTTCTCCCAGAAAATGTTGCAATGACAAATGTTTTGGTATACACATGTTTATTACCTTTAAGTGCATTGGAACAGCACAAAAAAGCAGAAGAAAAAAGGTAAATTTGACATTATTTTATGGTGGGACTAAATTGTTGGCACCCTCAACTTAATATTTGGTTGCACACCTTTTGGAGAAAATAACTGAAACCAATTGCTTCCTATAACCATCAACAAGCTTCCTACATCTCTCAACTGGAATTTTGGACCACTCTTCTTTTGAAAACTGCTCCAGGTCTCTTAGAATTGAAGGGTGCCTTCTCGCAACAGCAATTTTAAGATCTCTCCATAGGTGTTCTATGGGATTTAGATCCGGACTCATTGATGGCCACTTCAGAATTCTCCAGCGCTTTGTCTCCAACCATTTCTGGGTGCTTTTTGAGGTATGTTTCGGGTCATTGTCCTGCTGAAACACCCATGACCTCTGACGCAGACCCAGCTTTCTGACACTAGGCCCTACATTATGGGCCAAAATCTTTTGATAGTCTCCAGATTTCATGATTCCTTTCACACAGTCAATGCACCCAGTGCCAGAGGCAACAAAACAACCTCAAAACATCCTTGAACCTCCACCATGTTTGACTGTAGGTACTGTGTTCTTTTCTTTGTAGGCATCTTCTTGTTTTCTGTAAACAGTAGAATGACGTGCTTTGCCAAAAAGCTCTACCTTAGTCTCATCTGTCCACAAAACATTCTCCCAGAAGGATTGAGGCTTACTCAGGTACATTTTTGCGAAGTGCAGTCTGGCTTTTTTATGCCTCTGTGTCAGAAGTGGGGTTCTCCTCGGTCTCCTGCCATAGAGCTTCTTCTCATTCAGATGACGACGTATGGTTCGAGCTGACACTGATGCACCCTGAGTCTGCAGGACAGCCTGAATTTGCGTGGAAGTTGACTGAGGTTGTTTATCCACCATTCAAACTATCCTGCGTTGCATTCTTTCATCAATTTTTCTCTTCCGTCCACGTCCAGGGAGATTTGCCACAGTTCCATGGGTTATAAACTTCTTGATTATATTGCGCACAGTGGACAAAGGAACTATAAGATCTCTGGAGATTGATTTGTAACCTTGAGATTGTTGATATTTTTCCACAATTTTGCTTCTTAAGTCCTCAGACAATTCTCGGCTCTTCTTTCTCTTCTCCATGCTTGGTGTGGCACACAACACAAAGGTTGAGCCAACTTTTATACACTCTAACTGGCTTCAGTTTTGATTTCTATATTGCCAGCATCTGTTACTTGCCACAGGTGAGTTTAAATGAACATCACATGCTTGAAATGAAATTATTTACCCACAGTTTTAACAGGGTGCCAATGATTTTGTCCAGTCCATTTTGGGAGTTTTGTGTAAAATGATGTCAAATTTGCCTTTTTTCTTCTGCTTTTTTGTGCTGTTCCAATCCCCTAAAAGGTAATAAACTTGTGTATACCAAAACATTTGTCATTGCAACACTTTTCTGGGAGAAATGGTGCATTTTCTGGAAAAGTTCCAGGGGTTCCAATAATTTTGTCCATGACTGTAATGTGTAAATATATTTGTATTAACCTAAATACAACAGAATAGGTGTTGTGTAATTGAATTCTTAGTGTGGGTGTGATAAAATACTGAGAATATTGTTCTAATTAAGACTATTTAAGACTACAGTTAGGGAATGAGCCGAGACATTATTGTAGCTACTCAAAAGGTACTTTATTATGCTTTATATTTTTATATATATATATATATATATATATATATATATATATATATATATATATTATATATATATATATATATATATATATGTGTGTGTGTGTGTATATATATATATATATGTATATGTGTGTGTGTGTATATATATATATATATAATCTTTATAATTTATATACTTTATATCTTTATATTTATATATCTATTTGCTTTATTACGCTTAAAAAAAGTATAATCACACAAACACATGCACATACAGAAATGGCTCTGTGCTGGTTGGCTCTCTCTCACTCACTCTCTGGTTTTCTGGAGGATCACTGAAAGCACAATGAGAAACAAACAAATTAACTAACACAGCCGATGCTGGACCATGCCCCGGCTGCCACATACCCCCACCACCAAACTCAAGTCAGGGAGCCATCCGGCCTGTAACTGACAAACTGAAAACGTCTGAAAAATTAGGTACAAACCTTTTATAGCAGGAACTGTCTCACCCCTTTTTTGGTCTTGGGTCTCGGGCAGACCACAATTGTTGCTGTTTTATCAATTTGGGACGCATCTACCCATGACCCAAGTGGAAGCCCAGATACCTTACTTCCACCACCCAATTGAACACTTCTTTGGATTTAGTGTGAGTCCTGCCCATCTCAAGGATCTCCTGACAGCCTTCATATGTTGCAATGCATTGTATGGGTGGAGGATTCTGTCCTTGAGTCGTTGAAACATTGCTGGAGGTCGAAATAATCAAAACAGTAGGGTGACAAACTGTTGTAACCCAAATGAACTGGAAATGACCATTTTCTTCCCACAAAATATATATATATTGGCGTCAATGGAATCTGCCATTACCCCAATCCACTGTCAAATACAAGTGAGCCACACCTAACTTCTGAAGCAGTTCATCAATGCAAGCATCAAATTTAGACTACACACAAAAGCAAAACTGACATTTCAGCCTTGGGCACCAAGAACACCGGGCTGCTCCAGTCCCTCTGGGACACTTTAATTACCCCCCATGTCAAGCATGTCAAGTTCACCCCAAACCACATTTTTCTTGTGTTTAGGGAACCAGTTTGGGCAGCTGTGTACAAGCACGCCTGGAGGAGTCTTGCAAACTGACAACTGTGCTCTCACTGGGACAGTGAGATATGTTCTCCACAGGGGATTGGGGTGAATTGGGTTGCACTTTTTAGAATTACCTCCGGTCCCAGCTCCTCTGTCTCAGGAACCACAATGTTTCCTCTTGGTAATCTATCACCCACACTCTCCCTGGAAAACCTCAAGGAGAAATAAAACTCTATCTGGGAGCAAGTTGAAAATCCCTGGACTCTAAGTTTATACTGTCTTCTAAAAAGGACACAGACTCTGCAAACACCTTTCCAGACTTCATTTCTCTGATCATATACATGTACATGTACAGTATTTCCAAAGCATTACAGGAATGTAGAACGGTTATAAATAAACATTTTTGTAGTGTTCATATAAACATATCAGAATCTGAATAAACAAATTGCATTAGTGTCCATATAGAAACATATAGATGAGAGAATATAAACCAAGCATCAATTGAAATATTGGGAATCTTAATGAAGTAAAGAAAAAAAAATCTAATTATAATAAATTGCAGAAGACAAGCAAGGGTGTGTGTGTGTGTGTGTGTTTGGATGGGTTACTCCCTGTCCCTCCATGTACCGTCCTGCTAAAGCACAGCTCTCCTTCATTTCTCCTAACAGAATGGGCAGTTTGTCAGTGTTGGGTAGAAGGGGGAACTGGGGTGTGTGAATTGAAATAAAGTAAGTGTTTGAATTCGTTACACTCAGGTAGAAAGTGCAGCTCTGTCTCCACTGTGTTGCTATTACACTGTGTGCACACTCTCTGCTCTTTAAGGAGGCATGGTTTCTTATAGCAGCCCATCTCGATGGCCAATGTGTGCATGCTGAGTCACGGTGCTCAGGTAGTCAGCTACAGTGTAGCTGCATAGCACTGCATATTACTTTGTGCTTGTGTATTCCAATGGGAGATGTAGTTTTATTTCTGTAGTGTTATAATTTGGTGAGGTCTGATTGGTCTAATTGTTCTTGTGTCCAGCTGTTACTGATGTAGAAGCGTGTTAGTGTGTTAGTGAGCTGAGGTTCCGGACCAGCCCTGTGAGGAAACTCATCTCTCAGCTCAGCTCTTGGCATTGCAGGGCTTTGTAGTAGTAGGTCTGGGGGACACTGTGTTTAAGGTGGAGCCAATATTTGATGGATCTTTTCTGAATTGTGTTCTGGTGAAATTTTGAATTGTTTGTGCATAGTTTCAGCTGGGTGTTTGTCCCATTGTGTAAAATTTTGGTTTGTGAGTGGGCCCTAGACCTCACAACCATACAGCAGAATTGATTCAATTACTGATTCATATAATTTGAGCCAGATTTGAACTGGAAATTGGATATGGATTTGTTTTTTTAATTGTGTAGAATGACCTGTATGCTTTTGTTGTCAGCTCATTCACTGCTGGACTGGAATTTCCAGTGAAATTAATTTTTAATCGTATGTAATTGTATTCTGTGCAGTTTTCTATGGGGTGGATGTGGTGCAGTTGGTAGAGTGGGTTGTCCACTAATCGTAGGTTGGCGGTTCGATTCCTGGCCTGGGTGACTCCGCATGCCGAAGTGTCCTTGGGCAAGACGCTGAACCCCAAGTTGCTCCTGATGGCAAGCTAGCACCTTGCATGGCAGCTCTGCTACCGTTGGTGTGTGAGACACAGTGTAAAGCATTTTGGATAAAAGTGCTATGTAAGTGCACATTTACCATTTATTAATGTCTAAACCGCTGGCAACAAAAGGGGTGAGTACACCCCTAAGTGAAAGTAAGTACCAATGCCCCATAGTTATCAAATTTGAACCTTTCCATTAACAAAATGATGAAGGCAAAGAAAAACATTCAAATGAAGAGGAACACTTTGTTTCTTTCTTTATGTTTGCACTGTAAAAAGTTTAGTATTGAGACCGGGAAGTCACCTGTAGTAGATAAAAAATAAACTGTGGCAAAAATAATCTGTGGCAACGGTTTTGCAATTTGTCACCTCAATTTATAAACCATACTCCATCCATCCATCTTCAACCGCTTACTTACAGGGTCCTGGAGAACCTGGAGCCAATCCCGGGGAGCATTGGGCACAAGGCAGGGTACACCCTGGACAGGGTGCTAGTCCATCACAGGGCACAATCACATGCACACTCACACACCCATTCATACACTACGGACACTTTAGACACGCCATTCAGTCTACCACGCATGAGGGAGGAAACCGGAGCATGCAAACTCCACACACAGGGCCATGGCAGGAATCAAACCCCCGACCCTGGAGATGTGAGGCGAATGTGCTAACCACTAAGCCATGATTTTAACAAATCATGCGCATGGATAAATATACTGTACCCACAAATTCCCAATCCGTGTTCTCAGATTTGTAAACCATATTTAAAATTTTTGCAATCCGTACCACAAATTCATAAGCCAGGCCCACGCTTTCACAAGCCGTTCTCAGGTTTTTGTAAACTGTACTCAGTTTCAAGCTTCAAGTTCAGCTTTACATTTAGTAAAGAAATTAATAAAAAAGTTTTGTGGCAGAAATTACAATTTCATAATTAATGATAATATCCATACGGAAGCTTGGAAAGCAGGAATCAAAGAGAAATTGCACCATCTGTTGGTTATAAAAACAAAAATATATAATGAAAGGGATAATAAAATAAATAATAAAGTTTATTTTATTTCATTGAAAGGCTAGCCCAAAAATGACTGCCATCATTTACTCAAGTGAACTATCCCTTTAATGAAATAAAGTGTTTGCAGGCAGATTATCTTCAAACACAGGTAATTTTTTCTTTTTTTCTTCTAGATTGACTGCAGTCATTAGGATGTCAGATGAACTAATACTGACATATGTCCCCAGATTTGGAGACCGGATAGCAATAAGACAGTACTGCAGAAGAGAAGTAGCTGCATTAGAAGGAAATACCAGTACAGTATGTAAAGCCACGGAAAACCTCATGTCAAAATTGCAAGGAAAGCAGGACAGAAAGTGGAAGCATTGTGATAATTGTTCAGAAAAACTCAGTGGAAACTCACTTTTGAGCTGTATTTCGTGTCACTATACCTCATCACTAAGTTTAAATCGCTGTTAACGTGCAAACTAATTGACATCACTGCAAGCTATGGCTGGAAAAGGCAAAGAGAGACAAAGTTCCAAGAATGAACCTCAAGAGATGTGGATGAATGCTGAACAGGAAACCGTGGAGGTGCATAACTATGCACAAATCCATCAGCAACATGAAACAATCTAAAGGTTTCACCGGTCTTGATTCGGCTCCGCATACTTCCGATTCAAAGAAATCAAAGAACGAGCCATCCCTCCTTGACCTGCAAGACAACATTATTAAGTTATTCAAATTCATTGGGAAGATGGGTCATTTTGATTGTCAAATTCAACCAGCAATATTTTGTGTTAGGAAATAATATATATATATATGCAACCAATAGTATTGTAAGGAATAAAGGTCTACAAGACTTTGTAGAAAAAATCAGAATCATCTTGGACAGTTTTTCTGATGCTAAACCAGTTCTTGGAGGAGATTATCATTCTATTTTGGATAATAGTTTAGACTGTATACCTCCTTGTGGAAATACTTTAAATAATTTCAATGAAGGACATAATTTGTGTTTAGGATTGGATTTAATTGATATTTGGAGGATCAGAAACCAAACTAAACAAGAATTTACACTGTGTACTGTTGACAGGAGTAAAGAGTCTAGGATAGACTTTTGGCTCATATCCAGTGTATTAGAAAATCAAGTATGCCAGGTTACTGTGGAAATGTATGTCCTTACTGACCATAAAGTCATTTATCTAGTTATTGGATTATCTGGAATTATTGATAATTTAAGAACAGTGGCACACTGGAAAGTAAATAAGGCAATATTGGAAAGTGACTTGTTTAAAAAGGAAGTTAAAAATATTATTTTCAGTTGCTGGAACAATACAAAAAAGGTCAAACAAATTGTGGCACCAATTGTGAGTACCATATTTCTTATAAGAAAACGAGCCATTGTTAGAGGAAAACTAATAGCACAGACTAAAAGGACTAAGGAACAAGTAATGAAAGAGATGGTTAATCTCACAAGTATTAATGTATTGAAACAGCAGGACAAACTCAGGTTATTTGAATTACAGTTACAGTTAGATGAGATGTATGCATATAAAGCCAAAGGGGTATTTGTAAGATCTAGAGGGAAATGACTTGAAGGGGAGAAAAATTCCATGTACTTTTTTAATTCAGTACAAAGAATAGGTTGAGCTGAATTCTGTATTAAAACTATAATATAATTTGGAGGTGTCTGAAGAGCCTGTTAAAATTTTTAATTGTATATCAACCTTTTATCAGAAGCTATATAGTAGAAAAGATGATGATGGCAATACACGATTATTTCTATAAAGCATTAAAGCAGATGCCAAATGTATAGATCAGGATTGTATGATGTGTGACAAATATATTTCTATAGATTCTATAGATTTGGAATCAGTAAATTAAGACTCCTGGTAACGGTGGTTTGATTAGAGAATTTTACAAGGAATTTCAAGAACAATTATCTAATGAAGCTGTAGAACGTGGAGAGTTACCTCCATCATTATTTCAGGGATTGATTAGTTTGATACCAAAAGCTAATAAGGGCACTATCCTAACTGACAATTGGAGACCAATTACATTACTTAGTAATGATGTAAAGATATTTGCCATTATTTTTGCAGAATGATAAAAAAAAAAATGCTTAGAACAAATTATAGATGATTGCCAATCAGGATTTATGAAGGGCAGACATAAGTAATAATATTTGTTTGACCCTAGATTTAATTGATTATAATGATTATATTGATAGGGGAAGTTTAATATTTTTTGTAGACTTTTATAAAGCATTTGACACTGTAATCCACCAATTTATGTTTGAGACTTTGGATTTTTTTTGGCTTTGGTAATTTAAAAAAAAAGAGACATTTATACTTTATATAATGAGTGTAATAGCTCAGTAAAAGTTACAAATGGCACTATCCCCAGAGTTCTTTTAGAAATATGCATAAGGCAGGGTCCAATATCTCCTTTTTTGTTTTTACTTGTGACCCAGACAATGACTCCTTACATTAACAAATATCATTTTCACAGAATCACGATTTTAGAAAGAGAAATAAAATGCTGCCAATTAGCAGATGATACAAAAATATTTGTTAGAGATTCTTTAGAAATTAAAAGCGTGATTAATTATTAGAATAACTTCTCATTGCTTTCATGGTTAAAATAAAATGTAAAATAATGTGAGTTTTTCCCTCCAAAAAATAATGAGCTTCTAGATATTGGTAAATGACACACTTATATAGCGCTTTTATCCAAAGCGCTTCACACTGTGTCTCGAACCGCCAACCCTACGATTAGTGGACAACCCGCTCTACCACCTGAGCCACAACCGCCCCTTAATGGAATCCCTGTAAAGAATTAAAAAAGGAAAGGGGTCAGCCTGTGGTTCAAAAAGTTTATCTAATTTATAAAATAATTTATAAAATAGATTTAATTTATGGTTAATGAGAGACTTCTCAATCAATGGTAGAATACTTTTATCAACAACTGAATGTTTATCTCATCCACTCAATCCTGCTATTTCACTAGAGGTCCCCAATAAGATCTCTAAAAAAGTAGATACAAATCTTTTCATTTTTTTTGGAGAAATAGATCCCATTACATTAAAAAAGGTACAAAGTATGTTTAAACATAAAAAAAATCACAAATGAGTCGATAATTGTATTATAATTGTTAAATGGTTATTTAATGAAAATGGGCACCTGTATACCTACATATAATGTCTTCAAAGGTATAATATATCCCTAAATAATATTGTATAATGTTTTATGCTATACCATCCAGTTAAAAATGTCTGTTTAAAGGAAATATGAATAAGTAGGACTGTGAGTTTTAGACTTGATGTAGCAATTAAAGGAGTTACTATTACTGATAGAAGACGAAATAATTACTTTATTAGTAAGTTACAAACAGAATACAGCCCAATATCTTCTAAAACATACTGGCATTCTATCTCAATAAAACTTCCTCTTTATTTCTTGGATGTTCAGAAGAGGGTGCAACGGTTACTTACGATTTGACACCATGTGATCATGCATAGAGCAGACAATGCAAACTTTAGTAAACACCTCTTCCACACATGTACAACTCAAGCATGATAGCCAGAAGGGCACATAAGCTAGCATCCAAAGACTACCAAGAACCAGTTAAATTTTTTCACAAAATATTGGCCACAGTAAATTACTTATGAGTCCCAAGCGTTTACTTTTAATTTTAATCACCACCAGGGTGCAGTATGACACCATAAATAAATTCAGACACGACATTTTCATAACTTGGCCAAAATTGTAAAATCAGAAAAATCTTCACACACAATGTGTGTGTGTGTGTGTGTGTGTGTGTGTGTGTGTGTGTATATGTGTGTGTGTATATATATATATATGTATAATATATGTATGTATATGTACAGTGGTGTGAAAAAGTGTTTGCCCCCTTCCTCATTTCCTGTTCCTTTGCATGTTTGTCACACTTAAGTGTTTCGGAACATCAAACCAATTTAAACAATAGTCAAGGACAACACAAGTAAACACAAAATGCAATTTGTAAATGAAGGTGTTTATTATTAAAGGTGAAAAAAAATCCAAACCATCATGGCCCTTTGTGAAAAAGTGATTGCCCCCTTGTTAAAACATACTATAACTGTGGTTGTCCACACCTGAGTTCAATTTCTCTAGCCACACCCAGGCCTGATTATTGCCACACCTGTTCACAATCAAGGCATCACTTAAATAGGAGCTGCTTGACACAGTAAGGTCCACCAGAAGATCCCTAAAAAGCTACACATCGCCGAGACCCAAAGAAATTCAGGAACAATTGAGAAAGAAAGTAATTGAGATCTATCAGTCTGGAAAGGGTTATAAAGCCATTTCCAAAGCTTTGGGAATCCAGCGAACCACAGTGAGAGCCATTATCCACAAATGGCAAAGACATGGAACAGTGGTGAACCTTCCCAGGAGTGGCCGGCCGCCCAAAATTACCCCAAGAGCGCAGCGACGACTCATCCAAGAGGTCACAAAAGACCCCACAACAACGTCCAAAGAACTGCAGGCCTCACTTGCCTCAGTTAAGGTCAGCATTCATGCCTCCACCATCAGGAAAAGACTGGGCAAAAATGGCCTGCATTTCAGAGTCAGAAGGAGAAAACCACTGCTGAGCAAAAGGAACATCAAAGCTCGTCCCAATTTCTCCACAACACATCTTGATGATCCCCAAGACTTTTGGGACAACATTCTGTGGACCGATGAGACAAAAGTGGAACTCTTTGGAAGGTGTGTGTCCAAGTATATCTGGCGTAGAAGGAACACTGCATTTCATAAAAAGAACATTATACCAACAGTAAAATATGGTGGTGGTAGTGTGATGGTCTGGGGCTGTTTTGCTGCTTCAGGACCTGGAAGACTTGCCGTGATAAAAGGAACTATGAATTCTGCTGTCTACCAAGAGATCCTGAAGGAGAATGTCCGACCATCTGTTCGTGTACTCAAGCTGAAACGAACTTGGGTTCTGCAGCAGGACAATGATCCTAAACACACCAGCAAGTCCACCACCGAATGGCTGAAGAAAAACAAAATGAAGACTTTGGAGTGGCCTAGCCAAAATCCTGACCTGAATCCTATTGAGATGTTGTGGTATGACCTTAAAAAGGCCGTTCATGCTCGAAAACCCTCTAATTTAACTGAATTAGGACAATTCTGCAAAGATGAGTGGGCCAAAATTCCTCCAGGACGCTGTAAAAGCCTCATTGCACGTTATCGCAAACGCTTGGTTGCAGTTGTTGCTGCTAAGGGTGGCCCAACCAGTTATTAGGTTTAGGGGGCAATCACTTTTTCACACAGGGCCATGATGGTTTGGATTTTTTTTCACCTTTAATAATAAACACCTTCATTTACAAATTGCATTTTGTGTTTAGTTGTGTCGTCCTTGACTATTGTTTAAATTGGTTTGATGTTCCGAAACACTTAAGTGTGACAAACATGCAAAGGAACAGGAAATGAGGAAGGGGGCAAACACTTTTTCACACCACTGTATATATACATACACACATTGTATGTGCAGATATTTCTGATTTTACATTTTTGGCCAAGTTATGAAAATGTCGTGTCTTAATTTATTTAAACAGCATCTCACAAAAGTGAGTACACCCCTCGCATTTTTGTAAATATGTGATTATATCTGTTAATGTGACAACACTGAAAAAATGTCACTTTGCTGCGATGTAAAGTAGTGAGTGTACAGCTTGTGTAACAGTGTAAATTTGCTGTTCCCTCAACACACAGACATTAATGTCTACAACTCTGGCAACAAATGTGAGTACACCCCTAAGTGAAAATGTCCAAATTGGGCCCAATTAGCCATTTTCCCTCCCAGATGTCATGTGACTTGTTAGTGTTACAAGGTCTCAGGTGTGAATGGGGAGCAGGTGTGTTAAATTTGGTGTCATCGCTCTCACACTCCCTCATACTCGTCACTGGAAGTTCAACATGGAACCTCATGGCAAAGAACTCTCTGAGGATCTGAAAAAAGAATAGTTGCTCTACATAAAGATGGCCTAGGCTATAAGAAGATTGCCAAGACCCTGACACTGAGCTGCAGCATGGTGGCCTGTCAGTGCTCAGACCATACACCGCACACTGCATCAAATTGGTCTGCATGGCTGTCGTCCCAGAAGGAAGCCTCTTCTTAAGATGATGCAGAAGAAAGCCCCCAAACAGTTTGCTGAAGAAAAGCAGACTAAGGACATGATTACTGGAATCTGTGGTCTGATGAGACCAAGATAAACTTATTTGGTTCAGATGGTGTCAAGCATGTGTGGCGGCAACCAGGTGAGGAGTACAAAGACAAGTCTGTCTTGTCTACAGTCAAGTATGGTGGTGGGAGTGTCATGGTCTGGGGCTGCATGAGTGCTGAACTCTACAGTTCATTGAGGGAACCATGAATGCCAACATGTACTGTGACATGCTGAAGCAGAGCATGATTTCCTCCCTTCAGAGACTTGGGCGCAGGGCAATGTTCCAGCATGATAACGACCCCAAACACATCTCCAAGATGAAAACTGCCTTACAAAAGAAACTGAGGGTGAAGGTGATGAACTAAACCCTACTGAGCAAGGTCTCTAACATCCACCAGCTCTGTGATGTCATCATGGAGGAGTGGAATAGGACTCCAGTGGCAACCTGTGAAGCTCTGGTGAACTCCATGCCCAAGAGGGTTAAGACAGTGCTGGATAATAATGGTGGCCACACAAAATAATGACACTTTGGGAACAATTTAGACATTTTCACTTAGGGGTGTACTTACTTTTGTTGCCAGCGGTTTAGACATTAATGGCTGTGTGTTGAGTTATTTTGAGTGGAAAATTTATACTTTACAAATTTACAAGCTGTACACTCACTACTTTACATTGTAGCAAAGTGTCATTTCTTCAGTGTTGTCACATGAAAAGATATCATCAAATATTTACAAAATGTGAGGGGTGTACTCACTTTCGTGAGATACTGTACATGCATAAACACATTACATTAGGATTTCATGAAATTTTTCATTTATAAAATTGAAAATATTAGAGATGAAATACAGGCCATTAAATTACAACCGGTCAGTAATATAACAAACCCATTAGATGACAATGTGGCAATACCAGATCAATGTTTAGAGTGTTTTGCTCCGCTTATAGAGACCGAACTAGCTACACTAATCTCATCAGCTAATTCATCAACCTGCATACTAGATCCTGTACCCACATGTTTGTTTAAACAGATCTGTCCAGGAGTGGTTAAGTCACTTTTGAATATAGTAAATTCTTCCCTAACCATTGGCTATGTACCTAAATCTCTAAAATTAGCAGTTATTAAACCATTGATAAAAAAACCTGACCTTGACCCGTCTCAATTATCCAGTTATAGACCAATATCGAATCTCCCCTTCATCTCTAAGATTCTAGAAAAGGTAGTAGCAAAGCAGTTATGCTCATACTTAGAAAGGAACAACATTCATGAAATGTATCAGTCAGGATTTAGACCTCATCACAGCACAGAGACAGCACTAGTTAAAGTAGTAAATGACCTTCTTCTGACCTCTGATCAGGGTTGTGTCTCGCTGCTTGTGTTACTCGACCTTAGTGCAGCTTTTGATACCATAGATCACACTATTCTCCTTGATAGATTAGAAAATGTTGTTGGCATTAAGGGAACAGTCCTCTCCTGGCTCAGGTCTTATCTGACCGATCGTTATCAGTTTGTAGATATAAATGGTGATTTCTCCATGCGTACTCATTTTACTTTTGGAGTTCCCCAGGGTTCTGTTTTTAGGCCCACTGCTTTTTACTTTATATATGTTACCCCTAGGACAAATTATTCGTAAACATGGAATTAGCTGTTATGCTGATGATACACAGCTGTATGTGTCAGCGAAGCCAGAGGACAGACAGAAGCTTAGTAAAGTTGAGGATTGTGTACATGACATTAGACGTTGGATGTTAACTAACTTCCTTTTACTTAACTCTGATAAAACAGAAATACTTTTAATAGGACCACGTGTAGCTAGAAGTAATCTTCCTGACTACACAGTAACTCTGGATGGTCTTTCTGTTTCATCATGTACAGCAGTTAAAGACCTCGGAGTGATTATTGACTCCAGTCTATCATTTGATGCTCATGTAGATAATAGTACTAGTATAGCTTTCTTTCATCTCAGAAATATTTCTAAGATAAGAAACATATTGTCACTACATGATGCAGAAATACTGGTTCATGCATTCGTCACCTCTAGATTAGATTACTGCAATGCCTTACTGTCTGGATGTTCCAGTAGGAATATAAATAAACTCCAGTTAGTCCAGAATGCAGCTGCCAGAATCCTTACTAGAACTAAAGATACGACCATATCACCCCGATCTTATCCACACTGCATTGGCTCCCTGTAAAATTTTGCATTAAGTTTAAAATACTTCTAATAACCTATAAAGCACTACACCGTCTTGCACCACAATATCTAAGTGACCTTCTGGTTTTATATGATCCGCCACGCCTACTCAGATCAAAAGATGCAGGCTATTTGACATTACCTAGAATAGTGAAGTCTACAGCAGGGGGAAGAGCCTTCGCTTATAGAGCCCCACAGTTATGGAACAGTCTTCCTATTAGTGTTCGGGACTCAGACACAGTCTCAGTGTTTAAATCTAGGCTTAAAACGTATTTGTTTACTCAAGCTTACCCTGACTAAATTATATCTCACTAATTCACAGTCCTAATCGTTTTTCTCCCTCTCTCTCTCTCTTTTGCCGAGCCCCACACGAATTTATGGAGATATTGGAGATCCAGATCCCCTCTGCCTCTGGATGAGCCCAAATCTTCTGCTGGGACTACGGCTGCTCCTAAGGCCATACTTCTCATTTTTCACATTATCTGTTTTACCTTCACATTCTGTGTTACCCAGATGAGGATGGGTTTCCCTTCTGAGTCGGGTTCCTCTCAAGGTTTCTTCCTCAAAAAACATCTTAGGGAGTTTTTCCTTTCACCACGCTCACCACTCAGTGGCTTGCTCAGTTGGGATAAATTCCATTTGTTTTCTACCTGTTTGTCTCTGTTTATCTGTTCCTGTTTGTCTCTCTTTAGATGTTTCTGACTGTTTATACCTGTTTTTTATTTCTGTAAAGCTGCTTTGAGACAATGACTATTGTAAAAAGCGCTATACAAATAAAATTGAATTGAATTGAATTACATATCCGCTGAAACACCAGCATTTAGCATCTACCAGATAATATGAGAAGAGGAACTGAGAGAGAGAGTGAGGGCAAAAGGCAAAAAGGTGATTAGGAATGCTCAAAACGCATACCATGAACACAAAACAATTTGGTTCTGGTACATTGTGACACAAACTAGAGACCTTCAGAATTGAGACACAGGGATCATGCCTGAAACCCATTGATGAGTTTGAAATTGACTCTTAGGTCCTTAAAATGACCAGCACATGCTGTCTGTGGACTCTACAGAGCAGCGTCCTGTTTGACGAGCAAGGCATGATTACAAATCACGGAAAGCATGAGCCGGCACAGCACAGACATAAAACATTTGAGAAAACATGGGAGGAACAGCAATACTACGAGAAAGATCAGACAGATAGGCATGACAGAGTGCATTATCCAATAACCACATCCTCCCCCCAGGGAAAAGAACCAGGGAAACCAGGAATCATCTGCCTCATTACGGCCTGTTTCGTGTGATGTATGATGTTAGTTATATTATGTGAGTTCTCTGGGTTGTAGAAACAACAGAAGGCGTTCAATATTTTCTCTTCATGTGGCTGGAGGTGTAACCTTGACAATAGCACACACTTGGTCGCTGGTTTGGTGGCGCTTTCCCTGAGAGATATGAAAGCCCAGATATTGGACCATTGTCTGACAGAGCTGAAGTTTAGTTAGTGATGCCTTGAAATCACACTGAACCAGGTGGGTCAAGAGTTTTAGGAGAACCTAAAAGAACCTAAAGCTTGATGCACCATGGATGACAACACAACGGAAGCGTCAATGAAACCCTGAGGAAGACGAGTCCAAGTGTATTGTTTTTGAAAGTTAAAGTTGGTTAAAAATAAACCAACTGTATGTGTATATGCGGAATAGCAGTGAAAATAGAAGCCACGTCAGGTACAAGAGGGCTTATTGGAATTACTAAATCATTAATTTGTCTAAGGTCCTCAGTAAAATGCCATACCTATCCATTTGGCTTGTGTACAGGGTTAACAGATGTGTTGTAGGGAGTTACAGTAGGGACGACCACACCCTGCTTGAGTAAAGAATCAATCACAGGCCAAGTAGTTTTGATGTTTGCAGCATAAGGGGTTACCTTAACGAGGCCTACTTCATATATGCATTGCCCATAAAGTTTTAGGCACCTCCTTTAATGCTTCAAGCAGCAGGCACTCTGTGCAGTCAGTGTCGTGCTCATCATCAACCACATGGCAGACAGGGGAGAAACACAAACAGAGTTAACAGAGTGAATCTACCATCATGCATTGGAAGAGAACGATTCAATTTACACATTAAGTCTCTAGCTAGATGGAATGATGACAAATGGGTTATAAAACATGATATCAGGATTGTCAGGTGAGGTGACATGTAAGGAGTGTGTTTTTGAACAGGTGACAGGAACCCCATCTATTCCAACAGAGTTAATGCTAGAGCTTGACACTCTCCCTTCACACTGTCTACCTAACCAGGTGTAAGTGGCAACCATGTCGACCATAAAAGGGTATGATTTAACCTTGACACCAAGGTAAATAATAGTCAGCATGTCATAGGTTTAATTTTTTGCTTGAACCAGGCTTTAAAAGCCCCGGTGGATTCCATTTATCTGATGCGAATTCTCGAGCTGTCATTGTTTGCAGATTTTGTTTCTTAATTCTAATGGGTTGAGATCACTTGTTGCGCATATTGTTTCGACACGTGCTTATAAAGAAAATGAAATGTTAAAGACAAACGTGAATTGTTTAGTGTTAGCCACATGTGAAATATCCTGTTTCCGTTGAGTTCTTTGCTGCAAAAATGTGCATAACTCAGCATAAAAGTTCAAGGTCAAGGTCAGCCCAGGCATATTCAAATGGTCTACTTGCTTGACTTGTGCCCTAGACACCATCATGGGTTAAGCCCAATGTGGGAATGCCTGCGATTAAAAGATCCTCAGTGATAGCATGCCCAAGGACCTTTAACAAAATACAGCGAAAATCTGAACCCATTAACTAAGCATATCTAGTCTGCTGTTTAAGTGCATCACCAAAATGACCAGGTTTATCTATCGAAGGCAAAGCATCACATATTGCTTTTTGTTCCATAATACTAGGAGGTTTCAAAGTAAAACTTTTTCCTACCTGTATAAAAGACAGTGACATTGGTATCAGAGCTAGAGCAAGCTTCGACTCCTCCTGACTCTGAGCCAGAGCACGGCTTATCGGCGGTGGGCTTTGTTTGCTCAATAAACGTGGTAGATTTAGTCTTTTTCTTCTCTTCACTGATATAGGGTGGGGGTGCACTAGGCACGGAGCTAGATTGCATGACTAATTTGACTTTTTCCAGTTTTTCTATGCGCCCCATCAAAAGTTCCATCACAAGGGTAAGGATGAAACCGGGGCTGACTTTCTGTCCAGCCTGCTAAATTATCAGTGAAAGGTTGCACAAAAAAAAAACATTTACCATGGTCATACATCCACTGATTTAGTGTGATTTTAGACTGACCATTTCCACCCATAGTTACAGTTTATAATTTAATAGTCATGAGAGGATATCAGACAGTGTTGTTTATAATGTTCAATCAGATAACGGGTATCAGATGCTTAGCTGAATCACATGGTAACCTGCGCACTAAAACAGCATGGACTAAAACAGCATATTTCACGCTATCTGTGGTTTCTTTTGCAGTAGTAACAGAATTTGCTGAATCACATGTGCACAGCTTCTCTAAGACACTGTGAGCCCAAAATGTGATAATTCAACCAATACTTCAAGATTTATCCAGATATTTACAAAGAGGTAGAAAGAATTAAAATCATTCACTTACCTCCGTCCAGATATCCCCGCTTCTGACACTAGGAAACTGTTAAGTTCTCTGTCCGATACCAGTCACAGAACCAGAATCTGGACCCTGATTCTTTAACAAGTTTTTTTTTCCTCTGAAACCAGTTGAGAGTTTCCTTTGCTGTATGCTTTGTATTGTTGTCCTTCTGGAAGGTCCAGCCACATCTCATCTTCATCATCCTGGTGGATGGCAGCAGATTCTTCTCAGGAATCTCCCGGTACAGGGCTCCATTCATTGTTCCTTAAATTATACGAAGTCTGCCATTACCATGCGATGAAAAACAGCCCCACTCCATGATGCTTCCACCTCCAAACTTCACTCTAGGTGTAGTGTTTTTAGGGTGATGTGCAGTGACATTTCTTCCGCAAACATGGTTTGTAGTATGACCTGAAGCTTGTGTAAAATCATGCCGATTTATAGGCCTGCCATGATCAGGTGATTAAGCGCAATTAAGCAATTAAGCGCGTCGCGTGATATAAATATGGCAACTGTGAACCGCGCCATCAGCCTCAATTCACAGGCCTGTGACAATGTGACCTTTTGTGTGCAGGTCTGAACCCCCTCCCAGACTTTCCAGCCTGCCCGAGCCTGCCTTGCTCCCGCCTCCAAGATGACCTCACTGATTGGCGTCCATGCTTAAAGAGGAAGATGTACTGAGAAGTGGTGGGATGTTGCAGGTGTTGTGTGATTTATTGTTCGGCGATTGCTTGATTTGTGTGCTTGCCCTTGTGGCTAAATTCTGCATTTTGACTGCTGTTCTGGTTTCAACTTTGGCCTGGTTTTGACTTTGAGTTTGGTTATCCCTATGTCTGTTTTGTGTATTCTCTTCAGTTTGTATATATGTTCAATTGGTTCCCTGGCAGTAGGGGTGTGGCTGCCATTTATTTTGGGAGAGGGTTTTGGCTTTTGTTTCTTGCTTAGGTAGTTCGGGAAGAATATTTGTATTTTCTTTTCTTTCCTTTTAGGTAAGCTAGCTACCTAATTATAGAATCCTTTTGTTTATTATTTTGGCCTTGGCCCATCCTGAAGATACGCCTGTTTTGGTTCATTTGTATAGTTATATGTATATATTTTCTGACGTAATATACCACAACCTTTTTCACAACCTTTTTGTGTTGTTGTTCCTGTCTCGCTTATTTATTATTTAAAGATCAATCAACTTGAATCCCGAGCTGGTTACTTTGTGCGGCCCAACCTAGACTGGGCCGTAACACTGACAGATGGGTGTTTTAGCAGTTTTTTAAGACAACAAAAACAGTCCAAACAACAGCAAAAAGGTGAGCACAACAATTAAACCAAGGTGGAAGATTAGGTGGAAACAAATACAATAAACTAAGAAGGGAGCTTCAATGACTAAACAGGATATGTGTATATAAGAGCTAACCTGAACAATATGAGACAAAGAATCAGATCAGACAACAAGCAACATAGGCAATAGCATAAATGGAAATAGTAATGGAGCAAGAGCACACAGGGAAGTGCAATGCTATGCAGAGAACTGATTAATGGGTGAGTCTTATATAGTCCAGGCATTGAGCAGGAAACCATGTTAGGGTGTTAGTATTCTGGCATGTCGGGGCACTGAGTTTGTATTGCCGAGGGTGTTGGTTGAAATGTGGAAAGGTGATGGCTTGTTGGCTGGACTGGGCATGTTACAGAAGCTCCCACCCAAAGAGCTGACAACGTGGATTGTTGTCGAGGGAATTCTGCCTTCAGATGCAGATCCAACGCATCCTTGGCAGGGACACAAGAGTATTCCTCCATCCCTCCCAGTCAACCAGATACTGGAGCTGCCTGCCTCCCTTATGGGAATCAAGGAGGGCCCTCACTGCATAGGCTGGCTAGCTGTGCATGGTGAGGGCTGGAGGTGGCATGTCACAGGAAACTGTCTTGCAGGTGTCCTGGAACAACAGGCTTGAGGAGAGAGACATGAAATGAAGGGGAGGTAACTGAAATCTATATGTTGCCAGGTTCATGCAGCAAGTGATCGTGAAAGGACCTATGAAATGCCGGGACAACTTCCTGGAGTTCACCAAGGTCAGATCCTTGGCTGAAAGTTAGTAAGTAAGTAAGTAAAGCTTAATTTATAGCTCCTTTTAAAACAATAACATTAGATACAGGAAGTTTGTTGTAAGAATAGATAATAATAAAAGCCAATAAGCAATAAAAGCAGTAAAAGAAATAATAGACAATAAGGAAAATAAATAGAAATAAAAATTTTAATACAAATGAAATAGAAATAAACGGATACAAATAAAATTGGAAGGTTCCACTGGGAAGGTCCCAGTGAGCAAATGCACTATGAGATCTTTTAAAAGTGCTAATTGAATCAACTACACAAAGATTGTCAGTGAGCGACTTCCACAGTTTAGGCCCATAGTGACTTAATGCTGACTCCCTCCTTTTCAGCTAGGTTCTGGGTAGAACCAGCTGGTTGCTGTTGGCTGACTTAAGTGATCTAGTAGGAATATATTTAGTGATCATATTACAAAAGTATGTAGGAGCACCACAATGAAGGCATTTAAAAAAGAATTCTGTAAGACACAGGTAGTGAAGTTATATGATTCTTCACTCTAGCATGTTTCAGCATTCATGCAGCTGCATTTTTTGTTTGATGAAGATCTTTGATAACCCAACCAAAACACTGTTGCAGTAGTCGAGTCTAGATGTAACAAATGCATATGCGTTTCTCACAATCTGTTGGGGAGAGAATATCACATACTTTAGAGATGTTATGAAAGTGAAAATATTCTGTTTTACAAACATTGCTAATTTGTTTTAAAAATGCAGTCTCTAAATTGTAGTCCTTAGCCTTAAGTGACATGATACGGCATAATTAAATGACTCTGTGCATCATTTCCAAGAATCTCTGTTTCATCCTTATTTAGCTGCAGAATGCTCAGTGTCATCCACAAATTTATGCTGTGTATGCAGTTCACAAGGGTGCTAATGGGAATGATGCAAGTAAGAAATAGAGTTGTGTGTCATCTGCATATTGAAGGAAGGAGATGTTATATCAATTAATTACACCAGCTTATGGCAGCATATATAAATTTAATAACAAAGGATTCAAAATTGAGCTTCGGGGAACTCCACACGACATCACATGATGTCTGGATACGTGTGAACCTAATGCAACATAGTATTCCGTGCCACCTAAGTAGGATCTACGCCAATCTAAGACTAGGCCTGATATACCAAAAATAGCCAGACTCTCCCAGCTGGTAGTCCAGAGGTACCCTGCTGTGGAAATTGGTTTGGATCTTCTGTTGTACAGTGGTGTGAAAAAGTGTTTGCCCCCTTCCTCATTTCCTGTTCCTTTGCATGTTTGTCACACTTAAGTGTTTCGGAACATCAAACCAATTTAAACAATAGTCAAGGACAACACAAGTAAACACAAAATGCAATTTGTAAATGAAGGTGTTTATTATTAAAGGTGAAAAAAAATCCAAACCATCATGGCCCTGTGTGAAAAAGTGATTGCCCCCTTGTTAAAACATACTATAACTGTGGTTGTCCACACCTGAGTTCAATTTCTCTAGCCACACCCAGGCCTGATTATTGCCACACCTGTTCACAATCAAGGCATCACTTAAATAGGAGCTGCTTGACACAGTAAGGTCCACCAGAAGATCCTTAAAAGCTACACATCATGCCGAGACCCAAAGAAATTCAGGAACAATTGAGAAAGAAAGTAATTGAGATCTATCAGTCTGGAAAGGGTTATAAAGCCATTTCCAAAGCTTTGGGAATCCAGCGAACCACAGTGAGAGCCATTATCCACAAATGGCAAAGACATGGAACAGTGGTGAACCTTCCCAGGAGTGGCCGGCCGCCCAAAATTACCCCAAGAGCGCAGCGACGACTCATCCAAGAGGTCACAAAAGACCCCACAACAACGTCCAAAGAACTGCAGGCCTCACTTGCCTCAGTTAAGGTCAGCATTCATGCCTCCACCATCAGGAAAAGACTGGGCAAAAATGGCCTGCATGGCAGAGTTCCAAGGAGAAAACCACTGCTGAGCAAAAAGAACATCAAAGCTCGTCTCAATTTCTCCACAACACATCTTGATGATCCCCAAGACTTTTGGGACAACATTCTGTGGACCGATGAGACAAAAGTGGAACTCTTTGGAAGGTGTGTGTCTAAGTATATCTGGCGTAGAAGGAACACTGCATTTCATAAAAAGAACATTATACCAACAGTAAAATATGGTGGTGGTAGTGTGATGGTCTGGGGCTGTTTTGCTGCTTCAGGACCTGGAAGACTTGCCGTGATAAAAGGAACTATGAATTCTGCTGTCTACCAAGAGATCCTGAAGGAGAATGTCCGACCATCTGTTCGTGTACTCAAGCTGAAACGAACTTGGGTTCTGCAGCAGGACAATGATCCTAAACACACCAGCAAGTCCACCACCGAATGGCTGAAGAAAAACAAAATGAAGACTTTGGAGTGGCCTAGCCAAAGTCCTGACCTGAATCCTATTGAGATGTTGTGGTATGACCTTAAAAAGGCCGTTCATGCTCGAAAACCCTCTAATTTAACTGAATTAGGACAATTCTGCAAAGATGAGTGGGCCAAAATTCCTCCAGGACGCTGTAAAAGCCTCATTTCACGTTATCGCAAACGCTTGGTTGCAGTTGTTGCTGCTAAAGGTGGCCCAACCAGTTATTAGGTTTAGGGGGCAATCACTTTTTCACACAGGGCCATGATGGTTTGGATTTTTTTTCACCTTTAATAATAAACACCTTCATTTACAAATTGCATTTTGTGTTTACTTGTGTTGTCCTTGACTATTGTTTAAATTGGTTTGATGTTCCGAAACACTTAAGTGTGACAAACATGCAAAGGAACAGGAAATGAGGAAGGGGGCAAACACTTTTTCACACCACTGTATGAAGGCTCTCTCCAGATGTACATGAGCTGACTCCCAAACCTCTTCACACTGACTGATGTTGATGAGTCCTGATGATGAGTGGACTAGAGAGTTCTGAGCATATTTGGCACAGGGAGGTACAAAGACTGCACAGATATGCATGTGGGCCCTGGTAAGTCACAATGTCTTCAGGTTTGCCAATGCAATGAACCACATGATGGAACAGAGCTTCAGCAGTTAGTGAGGAGTCCTGGGAGTGGCATCAGTGAACATCTTTTAGAAATCTGATCTGGCACCTTACACTCCTTTATGCGTACAACTTTTGCCATAATCACATATTCCAAGAAGTAGACAATGGAGAGATAGAGCAGCCATTTTTCTGCCTTGACATATAAACTATGTTTCTGGACTCTCCCCGACACAGAACTCACATGACAAACACGCTCCTCCAAGTTGAGAGAATACACCAAGATGTCATCAGTATAGACTATCAGGTACTGGTGGAGCATGTCCTGAAAGACCTCATTGACAAATGACTGGAACACAACTAGGGTGATGGCTAGCCCATATAACCTGACCCAGTACTCAAAGTGCCCTGTGGTTGTGGAAAAAACAGTCTTCCATACGTTCCCCTCCCAGATATGGGTAAGGTTGTACATGCTCCTAAGGTTCAGCATAGTAAATATGTGTGCTGAACGTAATTGCTCCAGTGTGGCTGGCATCAAAGGCAGGAGGAAGTGGAATTTCCTAATGATTTGATTCAGTCCTTTTAAGTCAATACATGACCTTAATCCTACATCCACTTTGGCCACAAAGAATAAACTTGCAGAGGCTGGTGATGTAGTAGGTCTGATGAACCCCTGCCTAAGGTCCTCCTGGATGTATTCATCAATGGTGGCAGTCTCCATGGATGTAGATCCACACCAGAGTTGGAGATAATGGTCTGAACCTTTGGCAGACCAGCTGATGATTTGAGGGTTTTCTTGCATGTACTGCATTCCAATCTCAATGGGATTTAAATCTGAGCTTTGACTAGGCAATCTAGTGACTTTTCTCTCCATTTTGTTCTGCACACTGACGTGTCAGACACAGGGCTGGGGGCTGTTTTTGTATCAGATGGTGGAGGGGAGAAGCGCCCAGGTGTGGAGTGCAACAGAACCTTCAAGACTGAATTGAAACTATTATTTCATCATGAAAACTAAGGAAAGAGAAAGGGTTATCAAGCACTTGATTGTTTTTAGTGTTTTTCCCCCTTAAAGATATAAGAGCTATGATTAGATCAAATTTATTATTACTGATATAAAAGTATAAACCTGGTACATTTAGAATCACATGCTTTAGACTTGTCAGATCTTATATACACTTTTCCAGACAAAATAGAGAGCAGCACAATTTTATATCAACAGTCCTGAGACTTCTATAGCAATCCCCATTTGAGCAGACAGCTTGTCCTAATATCCCACTGAGACAAAGTATAATATTTTTGTCTAGTTTGTTTAATTGGCTTCTCTTTGTCTACTTCTAGGACTTGTGTGAAAATCTGATGATGTTTTAGGTCATATTTATTCAGACATGTAGAAAATACTAAAAAAGAGTTCACAGATTTTCAAACACCACTATATGTACTGTCAAAGTTACATTGGGGTGGCTCAAGAGTCATTATGGTGGTGGAAGGCCCAGTCAAAGCCAGACCTTAATCTTATTGAAAATCTGTGAGTTAAAATTACTCTTCACCAATGGTCTCCATCTAATCTGACCGAGCTTAAGCAATTTCAAATTGATGAAAGGGCAAAAATAAAAATATCCGGATGTGAAAAGTTGATAGAGACATATCCTTGGAGACTTCCAGCTGTAATTGCAACTAAATTTGGTTCTACCACATTTTGACCTGGGGTGTGAATACTCAGGCAATTTCTGCTTTTATGTTTAATTAGTCTTTGTCTCACAGTTAAAAAAACAAAAAAACAAAACACAATTAAATGGTAAAATTACAATTAATTCAATTTCACTTCCATGTTGTAGCAGTACAAAAGCTCAATGGGGGATACTTATGGAAAAAACTTCCATCCATCCATCTTCAACCGCTTATTCCTGCTTCAGGGTCGCGGGGAACCTGGAGCCTATCCCAGGAAGCATCGGGCACAAGGCGGGGTACACCCTGGACAGGGTGCCAGTCCATCGCAGTGGAAGAAACTTGCAATACAAAAATTTCAAACTCGGATATAAATTGACTTACTGAGCCATGTAAAATAATATTTATTAATGGTTCTAATTTTTATCCCACTTTTACACGTCACAATCATTGTAATCCTAACTCAGATCAATTAAATATAACAACGCGTAATTATATAATGCATGGTGTTCTTCTAATCCTGTACCCTTAGCAAAGGAGCAAAATACAGTTGTCACCACTACTTTGTGTCATTGTAAATCAACTGTCTTTGAGCAATATTATTCTTGAAATGGTGGTCAGTTTAACAATCCATGCAGTTGTGGGTGGATTGGCATTTGTGATCTGTCTGTGGTGTCTTGTTAGATGTTTCCTATAGTGTTTTGAGGAAAATAACCATCAGGAAACGCTGGATATGAACCAGAGAACATTTGTGTGGGCAGCCAGCACAGTTGTTGTGCTTCAGCCTAGACTTGGCATCTCTCAGCATTTTTTTGTTTTGTTGTTGTTCTCTTGCTTCCTTTGTGAACTATACAAGCAGTGCAGACTTGCTGGGTTTGTCATTTTGCATCAGTGAAATTTATATTAATCTGCATGCATAATGTAGCAGAGTTCATTTGCTGGCACAGTGTTTGAGCTGTGTCTTGTTTCATAATACATAGTGAGATTTGCAGCAGATCTGTTTGAAAGTGGGCACATTATGGATGAAATTGTTATACAACCTTCTCTTATTGTTATGATTTTGGACCGTTCCATACCTTCCTGTGGACAGAGTTGAATGCAAGGTTAAAATGCCTATAAAGCAAGACTAATATGTAAATTGGGTTTATACTATCTAGGCCTAGACACCATCGACTGCATATTGCAGCATCACTACAGAAAAACTCTATCTGAGCAATAAAAAGCTTATATCATTAGTGTGTAAAATAAGTAAATGATAGAACTCACACTATTCCTACTTAGCCCTAATGGGAGACTAAAGAAGCATGCATAAGTGATGAAAGAACAGACAAACAAGATAAACATGGGGCCTGCTACTCGGTCATAAGACATAAGAACACCCTACTCAGTAGATACAGCTTCAGTGCACCATTCTGAACCTAACTGCATACATTCCATAAAAACAGGGAGAGAAAGAGAAAATGGTGCAAAATAAAGAAAGTTATGTGTGACATTTACAAGAAAGCAGATCAGGAGGAGTATTTTTGTGGCAGCTGAAGTGAATCTGAAGTGTTTGTTTACATCACATTCACTATAAGGCCAAAAGTATGTGGACACCTCACCATCACACTTATATGTGGTTTGTCTCCAAAGTGTTGCTGCAAAAGCACATAGTTGTCTAGAATGCCTTTGTATGCTGTAGACTTTGTATCTCAGGACAGCTCTAAAATATTGCAAGTGCCAATTCCAATCATTACTGTAAATGCCATCTATATATATAATCTAAATAATGCCATCTAAGCGGTGCAACCTGTCTTATTCATTCTCTTCTCATATCTAGTGTCTGGTTTTCTCTTTGCTATTGAGGTGTGTGGTGTCATCATGCCAAGACCTATAGAGTTCTGTAAGGCCTTCAGAAAATTTGAAATACATCATTCCACTGTAAGGAAAATCATCTACAAATGGTGCAGATTTCAAATGCCAACTAGCTGTCCCAGCAAATTCAGCCCAAGAGCAGACCATCTGATGCAAAAAGAAGTCTCCAAGAACCCCAAAATTTGATGACAGGATCTGATAGTAAGTCTTGCAACTGTTGGTGTCAAAGTGCATGCTTATACAATCAGAAAGAGATTGCACAAATTTGACCTGCATGGGAGTCATGCCAGGAAAAATCTTTTGCAAGACTGCCATTTGCCAGTGAGCATATAGGCAAAGACCAGTTCTTTGGAATAATGTGCTCTGGACAGGCGAATCAAAGATGGAGTTGTTTGGCCATAGTAACAGCAGACATGTTTGGTGCAGACCAAAGGCAGGTTTTCAGGAGAAGCACCTTATACCAACTGTGAAGCACGGTGGTGGAAATGTTATGGTTTGGGGTTGCTTCACTGCCTCAGGAACTGGACAGCTTACATTCATTGATTCAAGATTAAATTCTGCATCATATCAAAGACTGCTTGAAAATAATGTGAGGCCATCTGTCTGAAAGTTGAAGTTGAACTGAAAGTGGACCTTTCCACAGGATAATGATCCTAAGCACACTAACAAATACACAGAGGAATGGCTCAAAAAAAGAAAAAAAGAAATGTAGGGTTATGGAATGGCCTAGTCAAAACCCGGATTTGAATCCTAGTGAAATATTGTGGGGGCATTTGAAACGTGCAGTACATGCAAGGAAACGCTCAAATCATCAGCTGGTCTGCCAAATGATCAGACCATTATCTCCAACTCTAGTGTGGATCTACATCCATAGAGACTGCAACCATGCCCTTAGTCCCTTAGTGCCCTTAGGGGTTCATCAGACATTCTACATCAGTGTTACCCAACCGGGGTGCCGTCTGATGAGAGCAGCAGTGCCATGTAAAAATCCTTTTTAGCATGTCTAAAATGCTAAAATGTGTACAAAACATTTAATATATATGATAAATATCTGATGTCTGAAATAATAATAAAAAAAAAACCCTCGCTGACCTGTCAGCAGCACGTCAACATCAGTATGCGTGACGTATGCGTGTGTTTTGTCCGAATAATTAGCTTGTGACGATTCATGTGTAGTGCAAAAGAATATGGACAGATTTTTTTTAAAGAAACGCTCCAGATGTTTCTGGACCATCAACTTCATCCTCATGTAACTAAAGCCTTGTTTATACATTTGCCTGGCTCCGCACCACGAGGCTTACAAACATGGCGTCTCGTGTGGAGTTGCTGAATACTGCGGAGGAAACAAACAAAACAATGTTTGTTGTTAACGATGTTCGTTTTCACTACACTTCACTAAAATCCACAGTATGAAAAAAAGTGCAAAATATCAGATAAGAATCATATAAAACCCAGTAAACCTTGAGATGATCACTTGTCACATTACAACAAAATATAGCTATGATAAAAACTAAATTGAACAACCTCATTTGTTATTTTATTTTTTTCATTAATATTTTATTAAACATGGACCTCACAAAAAGTGGGAGCTTCCTACAAATGTCATTTCTCACATTTACAATATCAGGCAATTGCCCATCAATGTAAATGTCTCTATTTATAAAGACAAAAAAATTTTGATTTAATCACTGTATAAAGGTGTATTTTAGTGGCTGTGTTTATTTGTGGAGATACTGATGAATGAAAACATGGTGCACCCCCCAAAAAAACTTTCAGCTTTGGCTTTATTCTTTCAGCAGTATTTAAAAGCAAATCGAAATCATTATTTAAAAAAAAAAAAACCTTTCCATGAATTTTGTGCTGGCTATCTGGCTATCTCTATGGTCCCGCATGGATGGATCATAGAGATGCCCATACAATCGTACCTTTCGTCAAGACTCACCTCGAAGTCATTCATTTTCGGCTGCGAAATAAGGCCTGCGCACTCAACTCACTCGACTGCCCACTCCGCGATGGTGTACTTTTTGCCAACGCTCCCTTGCGCTATTGGCTTAACGTTGTCTAGCATTAGTGTTCAGGTAGGGTGCTACAAATATAGAACATTTTTCAAAGGGTGCTATGACTGAAAAAAAGGGTTGGGAAACGCTGTTCTACATCACCAGCCTCTCTAGGTTTATTCTTTGTTGCCAAGATGGATGGAGGCTTAAGGTCATGTATCGACTATATAGAACTGAATCAAGTCACTAAGGAATTCCACTTCCTCCTGCCAGCCAGGATGCTGATGCCAGCCACATTGGAACAATTATACAGTACATACAATATGGGTGTGCTTGTTAAGGTGCCCACATACCTTTTGGCCAAATATTGTGTCTGGTTTATCTTCATCTTTTGGTTTAATGTTACCTTTGAGTATTTCACTCTGTGACTACGTTTATCAGCATGACTTTACACTAACTGGATAATATCTCAATTATTAAGGCATTCATTTATTTATTTATTTTACATCCATGAGTAACACGGACATGAGTATTTGATGCTTCCAACCTTTTTATGTTTGTTGTATGTGTGTGCTGTTTTTCTGACATGCATTTAGAAATAAGTAGGGGAGAGAAAGCTCTGAGAAATCATTTACAGATGAAATATTAATAAGGAAATAAAGCAATGGTACACGTGTTTTATTTTAGGTTCCAATAATATGATCCTGCAACAGAATGATAGTATCAGTTTTAACCAGACCAGTTCAAGTCTGTTTGGTTGCAAACATACAGGAATGTCACTAAATGTATACGGAGCAACAAGCTTTGAATAACAACCGGAGCATGTCTTAGTCATAGTGCATCTCTGTATAACAATGTCAAGTTAGTAAGAGTTTTCTCATGCTTTCATTAGGGATTTTCTTACAGGCTATATCAGTAGCAGTCGTAGAGCTAGTTTGGCTGTCTAAAGTGACAAAAAAAATAAACCCTCTATACTGACAGAAACATGGGGGAGGAACAACCTGTAATTAAACTGCACAAAGCAGCTGATGGTAGCTGCATGTTTCTAATTGCATACTGTCAACAGGACAAAAATGTCTTGAACACTGCTGTCGCCTTGGCAACCAGGGGAGAAAATGATGGTAATTAATGAGTGCAAAGAAAAATAGAAACAGAGTCTCAACTATTTATACATTGATCTCTTTGTGCAGAGTATTGTCACAGAGTTAAGGGTTTGTTTTTCAGCAGAGACGTTTTCAGGTTTGATTGACTTTGTGCATAGTCAATCCACAGGTCAGTCTCTGACCTCTAACTCAAAAATAACTGTTACATCACAACCATTAAAAAATCTATTCAGATGCCTCTCTGTACCTCTCTGTATATATTTAACTATATTTTCTAGTTAAAGTCATCTCTGCATCTCTGGGCTGTGAAATGCACACAGTAATTAATTTTCACTTCTGCTTTATTTCCAATTGTCTTCAGTTGACAGAAAAGAAAGAGCCTAAACCTTGAAAAATGAACGAGTGACTGTCACAAAAAGAGACACTAACACTGAGTATTGCTCTGATGGAGCTCCAGAGACAGTTTAGACAGTCCTGATTACAAAGCATTAATTATCTGATAGAAATATGCCATCTTAACTTCTCTATTTTGAACAGCACATTGATGAAATGAGATTGATCCACTGTATCTGAAAACATTTATTCCTTTCTAGCTTTAAGCACATATCACATATTGAATCTCACTAAAAAGTGTTTATGTGTGTTGGACATCCATGTTACATAAATATTCAAAGAGTTTCTGCCAGGCGGCATTGAAGTGTGTTTGGGGCTGATAGAGGTTCGATTTTTCTGTGTTTAAAAAGCTTTGCATAATTGTTCCTGAACTGTATATTTGGTGTTTACAAGTTGAGAGCAGGTCAATTATTCAAACAATTAAAGTGCCATTTCAGCCTGCACACATTCCTTGAAGGAGGCTTCTGGCATCTGATCAACAAAAAATACACTTGACAAAAAAAATATATATATTATGCAAATGATAAAACCTTCCTTATACCATATTCATTCATCAATTAGAGGTGGCAAATACTGTAAATGGTGTGAGGTAATTATATACATATATTAGTCAGTATACATCATAACAATTGTGTGGGTATGTGAGGGGCTTTATTCTTTAATTTCTGCAATTTATACCAGAAGTGGACAGTTGTTCCCCCCTTTTTAATGTTAACCATACAACCAACTGTGCCCTGGAAACACTGGAAAACGGGCATGGTCTACACTGGTAGTGCATTTGTGAGTCAAAATGGAGTTCTTTAAGCAATATTTCATTATATTATTGAATTTAAGAGAATCATCTTTTGTTTTTTAATGATAGAGAGTGATAATTTAATAATGACAAAAATGCATGCAATGAACTTAGAAGTTTTAGAATATTTATAGGAATTAATTAAACAGCTGTTTTGTG
Organism: Ameiurus melas; assembly: GCA_012411365.1. Taxonomy (NCBI): domain Eukaryota; kingdom Metazoa; phylum Chordata; class Actinopteri; order Siluriformes; family Ictaluridae; genus Ameiurus; species Ameiurus melas. The sequence goes on along the minus strand of CM022766.1, from coordinate 8,479,060 downwards.
CCCCACACAAATATGCTGCCCTGTGCACAGCACATGGTCTGTGGTAGCTGTGTGGAAGAGCAGCTCTATAAAATAAAGCAGATTTTTTTTGTTTTAGAAAAATATGGGTTTATTTTGAAACTGAATATTATGTCTTCATATAATGATAACTATACCGAATAGTGAATAGAGGGTCTTCATATAAAGTTAATTTCCCCTTGGGGAACAATAAGGTACATCTGTCAATCTTTATATCTGCTTCTGTGAGCAGGGTTGCCAGGTTCTTTGAATAATGTTTGTGTATTGTAGATATAGTATACTGCATATTAGAAATGTGCACCACTGTTAACTCCTTCCTTCTTAAGACTGAGAAAAAGAAAAATGCATGTACCTTTTACTATCTTCAAACATTCTGTGCAGGTCATTTTGTGTTGTTTTTGAGTTGTAGTTGAGGTAGAAATTTATATATTTGTATGTGATATAGACAGACAGGCAGACAGATATACAGTATCTCACAAAAGTGAGTACACCCCTCACATTTTTGTAAATATTTGATTATAACTTTTCATGTAACAGTGTCAATTTACTGTCCCCTCAAAATAACTCAACACACAGCCATTAATGTCTAAACCGCTGGCAACAAAAGTGAGTACACCCCTAAGTGAATATGTCCATATTGGGCCCAAAGTGTCAATATTTTGTGTGGCCACCATTGCTGTGGTGTCCACACAAATGTGGACAGCAAATTTACACTGTTACACAAGCTGTACACTCACTACTTTACATTGTAGCAAAGTGTCATTTCTTCAGTGTTGTCACATGAAAAGATATCATCAAATATTTACAAAAATGTGAGGGGTGTACTCACTTTTGTGAGGTACTGTATGTGTATATATATATATATATATATATATATATATGAGAGAGATAGATAGATAGATACATAGATAGATATCTGTAAAAAGCCCTTATTTAGTAATAATAATTTAACTAAAAAACCTTGGCTGGCTGTCCATGTAGATCACATGACCTGATGTTTTGCTACAACCACAACCCACAAACCTACATTTGTGCTCCAATTAGCAATGTACAGATGGTATGCTTATCGTTCATATCGTGCTACACCACATTGGGAAATCATGCAGCAGAGTAAAGAAATGTTGCCTTAAAACCAATTCAGATAGGACTCCAGGACAAGCTTTTCTTCTTCTTTTTTTCTCATGAGACGTGCATTGTGTACAGCATCAGATTTTGCATCAGATTTTTTTTCACTTATATATAAGTGATGCATATGATTGAAACAATCATACAACCACGTTCTACATTTTCACACTCTCTGTGCAGCATTTAAAATAACAATCTACAAATATTTCATGAGTGTACCACTTGTTCTAGCATAGTAAAGTGTTCATATGCTGTTTGTTCCCTGGCACCACTTTCTCATGCCACACTTCATTTGACCGTATTGTAATTATAGCTGCTCACTTTTGCTTGTTTCCATCCCCAGTGTTTCATTAACACGGTTGTACATTAGTATAAATTAGAATTTAAACTGTGTTTTATTGTATCACAATGTCTTTCATTGTTCAACATAAAAAGAAATATATTATAATTATATAAATTAATAATCTTATAAATGGCTAATCATATAATATTCTGTAATATTGGCATTTTAAAATCTTGATACCTGTGCCCCTTTTAAACTTTTTTCTTACATTTACTGCCCTCTTCAATATACTTGAGACCAATGTTGCACCGATTGACAGGGGAGAGAGTAATTACACCCATCCCACTCAGAGAACAGCCTCTTAGACACTCTTGGTGTCACAAGTTGAGGTTGAGGCAGGAGCAGTTGCAGATTTTAAACATTTAATGTAAACAAAAAGACTACTAGACAAACACTAAGACAACTTGGGAGGATACTATGGCAAGAAACAGAACACACTGACATGAAAAACAGAAGTCTCAGACAACGAAAGACCAGGAGAGAGTGCAGACGAAGACTATATATACACATGGGTGCTCATTAACCAGAAACCTGGATCAGGTGCAGTTGTGGTGCATGTGGTCATGTGGTGCAGTGCAGTGGCTGATGGGAAATGGAGTCCAGAGTTCCCAGATATGTGACACTTGGACTCTCGATCATGCAAGGCTATATCATTATTTTAACTTGTGGCTTTTTTGTTGAGCCGCTATGTGATAATCCTTATCCTTAAATGTGAACTCTCTTTAAATTATAGTATAATGCAACCAGTTCCTGCTTGTTTTGGGGGCTTTTTATCTCCAGCCTTGTCTTCAGTACTTCAAATGATGCTGGTTGAGGCCAATTTATTATTGTGTCCAAAACATTAACATTTTCTGTGTTTTTTTTTATTTATTTATTTTAATTACAAACAAGACAATGAATGGCTAAACATAAGAAATAAAATAAGAATATAAAATAATTTTTTTTCTTATTTTATTTCTTATGTTTAGCCGTTCATTGTCTTGTTTGTTCATACAACATTTCCTACACTCTTCTGATTATGAGAGGATACTGCAGTAAGACAATCCATAATTTGTTTTGCTAAAATATTGAATTTCACCAAGACTGATGAATAATAGAGACCAATTTCCACATTTAATATAGAAACATTACATTGTCTTTTCATGGACTTTAAAAGGTCAGTACTATTAATTAATAAATAGTGCCATGCGCATGTATAGGCCTCAATCGGTATTCCATAGTTTTTTGTTTGTGTGTGTGTGTTTACATTCATGCTCATAACATGAATTTCAGCAAGACATATTGTGGGTATGTCTCAGACAGTGGTTCTGGACTTAATAATGCTCCTTGCATGAGGTAATTTAATTACGTAAGAAAATGGGCATAGATCCAAGGTCATGATAAAGCATAACTCAGACACGCATCTGTTTTTTAACAAACTCTTTCCTACCCATACAACCCTTGCCAAGACCTTAAGTCCATAATTATGATCCTTCCATGCATCCATCCATCCATTTTCTATACCGCTTATCCTAAAGGGTCGCAAGAAAACTGGAGCTTATTCCAGGGACCATGGGGCACAAGTTATGTAGTTATGTAGTTATGATTCAGGTCTGAATTCAGGTGTATGCAATTTTCATATTAAAATGCTTAACTAAACTCTGAATGTGCCCAGAGACATTTAAGGTACTGATTAAACATGTTCAGATTCTTAGCGTGTTAAACAGCATACAAGAGGCTTAAACCTTCTAAGCTTGCCTTTTTCAGAACATAGGTTACCATATTAACTGATTTTGATGTGTAGTTGTGTAAAATGCATGTAAGATCTGTACTGGAAGAAACCAAATTTTCATGAATCTTGACTTTATCATGGCTAACTCATAAAACCTGCTTTATGTAAAGGACCCCTGGTTGTCTGAATTCTACAACACTTTCTGGGTTTGAAATTTGTCCTATTGAGAAACCTTTTGATAATTAAGGCTGCACTTGATTTCACTGATATCACTTACCATATCACTGTCACACACAGATTTCCTCGAGCTTTTTGTGTGCATTTCAATATATATATTTTTATAACCTGAGAAACATATTTTGATATATATTTTTTTAAGTGTTTAGTTTTAGAAAAAAAAGTAACATTAATTATCATTAAAATTTGACAATTTTAAACTTGAAATTATTAAATATAATTGACAGTCAATGATGTATGCATAGAATCTTGATTCAACAGTTCAACAGTTTTTCCCAATGATTAAAATTACCCAAGGCTGCACATGAGTGTGTGAGAGGGATGCGCCAATGTTCCACTGACACTGGAACAGGTTCTAATAAAGTCACCTCAAACAAGATAAACCCACCCCAGGCCTTTGTGGATAAGATTGGACACCCCTGTTTTAAAACATTGTCCTGTAAAAATGGTCAATTTAGCCAAGAGAATAAAACTCACTTAATTAATCTGTGATTATTTTCTCAAATATATATGAGCAAAGAGTGATCTGTAGAGTGAAGATAAATGACAAGGCTGCTTTTTAAATGTCATGACTGATATTTACCTCAGGTGATAAGACAAGAGAGCGCAATGTGGTGCTGATTATCAAAGTAATTACATAGTCCCCAACATAAAATTCCTAGGTAATATTGTTGCATGCTGTATTAGATCACCAATGTTATGTTATGTTATCAGGTTACAAATGTAGGCAGGGCATTTGCTTTCTGTTTCCTGTCAGCTAAGGCTTTATTAAATCAGGTTGCCATAGTTCTGACTAACATAACATAGCAACGATAACAGAACTATGATCTAGTTTATCATAGTTAAAATATAATCATTTCTAATATTGTATCAAAACTTGTTTTTATATTAAATAATTGATGTTGTTCAATATGGAATTAATAATAAGAGCTGAATTTCTGAATCATGTGTCAGTCTGTGGGCTATGACTAAAGGCTTATAAAAAGATTATAAAAGATTATATAAAAAAAAATACATGTCCATTCTTATAATTTGCATATATCATATCCACTAATATTGGCACCATTGGTAAATAGAATCTAAAATGCAATTTCTTCTTCTTTTACATCTTTTTCTTATTCTTTTTTTTTAAAATTATTAACTGGTACCCATGGTGTGGAACCATTTTCATTGCTATAACTTCACCTCTCGGTAAAGTATGAAGGTTGTCACTACAAGAAAAAAAAAACTTTTTCTTTCTCCTTCTCCTTCTTCTTCTTCTTCTTCTTCTTTTTTTTTTTTTTTTTTTTACATTAATAGTTTTCTCAGTGAAAGGTCATGCTAAAGACATGCTAAATCATCTATGACTGTTTAGCAATATATGTTATTCTGCTTAATAATGCAAAAAAAAAAAAAATAAACACGGGTGTACAGTATAATAACCAAACAATAAACTTTGAGAAGCTAACCTACTGAAAACAACAAATGAAGGGAAAGAGCAATATAATAGTGAATAATATAAATAGTAATAAACTCCAGCTCTCAATGTGCTGGAATAATAAAGCCTGCACTTGGATCTGCACTTGGATCTGCACTTGGGGCGGCTGTGGCTTAGTTGGTCGAGCGGGTTGTCCACTAATCATAGGGTTGACGGTTCGATTCCTGGCCCATATGACTCCACATGCCGAAGTGTCCTTGGGCAAGACACTGAACCCCTAGTTGCTCCTGATGGCAAGTTAGCACCTTGTATGGCAGCTCTGCTACCATTGGTGTGTGTGTGTGTGTGTGTGTGTGTGTGAATCTGTGAATGAGAAATCTGAGCTCATAATCCAGCTCAGAAATCTGAGCTGGAGCTGTGGGGTGCCAACCCTACCACTGTGTCAGCACCTTGAATAGTATTAACACAGTATAATTAGTTCCAGTTGTTTCTAGTGAGCATGAAATATGTGTTAAAATAACAGGTCAAAAGCACATTTAGTGGGTGTGTTTCAAATGGTTTGTTGATTGTAAAACATTGGATTATACAACTTTTATTTAATGGTATGTATTTACGCTGGATGGAAATTCTGTCTTTAATTCAGTTATTTGAAGAGCTATTTTCTAGACTGCATAAGCAGAGGTAATACAAGGAGCAGTAGTGTTTTGCTGAGATGTACACTATAAGGGCAAAGTTTTCGACAACTGACCATCACATGCATTTGTGAGACTTTCAGAAATGGTTAGCACACATTTCTGTAGAAAGTCTTTGTATATATATATACTGGTCAAAAAAATAAAGGGAACACTTGGAGTTACATTGTGCTGTTTAAGTGTTCCCTTTATTTTTTCGAGCAGTATATATATATATATAAACATACACACAATATGTGTGTGTGTGTGTGTGTGTGTGTGTGTGTGTGTAACCTAGCCCACAGGGTGATGTGATGTGACTAGTGCAGTAATGTGGTAGTTAGAGGGAAGTTGCACCCTTGCTTCCCACCTGACTGCTAACCTCTTGCTTATGGCCTGCTGCCACTGGCTAGCCGTTGTGGTGAACAATAAAGCAGTCTTTTGTGTAACTCTCCCCCTGCTAGTACATAGCATCTCCTTCACTAAGACTTTTGCCAGTCCTCCTCGTGACCACACACGGTAACTGGGTGCTCTGCGGCTCCAGGCTAACTTTGGTGGGGGATCTCAGTGACGGGGCATCTGGCGACGGGAGCAGGGGTGAATGGCCTGTGAGCTCCTAGTTTAGAACCCGGCACGTCAGCGGCACAGGGTAAAGATCGCTAGCATCTAGGGTTGAGTGGCAGCTGCTTTCGGCAGACCCCGTGTGACTAAGCAGCCCTATTTAGGGACTGCATTGCTCTCCCCAATAGGGGAAGGGACTAGAAAAGGTGGCCTAAAAATTGTCCACACTACAATCTCCTGGGTATGTTACCACGCCTACTAGGTATTCCATCTTGTTTTCAAAATGATCCCTTTCAAACTCGCAACATGGAATGTCATGACCCTCCTGGATAGTGATGGCAATAGACCTCATAGAAAGACTACGCTGTTTGCTGAGGAACTGATGTGCTTCAACATGGACATCACTGCCCTTAGCAAGACATGGCTCCTAGGTGAAGGATCTCTGAAAGAAGAGTGAAGTGGGTACACCTTCTTTTGGAGAGGTTACCCCCTGGTGGCCAACATCAGCATACTGTGTGACTAGCAATCAGGAAAACAGCCTTCTACCCAGCCTCACTAAAACATCAAAATAAGTCAGAGGCTGACGATCCTCTCTATCCCACTAGAAAAGTCGTGCTATGTTACTCTGCTAAGTGCATACACACCGATACTACCATCAGACAATAATGTAAAGGATAGCTCCTATCAGCCATTAGCTGACACCCTTCATCATGACAATGACAAGATTTTTCTTCTGAGTGACTTTAATGCTAGGGTGGGAAGAAACAGTGATTTGTGGCGTGTTGTAATGTGTTGACACAGGTCAATGTGAGTGGCTTGAGATTGCTAACACTGTGCAGAGCATGACCTCACCATTACAAACACACTGTTTCAGCAGAAGACTCAATACAAAAAATCTTTGATGCGCCCACGATTGAAACACCTGATTGACTACATCATAAAAGGCATGTTGACACCAGTGATGTTTTGTTGACACATGCTATGAGAGCCGCGGAATGCTGGACGGGTCAAGTCCTCGACCACCCACCCACTTTTCAAGAGGTATTAGCAGCCATCAACTCCTTTAAAAATAACAAGACCCTGGCAGTGATGGTATGCCAGTAGAGCTCCTCAAATATGGTGGCTACTTATGTACCAGGATGATCCACCAATACACCCTGCAGGTCTGAACCAGGAGAATATCCCTCAACAATGGAGGGATGCCAACTTAGTCACTCTTTACAAAAACAAGGGTGACAAATCCATCTGTGGCAAAAGTCATGGCATATCAGCTATATCAGCAGCTTTCGGCAAACTCCGACAAAAGGTCTTTCAAAATAAGTACCTTCATCTGCACACCAGCGTTTCCATCTATAAAGCTGTCTGTATCACCACTCTCCTATACAGCTGTAAAGTCTGGGTCACATACTGACTGCCACCACCTAAGGATTCTGGAATGCTTCCATATAAGATATCTACAGCAAATCTTGTGGATCACATGGTGTGATCGTGTACGACATTTCGAAGTCCTTGCGAGCACAAACTACAAGAGCATGGAGGCCACAATCACTGAACACCAACTGCACTGGCTTCGGCATGTTATTAGGTTGCCTCCAGATCGCCTGCAGCAGCAAATCCTGGGTAGACAACTTCATCTGGACCACCAGAAGAAGCGGTACAAAGACCAGATAAAAACATCACTGAGTAAATGTAAAACCCCTCATGACTAGAAGTAGCTACTGTTAACCATTCCATCTGGCCGCAGCTCTGCTACACAGGAATAGAGCAGATGGAATCAGAGAGAAACATGAACAAACAGCAAAAAAGACTAAGGAGACATACAGGAATGTCACCATTGGACACGATCGACTACCATAAGTAAGTAAGCAAGTCTGAATGACTCACACCTTATTCAGCAGCCAGAGGCCCCCAAGGACATGTCCCTGTTGGTTGCTTTGTTTTCAATTATACTTCTATGGCTGTATAGCTCAAGGCTCCCAAAGTTTTGTTCTTTTCTCCTCCAAATTGACACTGCTTGTCAGTCACCAGTTCTTTTTTTTAATGCATTTATTTATTCATTTTCATATGATTCATTTACATGTGAATCATATTCATGCATGTGATTCATATTCATGTAATTCATATTCATGCATATGATTCATTTACATGTAATTAATTTTCATGTGATTCATTTACATATGATACATTTTCATGTGAATCATATTCATGCATGTGATTCATATTCATGTAATTCATTTACATGTAGTTCATTTATATGTGATTCATATTCATGCATGTAATTCATTTACATGTAATTCATTTTCATGTGATTCATATTCATGCATGTGATTCATTTACATGTAATTCATTTTCATGTGATTCATATTCATGCATGTGATTCATTTACATGTAATTCATTTTCACGTGAATCATATTCATGCATGTGATTCATATTCATGTAATTCATTTACATGTAGTTCATTTTTATGTGATTCATATTCATGCATGTGATTCATTTACATGTAATTCATTTTCACGTGAATCATATTCATGCATGTGATTCATTTACATGTAATTCATTTTCACGTGAATCATATTCATGCATGTGATTCATTTACATGTAATTCATTTTCACGTGAATCATATTCATGCATGTGATTCATTTACATGTAATTCATTTTCATGTGATTCATATTCATGCATGTGATTCATTTACATGTAATTCATTTTCATGTGATTCATATTCATGTGATTCATTTACCTTTTCTCCCCTCCCTTCCCCAAATATTTCATTTAGAAATAATAATAATAATAATAATAATAATAATAATAATAATATAATAATAATAATAATAAATTAATTAAAAAATGAAAAATAAATAAAAAAAAGTCACCAGTTCTAAAGGGAACCAAATGCACCACGTCCTCTAATGCATGAACATTGCTGAGATTTTAGCAAGGTGTGTTCTCTAATGATGAATAGACATAGCTTTTTTTCTCTGGTATAATGCAGTTTTTACTATCTTTCTCTGACATTTGATTCATTCAATTATCTTTTAAATAATTTTTTCATAATACATTTTAATACCACAAAAATAATTGAGGGGATGTGAAGAGAAGTGTCTTTCCTCCCACATTCAGTCTCTACTTCTCTGTCTCTCTGTTTTTCCTCATCATGTCTCAGCCTTATTTTGTCATCTCCTTCATGGATCTCTTAACACACACACTGCTTCGTGCACCAGGCTGTTTAACCAGGCGTTCCACTGCCTGCAAATTGAGACTATTATTTGTGCCATCACTGTCCTCTTTCTTGTCCTCCTCATACTAAAGGGACACTTAAACTAATAACATCACAAAACTGGTCATGGAGGTTAATAATGCAGCCATGATGTGAGCCACAGCATAATAATATTTCACCTGTCTATTATTATCATAAATAACCTTGCTCTCTCTCTCTCTCTCTCTCTCTCTCTCTCTCTCTCTCTCTCTCCCTCTCTCTCTCTCTCTCTGTGTGTGTGTGTGTGTGTGTGTGTGTGTGTGTGTGAATCTGCTCATTGTGAGAGCTACAAACAGACTGATGGACTCTCTAAACAGCAAACAGCAGGTGAGAGCTAGCAGCCAATAGAAGAATGGTTCTGTGAGACTGGAGACGTTAGGAACTTCATATCCATAATTTTATGATAAAATTACTATACATCCAACACAAATGGTGTCTTTTTTTTAAGAACATCCTTGCCAAAGGCATCTTGTGACATAGTTAGTGTCCTTTCCACATCATCCATGTCATGAAATACACTAACTGCCAGAATCCTTCTTTAGAGTCATTATTTTCAAATGTTATGGTATGTTAATATGCCCATTCCCCTCCACACACGCTTGCCACAGTATTCACTATATATTCTCATATATACAGATATATTTAATATATATTCAACAAAGTACACACACAATTCCATATGTGTCTTTATTAAAGCTCTATAAATAACATAATGAGTGCAACACTTTCATTAGTACAATGGACAGAAATTGTCAACTCAAATATACCTCTCTTGCAGTCTTGCACACACACACACACACACACACACACACACACACACACACACGCACACACACTATGCTTCAGACATGCTTCTGGTTGCTTTGCTTGCAGGTTTTGCTGTGATAAAAAAAGTCACTTACTTTGTGAGCCTATTCCTCCTGCTACTATCATGGGTGGTTTCTGAGCCATACGTTAAGACAAAAAAAGGATAAACAAGGGACATGAACACGGATGGCTTCTGAGCTGTACTCTAAGGAGGGGGGAAAAAGAACATTTGTTATACCATTGAGATGAATGGTTTTCACTTTAATAGCTGACAGGATGGTTCTGACATCAGATCTAGTGGTTTTCATATTAGTGTTGAGATTTGTGTTTCGCACATCAGTGCTGAGATTAAATCATACCTATCAAGCTAACACAAAACAAATATGGATATAGATTACTTAAAAACTGTGGAATTTCTTAAAATCCTTGATTTGCTGAACTCTCAGGAAAAGATTGTACACATTTTGCCTTTCTTTACATTGTCATTGTTGTCTTCGCAAAATGGGGATGACAGTTTTCAATGAACTGTTACAGGCATTGATATGAATCATGGAGCAATCATTTTCAGTTGTTGTACAATTGTCTAGCCTGCTATTGTAGAGCGTTTGTAGAGTCACAAAATTGTAACATTGTCTGTCACTGTTTTCAGCAGTGCTGTTAACGTGTAATCTCCCAGACTCTTACTTTGGTCTGTGTGCTTTTTCCTGACTATTGTAAACACCCACTCACAATCTGCATTACTGTGCAGAAGGCTCAGAACAGCCTTCATTACTTTAGAGATACATGAAAATTCATGCCTTCCTAGAGCTGTTCTCATTCTTTCCACCTTTGCCCAGAACAGATCAACCCTTTAGGCTTTGCGCAGCTGGTCTCTTGCAATTGCTCATCCTTAAGTAACTGTAGCTCCTCAAATTAATATTTCACTCCACTTCTTTTGACAAACTGTGTAGCGCTATCTTCATCTGACAGCAAGGCTCTTTACCCACAGCTAAGTCCTTGGCCCCTTGCTGATTGTTGTAGTTCTCAGTCAGCTGGACTTACGTTTGCCTGTCCTTTGATAAACCCCATTGGCATGAAATTCAGCAGTGGCTTTGTCTGAAGACAATCCATCATTCACACCATGACACCAGTTTTGGTTAAATCCGCATGTAATTTCAAATAGATGTGCTGTTCATAAAAGAAAGGGAAACTTGCTTGGATTAGTTCCATATACAGAGGATCATCACTTTCTCTGAAAGGGCTGAAAGTCATCTAACCCAGGGAGGAAGAACATCAAGAACGGCAAAAACCAGTTCAGTTTATGGGTCTGCAAACCATTTGTTAACCCTTTTCCACATTCCTGGACTTTTTTTTTGTGACTCTGTGACTTAAAAAGTCTTGTGAATGCAGATAACTAATCGAACACTCATCCTACCACTCTCCCTGCAGACAGCCACCATTTGGGAATTTAAGTGTGTGCAGTTGTGCTCCTGCACCAGCTCCTTCCAAGCCTCTTTGTTTTTGGAGCTAAAAGAACATTTATTACTAAGTGATAAAGCAATTAAATTGATAATTAAGGAATATCAAGAGCTGTTGTACTGAATAATAGCTTTACCTGAGGCACACAGCCTGTGGACTCATGCTTACAGACAAATTACAGAAAAATGTCTAAATATGTAGACACTCACCTGAGTTGATAACATTACTTTAGCATATAGCTTGCGGTAATTTTAGACATTCCCATTCCCTTTTTGAAGGTTAGCAATAACCTTGCATTACAGCTGTTCACCATGATGTAATACAGAGAGTGGGTTAATGTTAACTACATTTAGCAGGTGTTTTGGACAAAGCAAGCTGTAGTAATTAGCATTAGGAGGATGGGATAAAGCCGTATTTCTTCATGTATTCGGCGAATGTTAATGCTGGGTAACAGGTGCAGACAGTCAGAGGCTTACAGAAGTTAGCTAGCTCAGTAACGTCGAGGCCAAAAGTTCTTCACAAGGTTAACGTGACAAAAATAGAGGATGGGGGTTACAGTAGGTTCTCTGTAGTAGTACTATCTCTGTAATGTAGGTTGACTTAATTAGGTTGTACAAAAAATTGGAGGTGAGCTGCTAAAGGCTAGAAAATAAATATTCACAAGTCAGCTACATTTTCCTGGTGAGTCTACAGAGCTGCTTTGTTCATTAGGAGACTGGCAGGTCACATTTCCAAAAATGACACTATTTGGGATTCTATAACACAATTTCTCAGTTAAAGTCCAAAGGCATCTGTTGATATTTTGTAGCTAACAGTTAACCAACACTCTTTTTTCTTTTTTTTTTTTTTTTTTACAAACAAATTGCATTTTAGGATAATTTTATGGAAAAGGTATAAACAACACATCTGTGTTATTTTTAAAAAAACTTTGTTCTGGAAAGGTGTTAAAATAGAAAAATTAAAAAAAAAAAAAAAATTTGATATAAAATGAAAACACGATTGAGTGAAGTTTCATATCAATATATTTATCCATAAAACCATTAATGTACACTAGAAAAAGCAAAAATGTGATTACAGTCAGTAGTTTGCACTGCTGTCTTTGTTAGCTTTGGCTTACTTGGTTTTTAAATGCCCACTGGATTGTAAGTTGGTTACTCAGTTTTTTGGATGTATTAAACATCTCCTTTGAAGTCTATATATGAACACCACTTTAGCAGCTCTAGCAATACATTAATGAACACCTTCTTGTGTATAAATAAAGGAGATAGCATGTTGACATATTCGTTTTTAATGTGCTATATTTGACATTTTCAAAGGTTAAAAAAATAACCTTAAAAATATTGACCCATTTATGAAATAAAATTAACCTAGCATTTTTGTAAATATTAAACCATCCTTTGGGTTGAAAAACAACCCATTTACTGGGTGAAAAATTAACAGCCAAATTTGATGTGTTAGTTTAATCCAAAAATGTGTTCTGTCCTATGTTTACACAGCCGTTGGGATAAAAGTAAACCAATTTGGGTTGTTTTTTAACCCAGTGTTTTTTGAGTGTAAGGACAAAGTTTCTTTTTCTTTTCATAATTGGGTTGCCACTTGCTAATCCAAGACAATTACTCCATTACTGTGTAGCAAATTAATATTTATTAGTCTAACAACCAACCAGTGATCAAACAGAACTATTACGACTACCTCAACAGAACTATCCATGACCTCTATGTATATACATTGCTATACCGTATGCTAGGACTGGCAGCAAGTTGGTGAAGTGGTCATCCAATGATTGTTGGTAGATTATGTTCTGCTACCAAGTAGTTGAATAAATTTTCAGTCCTGGTAACTGACTCAGTGGTAAGCATAGTATTGGTTTTCTGAATAAACATCATGATTGAGGTGTCTTGGTGATTTGGCCTTTTTATTGTCTGTGTGAATTTTTTTGGAGGTGCATTTTAATGTTGAACACCACCTTTATATCCTGATATTACGCAAAAGGTATAGTGTTCCCCTACTTTGGCCTTCTCCATGCAGTCAAACTGAGCACCCCATCTGGAAGAAACCTTGGTTGCATATGTTGCAAATGTTTGCTGCAACATCTGGAATTTTATGAAACAAATATTTTGGTGGTATGTTTGGAGTGTAGAAAGCCCTGTGAGTAAGTCAATGAGTCTCAGGGTAAACCATGATGTTAAAGGTTTTGACACTCGCATGGCTCACAGTGCTGTGATTAATTTATAATGGATTCATCCTTTTATACATAATACTGATTCAGCACAGAGCTAGAATAAAAGAGTTAGAAGAAAAATGGATAGAGGTAGAGAAAGCAGAGAAACAGGCACATGGAATGAAACATAAATGTAAGGTAATAGAAAAGGGGAGAGGAAGAGAGAATTGGTAGAAGAGAATGTGTGTATGAATGAAAATTAGCACATTCTGAGTCTGAGGCTCTGGGTAATGAGGTACCTGCCTTTTCTCCATAATTTGTCAGACGTGTCACATTAAAGAAACAATTGTAATGCCATTTTAGACAATGAATTGAATTGATGATATGATTAAATGATTCATAAAAATGCGCCAGAATAATTTCTGCACACTGCCCTTCATATAGTTGTGTATTGTTACCTCCCCCCTCATCCCACCTCTATCCTCTCATTCTGTTCACTTTCCCATGTCCTTGTGTCTGTATGCACAGGGAGGTAAACATTACAGGTACAGTACACATGTACGTACTGTATCAATCAGTTTAACTATTAGATGACATTACCATCAGTACTGATTCATAAATCTTGTGATAAATCAGATTTCTTGCAAGTAAACGACTGTGCTTTTGTGATTTGCATTTTCATTTTAAAGATGAATGTTTTCTCCAGTGGAGCTATCCTTACCAAAGTGCAGTATTAGTTTAGTACATTCATAAAGAGTACGATAAATGCATTAAGCACATTTACACCAAGGCGCTGTTGCATTCTCAATTCTGTGTGGTGTGGTGGAGAAAACTCTGGCAATAAATAAACTGAATGGTTTGAAACAAAGTCCACCAAATCCGTCAATCAAATAGCACTCGAAGGTGGAATGTTCAAGAGAAACAGTCTGAAACATTACCAGTAAAGGTATGATGCTAAATTCCAGTGTTTTGAGTGTGAAAAGAACTGAAGAGGGGAAAAAGGAGAGAGAAGTGTGTTTGTGACCTATTGACTTTTTATAGCTGCTATAAAATACTATATCAAAAGTAACAGGAAAATAGGAAAAATAAAGAAAGTTACAACAACCTGGTCTTATGTTCAAAAGTAACTACCATACAGCTGTCATCAATAATAATAATAAAAAAAAATATTCTCACTAACTCCAAATAACGAAGACCAGCTGTTTCTATAGGATTTTCTTTCCTTGGACATGTTCTTGGTTGCATCTGACTGCTGAAGCCATGGTCTGCAAAGAGCTTAAATCAGGTTGCCATAGTTCCAACTGACATAACATAGCAATGATAACAGAACTATTATATAGTTTATCATAGTTTAAAATATAATAATTTCTAATAATGTATCGAAAACTTGTTTTTTTTAATATAAAAAAAATATATGTTGTTAAATATGGAATGATAATTAAATGATAAAGATTCTGTTTAAAAGTTTACATCCCCCTGGCTCTTAATGTACCATGTTGCCTTACTGATCATCAGTGAATGTTTGCACCTTTTGTAATAGTCGTGTACGAGTCCCTCATTCGTCCTCAGTGTTAAAAGACAGATCTCATCATCATGTAGTCATTGTTGGAAAGAGGTCAAATATGAAGAAGATGCTGGAAAAGTAAAGAATGTGCAGGACCAGGAGGATTTTTCTGAAGAACAGTGGGTAGTTTAACTGCTCAGGACAATCGAGGGACTCATGAACAACTCTCACGAAACATCAACACAGTCGCTGATCATCCAGGTAATGACACGCAGGATTAATAATCCCAGGGTATGTAAACTTTTGAACGTTTCAAAATCCTGCTAAATTCTGTTATTATTGTGTCTTGTTTGCTGTCTCTAAACATCTGTTATATGAAATAGCTTCTTCACTTCAGTAGGAAACACACACACACACACACACACACACACACACACACACATTATATACACACACCCACCAGACCATGCTGTTAAGCAAAAATAATACACACCAGAGTGTTGTGGTACAGTTACCATCAGCCTACTCTTATATTTATACCACAGAGATTTGCCAACAGTTGCAATCTTTCATTCATTAATGAACAACATCATGTATTTTTAAACAGTTTATAGTTACATTGGATCTTATGAAGCACTTACAAGACAAGTCAGTTCCTCTTAACACTTCTGCTATAAACAGTATCTCCAGCCTCTCCTGAATTAAAACAAAACAAAGTTCATTAGACAAAAAAAAAAAAAAAAAAAAAATTGAATGAGAAACTGAACAGTGCAAATTCTTCTGTCCTGAAGACTTTCTAGAGCCTGGATTAATTAGAGCACTGTGATTGTAACAGAGTGCTGACAGGGACTTTACATCAATGTCTCCTAACAAAACAAACAAACAAACAAACAAACAAACAAACAACTTCACCACATAATTATAGGCCTACAGTTTTGAATTCGTTTATTATTAGTCTCAGTTTAGCTTAGTTCACAGCTATATATAAAATTAATCCACACCTGACCAATCAGATCTCACACACACACACACACACACACACACACACACTGTGAACAAGTGTCTTTGCAGCTATGAGATCAGTTGAGAGAATAAAGGGAGAGAGGAAGAGACAGTGGGGAAGAGAGTAAGAGGGAGGAGTGATACAGAGAGTCAAAGTGATCGAGACAAAAGGGGTGAGAGAGACAGAGGGACGCGAGCGCGCTGAGTGTGTGTGTGTGTGTGTTGCGCGCAGCAGCAGAGGACTGGAGAAACCCAGAGCGATAGACCCAGACGGAAGGGAGAGACGCAGATGAAGCGGATGATCTGAAGGCAGCTGGGTACATGTGGCTCGCGGGATGCAGCATCGCATAAACGAACGCTGATCCGCGTGCACCGATGCGGGATCCAGTCGCGAGCCGGGCCGCGCGCTGATCACGGAACGCACTGAGCCTCCCCTCCCGCACGTGCTGCAGGCGGATGTGAGCCTTCAAAGAGCGAGCGGCGGGGCCGAGGATTCAGGAGCAGCGCGAGCTGGAAGTGATGCTGCGTTAAGTTAAGGCGCTGGTAAGAATTGCATTCAGACTGCAGTGTATCTATACAACCGATGACTTTAGCTGGGTAATGTGTGAATGAGTATACGTGCAGGTAGTTTAAAAAAACAACAAAAAAACAACTTCGTTAAGCAAATCTCATTCCCCGGTGATATGAAGGATAATCTCACATTAGGCAACTTGGGGCAAGCTCCTGCTTTAAAGGGGTTATCGTAGACCCGCGATCCGTCCTCCCTTCCCACACTGTGGCTCATTAGAGTCCCGTGATGGTACGATTCACATCAGGCAGCCTGGAAGAGAAATGCGCACTCCCGCTAAAAATAGACATAGACACGGGTGAGAAATGAAACGAAAATAAAGAGGCGATGTTATGCTGTGAGGGGCTTTTCGCTGGCACGGTTCGGGTCAACTTATCCCGTTAAACTGCAAATCTTTACGAAGTTATTTGAACTGATCACCTTGAGCATATGATGAAACATGTCTATCCTGATGGGAGTGGTGTTTTCCAGGATGATAGGATGTGGTCCCCATCCACAGGAAATCACGTCTATATATAACACTTTATTAGGAACCTGCTCATTCAAATCAAGCTTCTAATGAATTACCAGGTGATCATTTTTGCAATTTATAACGGTCCAGTTTCACTGAGCCTGTGCTCATTGTATTCTCAGATTCCTGTTCTTGGCTGACAGTAGTTTAACCAGTGTGATATTCTGCTACTGTCGATCATTTCAGCCTCAAGCTTTGGTATGGTGTGCATTCTGAGATGCTTTTTTGCTCACCACAGTTGTAAAGAGTGGTTATTTGAGTTAGTTTAGCACTCTCTGTCTGGCCATTCTCCTGTGACCTCTCTCAAACAATGAGGCATTTCCATCTGCGCTTAACCCAGCTTTGTATATTTGAAGTTGATACATGCAGGGAAGTATATTAAATAGCTAAAAATATGATCTGAAAACTTATTTCCCTCGTGTAATGCTAACTTTAAATGCGTGTGTAATGCTAAACTAAAGTTTGAAATGCTATCCAGCATATGCAGAATGCATAATCCAACCGATGGGTTGTTAAAATAACCCAATAATGAAAGAAATAACCCAACTAACCTAAGATATAAATATAAATAAAATATAAGAAAATGCAAGAAAGCAAAAAAAAAAGTACAACTTAAACGTTACTTTTAGTGTTGTTTTGGTTTTTTGCGTTTTACTATGAAATGTACCTAATCTATTCATAATCAATTTTGAATTTGTAAAATATATTTTTCCTAAACACTGTTACTGTGGTAAAAATGCGTAGGACAACATCTTAATTTGCAGCAAATGTAACTTTTTATTATTAGCATACGCTGATGATGAATTCGGTTGGTGATTTTTTTGAAATCCTGGTATTTAAATTATACATATTGAAATTTGAAATTGAAATTAGAAATTTGAACTTGTGTCCATGCTATGAACACGCATGCAGCAAATTCATAATTTTTTTAAGTGTGTCCCAAATTTACAAAACACGCTGTCCCAAATGACCACGCATGCTGTCTTAAATTACCAAACAGCATAAGCCATGCTCTCTTAGAATATAAACCTCTTTCCTACAGATGTAATATAGATATATGTATGTAGATCTTTTTTTCTGTGATCAGATTATACATTATATATGGTTAATGAATGAATTACTATAAGTGTTATCTACATGTTTGGTTTGGATAATGGTTGTTAGCTATCAAATGATAAATTTTTAATTGTTAATTGTTAAAGCAGTTAACTGTTATGTAGATAGCAAATGCTAACAAAAGCTAAGTTACTTCGCTAACTAAGTTTAACTGTTAGTTATTGTTAGTTTAAATATAAATGGAATTGGCACTTAACGTGACTTTAATTAACTCATAGTATTTATGTGAGTACAGCTTATCTTATAAACGTCGAAGCTTTAAATCAGCCTTGTAAGTATTCAGATTTGTAAGTATGTATCAGTTACTTCATTTACTGTTATGTGTTAATTCATGCAGTTGGCACACTTTGAGTGTTGGTAGGTGCATGTAATTCTATGCTGTAGCACAATCTGACTGTAAAAGTGTTCCAAACACTAAAACTATGAAATATAAATCAGCAAACATGCTGTTTAACATATGCTGCTGCAGTCAAACAATTGTCCTCCACTTCTTTGCAGTGACTTAAATTGTCAATGGGGATTGAGGACCTGAGCATGAGGAATGGCCGGGCGCTGTCCGACCAGTGGGCCGACGGTGTGGTGGTGCGACCCCGGACCACTGAACAGCACATCACTGTGCACAAGAGACTTGTGCTTGCCTTTGCCATCTCCATCCTCACACTCATTGTGGTGACAGCCATTGCCGTGATGCTGGGTGTCCGCTTTGAGAAATGCAGTGGTGGCAGTGAGAGAGTTGTTTTACCTGGTACTGGGTCTAATCAGTCACGAGACGGAAATTCTGAGCATAAAGGGGAAGAGTCGCAGCCGTGGCGGCATTCACGCTTACCTACCACGCTACGCCCACGCCACTATGACCTTCAGCTCTCTGTGTTCATGGACAATTACACCTTCTCTGGCAAGGTGAGCATCGAGTTTGAATGTGTGAACGCTACCAAGTTCATTGTGCTACATGTGGACAGACTGGATGTGGATAAGGTGGCTGTGTACTCAGATAGTAAAAAACCAGGTGCAATGAGGATCCACCGGCACTTCCACTATGCTCCCAACCAGGTCTACGTCATCACTTTGCACAGAGAAATGAAGCCACTCAGAACATACAAGATCAACATCACGTTTGAAGCTCAAATCGAAAACGAACTGTTGGGCTTCTTCCGCAGCTCATACATGCAGCACGGAGAGAAAAGGTAATTAGACAAGTGTAGTTTGATGCTACACAGCAAAATCCTCAGTACATGTCCAGCTGGGCTTACATAAACCTTGTAAGTGTTCATTAAAAATCAGGATTTTAAATTTGTAATACAGTGTGTGTGGGAAGTAAAAGGTATTAAGATGATGAAGGTCATATACACAAAGACATTCCATAGTGTTGAATTAACACAGCTTTGAACAATCATAGACGGTTTAGTTCGATTTTAATTTCACATATTTTTAAATGAGCTCTTACAGTGTATAAGTACAGATGTCAAGGGTTTAGTCACCCTGACTGTGCTCTGATCCTGATTCTGTTTTAAAGGTTTAAATGCTTGAAATTTGAATTTGAAGTAGTGAAATTAATATCCATTCAGTTTCTATACTGCTTATTCTACTATGTCATGGCAAACCTGGAGCTCATCCCAGGGAGCATTAGGCACAAGGCGGGGTACACCCTGGAAAGACACTATGGACACTTTGGACATGCCAATCAGCCTACAGTACTATGCATGTGTTTAGACTGGGGGAGGAAACCCGTGCAGCATTGGGGGGAACTCTGCACACACAGGGCAGCAATGAGAATCGAACCCCCAACACTGGAGGTGTGAGGCGAATGTCTTAACCACTACGCCACCGTGTGCCCTGAAATTAATATATTTATTTCCAAAATAAAATTTATATGAAGAGGAAAAAGAAAACAATAGAAATACTATACAGTATTGTTGGACGAGCAGCAAAGGGGCTCATACAACTGCTAAGAGACGCTCTGATTGTGCAAAATTTTTATTAAGGCTACTTTATTAAGGCTACTTACTTATGATTTGTTTGGCTGTTGCACGATTCTATACTTTATGTAATTTCATAAATTTTATGAATTTACTATCATTCTAAAGTAAGGAAAATAGTCAAAATAAAGGAACTATTCTGTGAGTCTATGTGACCAAACTGGTCCTGACTGGTACTGTAAATGAGCACAGTTCTTGTTAGTTTAATAGTGTGGAAGTTAATTAATCAATGAGGACCAGATGTGTAACAATATGTGCAAGGAGGACAAATACATTCTGTGTGTTGTGCACCTTTGCCTTAATGAATAGTTTGGGGCATTTTTACCTAAAAGATAAAAATCCTGCTTGTCAATGTTAATTGATTATCTTTGGACCATGTAGGGTCACTTATTCCACGGAGTCTTTTATAGCAGACATTTACTTTTGTACAATTTTGCAGTAAACCTACAATGTGTGCTTTAGCACGTATTTCATAACAGCTGTGGGGGAGTTGCTTTAGAGCTGACTGCTTGTCGAGATTGTGATACAAGTCATACTTTACCAGTATTGGGCATGTGAGATATAATTATATAATCTTCTGTACATGATATTAGGCTGCTGTGATATCCAGTTTATCACAGACTATATTATTTTATCTGACCTGCTAATGTGGTGGAAAATCTCTGCAACCAATGGTAAAAAGGATGCCAAAAAACAGACTTTATTGAAAATACAACAAAGCTGAGACGTCTGAATGAATAGACGGCACAGGCTTTTACAACACTTACATTTCAGCCTTTTGTTGACCCTGTCCCAACTCTAGAAGTGTTGTGGCCATTAAATTAAAAATTACCTTTTTTTCCCCCCTTAAAATGGTATATTTCCTCAATTTAAACATTTTATATGTTTTTTATGTTCTATAGTGAATAACATATGGGTTTATGAGATTTCAAATCACTGCATTCTGTTTTTATCTACATTTTACACAATATCCCAACTTTTTTTTTTAGAATTGGGGTTGTATATTATTCTGAAACAGTGATCTAATTTAGGTGGGGTTTTACCCAATTTCTCTATTAGTCATACCCTGACCTTTTGCCACAACTGATTAATCCTAGTCATACCTTATTTATAATTGTGGTGTGAGCTCAGTCAGCTTATTAAAAGAAAAATAAACACATTTCTTTTTAACATTATCACAGTTTAAATGCTCACGTCATCCAGACACTCTTAAAAAGCTTATTGTTTTTCAGTAACTCTTAATCATAAGCTTAAATGCTGATTTAACATTCTTAATCTTTTACATTGTCATCTTAGTCTTCTACATTGTCAGCACTGTCAGCACAAACATTTTCATGATTAAAGCACGTTCAAACATATTTTTAGGACTTTTACCAATACAAAACATTTCTTGTCGATTAATTAACATTTTTGATTGAACCTGACATATTCTATAATAATCATACTCAAATCAAATTGTATTTAGGGAGCCATTTATGAAATTATCATTCATCTTCAGTAACCTCTTTATCCTGGTCCGGGTCTCCTGTATCCATAGGAAGAAAGCACACACACACACACACACACACACACACACACACACACACACACACACACGCACACTCACACGAATAAGATTACTTAGCATAGACAATGGAAAAATGAGACAGACTTATAATTTATATAGGAGCGTATAACATAATTTGGCATTAATCTTGTGGTTTATGGTATGTTAATCTTGTCTATTGAATAATTAGATAACCTTACTTTAATTATTTTGGATACAGTTTGCAAAACTGAAGCTATCACATAAACCCGAAGTGAATTGAGAATTCGATAATTTGGAAAATGCCCTGTGCAGTACTCTTAAGTGGTCAACAGTACACAGTAGCCACCAGATATATGAATGTAATAAGCCACTTATAATATCCAGATTTATATGGATGTGATTGATTGTGTTCGGATTAGTAAGCCTAAAAGCCACTTCTGGAACAGCAATTATGTCTACTAATTAATTTGACCGAAGGGCACTTCTTAAATTTGTGAAAGTAAATTTACACCATTTGAAGACAAAATTAAGCCAATATTTTACTATTGTATAAAGATTAGATAAAGTTAGTTTGTTTCTTATCAGATATTAAACACAGCCATACCACCAATATCATCTAAAGTAACGCTGTGATAAACACAGGCTTTCAGACTCTGAAAGAAAACTGAAACTTGTCAGATGTAAGATGACATTTAATTGCAGTGGGAAATGTAAAAAACAAACAAACAACAACAAAAAAAACCCACCCCAAAACCATTATATATATATATATAAAATACCAAAGCCTGGTGAAAATTTAATGTGAATAGCCTTATGGGAAATATATTTACTGAATTTTTTTTTGACATGTTAAATACTGTATATATATGTAATGGTTTTGGGTTAAATTATTGTTCTTTTTTTAATATATATATATATTTCTTACTGCAATTAATTGACAGATTTACAAATGGCAAGTTTCAGTTTTCTTTCAGAGTCTGTTTGAGATCCAAGTTAGAGAGCAGGTTGATAGGTTGTATATGATCTATGGAGTGAACATAAACCCAAACGCTTATCTGACACTCACTTTGTTTGGTGATATTAAGATAAAAAAAATTAAGTGAGTGCTAAAACAAAAAAAGTGTAGCTGCTTTGTGGACATTTAGCATACCAGAAAGCTGAGATGAATTACTCACATTAGAGAGTAATTCTTTGTAATGGCCCCATAATTCTGATGAAATAGTACACATTTCAGTGCGGATAATATTTCCAAAATAGTGGTGGGTATACAGTGTACATGCTGTAAACTTACATGATATAAAATCATGCTGTGATTTTTTGTTTAGCTAAGTAGTTAATTATTTAGCTATAAAAAAAAAAAAAAAACACAACTAAAAATAAAACCACTGATCCTGAGTGCATGGAACTAGTCCAGGATTCATTTTCATCTCCTTAATCTGGCACATGAATGGCCTGCTCTTGCAAACACTGCATATACTTCTGCCCTCCATATTGCTGTAATCCATCAATATGGAGTCTGCAGATGATTCACCCATGCAGCAGCTGACCCTAGTGACCATTCGTGCTACAGGCAGACCACTTTATATTGATACACACACAACGCAATGTAGAACAAAAACCATCTATAAACTTAGGGTTTGAAAAACCCCAGTTTAACACAGGGGGTCTGGGCTGTGGGAAGCCCCAGGCACATTCTGTTTCACAAGAGGATGTTGGCAAACGATTTGACACAGGCCAGCTCCTAGTAGCTACTCTGAAATACCAGATTACTTTTGGCATTCTGGCCAAAAACATTGTGACTCTCACATCAATGCCAATGAAGTCCTGCATCCAACATCTACAACCACCAACTGAGTTCATCCACACTAATTAAGTAGGCTAGTAATCATCTCAATCTGTTTGGCTAAATATGAGTTTTTTTCTACACAGCCAAAACACGCTTTGATAATAAATCTGGAGAACTAATTTTATAAGTACTGTTGCCTGCCTGCCTCTTCCTTGAATCTACAGCAAAACTAGCGATTCGTTCATTCATTCAACTTTTGTAACTACTTTAACCTTATCTATGAAATATGCGAAATCATTTAATAATTTGTTGCTGTTTTTGTACTTAAGTATCTGCCCTCACAGGAATAGTACCTGGCAATGCTGGCCATTTACAAAGTTATTCTAATAAAAATCTGTGCATTGTCTTATCTATTCAAACTGGGAGAGACCTATAAAGCTGAAATGTATTGGTAATATGATGTTTCAAACATGGATTTGCAACTGTAAAGATCTAATAAAAATGTGTAAAAAAAAAAAAAGGAAAATAAAAAATAAGTGGAACAAAGCAACAGCAACCTTATTTACAGCTGTTTCTATGGTAACTGCAATCGTCAGCCCAGAGAAATGGCTTGCTTCTTTCTACATACTGTATGTGGAACACACAGGGCAAAGCATAATGGCCTCTACACCTAATGTAGGATTTGTCCTGTAGCTTAGCAACTCATTTTTCTGAAGTTTACCTAATCAGACTTGTATGCAAATATTCATCTAACTTGGGGTCTAAGACAAAGTGAAAAAACATATGAGAGATATATAATATGGACAAACCTGTCAGAAGGACAGGTTTGTCCAAAAGGCACCTAAATGTTATGGAATAGGGAGCTCATGTGTAGGCACTCTCGTTTTACAGATACATCCATGCAGCTAATCCACAATGAACCATAAAATACATAGAATACCAGAATCTCTGTATTCTCTTTATTCAATTATTTATTTGTATCAAATGCTTCATATTAGCTGGAATTGATGTAAGTGATCTGGAATCTTCTCTCTGACAGTTTCTGATGCAGGTAAAGCGATTGCAAGGCAAGACTAATTGTAAAACGTGTAACTTTGGAGGTCACAGTTCTTCTCAGCCCACACGTTTTCTTGATTTTAACTCTCTATTTGACATTCTTCAGGAGCTGTGCACAATATAGGGATCGCAAATTCAAATCTTGATGATGCCATAGCCATCTGTGGCCAAGAGCCCAAGAAAGCAAAATTGGCCATGCTGTCAGGGAGGGAGGTGGCACACACCCTTTATTGGCTAGTGTCGTTGTCATTGACACCCATTATTGGCTAGTGCCGCTGTGAATGAGTGTATTACCCCACCCCCTAATGTTGTATGAGCAGCAGTTTGAAAAGATGCGGTTGGCTGGCTTCACGTGCCTGCTGCCTGATGGGTGGGAATTGGCCATGAATAAATTAGGGAGAAAATCGGGGGAAAAAATCTGCAGCCACTCTCAGCCTTATCCAGGTCATGGTGGATGGCCAAAGGGGTATTTTATGAAATCATATATTTATATGAATATTTTTTATGAACATAAACATTTAACACATTTAATCTTAATTATA
This sequence comes from Ameiurus melas, assembly GCA_012411365.1. NCBI lineage: Eukaryota > Metazoa > Chordata > Actinopteri > Siluriformes > Ictaluridae > Ameiurus > Ameiurus melas. Next base: position 8,453,706 of record CM022766.1, on the reverse strand, counting down.
AACAGCCTATAAGTTGCACATTATATGCTTAAATTAAAATGTCTCCATAGAAACATTTCAATTTATAGGCCACACTGTATACTTCTTTTAGGCTATGCTATTTTCTTTCACCTCTATGCAGTATTCTTATTGCTGGACTTTAAAGAAGAAAATTATTTTGATTTGGTGCCAGAACGTCTAAGTGTACATCAATTGAAGCTGCCATCAGGAAATCTTCCACTGTCATTTGAACTTTTAAAAGTCACCTTTAAACTTTTAAATGAGCTGGTACAAGGTGAAATTTCCTTTTCAGTTGTGAATGTTCACTTAAAAACTTTTCACATATATTCAGGGTCTACTTTTTAAACTTTTTTTTTCTATATTTTATTATTTTCCTCTCCTTTTGCCTCATCACTCTTTTTATGTGTGCTCACTTGTCCTGATTCTTCTCATCTTATCTCTCTGAATTCCTTTTCTTTGTCCATGTCTGTTAATTTCTTCTGATAAAATCCGATCTTTGTCTCACCCTCTCCTTTCTCCATTCTTTTTTTAATCAACCCTTTTCTCTTACTTTCTCGCCACTTTCTCGCCACCACAGGTATCTCGCCGTGACCCAGTTCTCACCAACTCATGCGAGGAAGGCTTTCCCATGTTTTGATGAGCCAATCTACAAAGCCACCTTCATTGTGAGACTGAGGCATGATGCCTCCTACCAGTCTCTCTCTAACATGCCCACTGAGGAATCGAACCTGGATGAGGATGGCTGGATTACCAATCACTTTTACAGGACACCTCGTATGTCCACTTACTATCTGGCCTGGGCAGTATGCAACTTCACCTACCGAGAGTCGATCACAGATAGTGGGGTTGTGGTAAGTTTTACACAATGGTTTATAACCCACTCTGCATTAACATGTACATGTACTCTGCTTTCAAATAGTTATTAGGTGCCAAGCACTGAAGGTTCTTGGGCACCTATGATATCCATTAGTTTTCCAAATCGACTTCTTCTTCCAGTTCTTCTTGGGAGTCTAATTTTTGCACACTCATAGTTTATCATGATGACTAGTATCTCTAACAGTTATGGGCTCTCTATGACCAACTCTATAGCAACACCACTGGTTCAATAATTTACTATTCAAATTGTTATAATTGTTGAAGACTTTGCCCTAGAGAAAACAAATTTAGTTAAGCCGATTGCTCTCCTCATATTGATCACAATCCATATCTTACATAAAGACTCTATCCATTACAGTAGTCACCATTTTGAAATGTACTGTATTAAATTTTTTCGCTACTCTTTGTTCAAATTTTGTCAAATTTTTACCAAAATTGGCTGAGCTGATCAATGGACAGAGCTGCACGAAAATGACAGAACAGAATATTCTTTCAAAAGTCATGATGTTGCAAATTAAGTGGTGAACCAAAATTGGATCAGGGGCTGTATTTTAGCCATACTTTGATCAATTTTAACGAAACTTGGTAGGCTTCATTTGCAGCCTGATCTGGGGGTCCATGCCAAATTAGACTTCAATGCCACCTACAGGCCATGAAATATGAACAATTAATTTTTTCATTATGACTTTTTATTACTTTGTCAGAAATGATCAAATGGTGATGATCTTGGTGTCTACAGATTCAGTGGACGCTGCGATTCCGGTCATAACAATTTTGCCAAGATCGGACTGGCTGTCCACTTTTGTCCACTTTTTTTTATTTTATTTGTCATATACTGTAATATCTTTTAAAATATTTGACATATTGCCACAAAACTTGGTGGGGATCATTCATAGCATGTCCTCTAGATATATATGTTCTAGAGATATAAGGTTTTCTGTAAAAACGGAACTTTTGAAAACATTGTCCAAAATTAGATTTTTTTGGTGGCATTACACTGTGATACATGACAAGCATTACTTCTAAAGGTCTTGGTTTTGATTCCTGTGTAGTGTACATTCTTAAAGGTTTGTGGCTTTCGCTTCCTTTCTTTTGTGGCTCAGCATTGTGGTAAACTTTCAACCGCTTGTCATGCGAATAAATGCCTCTGTTCTGTTCATTTCCTGTTCAATCTTATTCTCAGCTGTGTTTCTGAACCTATCTTTTATTCATTCATGTACATTCTATTTCTCTTCATGTTCTTCAGGCTCCGCATTGCGCTTGCTGCACCTTTGGTGCTTGGCCCCTTTAAACGCTGGCCCCTTTAATTTATATTTAGAACTAGAGCTAGTACATTAACAATGCGTGATGAACCAGACTTGGGATGAGGATCTATGTACATTTATTAAAACACAATCAAAATCCAAAGTTAAAAAACAGGAAAACATCACACAGTCAGGCATAACTAATCGACACGGTTAATTCTCAGGGATGTATTGGCAAGATACTTCAAAAAGTGACAGCAAGTGAACAGAATATGAACAAATTAATTACAATTCTGAGAACAGTGACCTCTCTTTGCAGGGATGGGTACTATCCTGGGCTGTGACGTATACTGTACTATCTGTAAATATGAGATGAAAACAAATAAGCAAATAAACATATACAGAAAGAAGGAATATGAAGTCACATAGGATACTGATGTAAAATCGGATCCAAGAACTTTGTGGTCATTTCATACATCCAAACTTATTTGAAAAGCCTTGGTCAGATACCAGGTTAACCTGTGGGGATAAGCCTGTTGAGTCACGTGTGAAGTCACGTGTGAAGAACCAACAGCTGAGATAACAGGCAACTAAGAAACAGGCAGTATTGTGATTATGTTGTAAAGGGAAAAAAATGGGCACAGTTATGAAGTTAATCCCACAACACTATGGAGTAAGTTGCATTTTATGACTTAACAATTTCTTGTAGCACTTATCAAATGAACCTACCAGAAATATTCTTAAGATCACACTGCAGGTTTCAAGATAAGATGGCAGGTTTCTGACTGTAACCTGGGTTTGGCATTTGTGCTATATTCACACTTCATTTATGTTACTACAGTTTATTTAATATGTAAAGAATTTGATCCATTTATTCAAACTGTACAGATTAAATGAGTTAAAACATTTTAATTAGTCTTAAACTCAATCTCTAAGGTTCCTCGTAGTCTCTAAAGCCCTTATGTGTTTAGTGAATATGCTCACATCTGTTGCAGTATTGAAGAAAAGAAGATAATTGTGATTAGAGTGGAATCTGATTGATAATAACTAGCATGATCATCTGTTTAGTAAGCCTCAATTATTTAATCCCTCTGGCTGTAATCAGCAAGCACAAATGTTCAAGAAGAATTCAGCAAGATAAAATGATGTGAAAAGTAACATCTGTTATTTATTTATGGGGTGTACTTTTTGGGTTTGTACATTTCAAGCAATCCGAAATGTTTTCTAGCAGTCTTTAAGTCTCATTCTCGTTATGCAAGGCAGCTAATCTAGCTGCTATTGTCACCTTGGACTTGATGCTATCTCCCTCATTTCACACACCATGAGCAAGGTGTTCTCCATGCAGACAGTATAAAGTTTCCAACGATGTGTGTAGAATATGCAATATATTTTATCTTGTTAGATTTAGCTTGTTTGTTTTTTCTTTTTAATAGAAGAGTATAGTCATGGTCTCATTCTGTCTTGTGTGAGTGGGTGACTAAATACATGAAGGAAATTCCTATAATGTCATATTTATGTATTTGTTAAAGTTTACGTTCAATATTCTTTAATTTTGTAGCTGCAAAATTTGTGCCCTGAGTTTCCTGGGATAGGCTCCAGGCTCCGCATGACCCTGTGTAGGACAAGCGGTATGGAAAATGGACGGATAGATGGATGGTCTATTGTGTTCAATAGGTGCATCTCCTGCTACCTTAAATGGACAAATCAAGCTGGTTGATGTCCATAATTGCTAATCTAAAGGTTAAATCTAAAAAAAACTAAATTCTGTTGATTATGATCCAATTAGTAAGAATTAACATTATTTTCAAGTATTAATGAGTATATTAACAAATCTATTAACAAGTATTTCAGTACGTGCGTGGTAATGGTAAAGGAACACCAACCTTAAATTGTCAGGAGATGGCCAGCAGAGGGCACTGTGCCTCGATCCTGGACGAGTCACGTGACGTTGTTTTTGGTTTGCTCACTTCTGGGTTAAGCGCTAGCTTAACCATCGTGATCTAACACAGGTGTGTGTATTTTGAGTTTCATTATGTTGGCTATTTAAACGCCAGTGTTACGGAGCACAGGGCTCGTTATTGTTTAGATGTTTGTCATGGTAAAGGTATCAGTTAATGTTGTAGCAGTTATTTATGCCAAGAAGGAGATTGCTCTATGCTACAATTGTTTTGGAGTTTGTGTTTCTCTTTAATAAAGAGTTTTGATCTGCACCTGCATCTGCCTCTGAACTGTGACAGAATAACGAGCCATCCAAAGGTAGCAGCAGATCAAAAATATGAGCGTCGCCAAATATCAAAAATATTCGCGTCGGCCAGGTTTGAGGCGACTCGCCGTTTGTTCCAGGAGAAGAGCAAACGGCTCGTCGGGGACATAGCGGATGCACGCCGCCTTCTGGAACTTCTGCAATGGAATTGCACCACGCCGCGCAGTCCAGAGGTGGAGGCTGTCCAGCTGTCCAGCCCAGCCGAAAAGGTTGTCCTGCTGCCCTGCACAGCCGAGGAAGCTGTCCCGCTGTCCGGCCCAGCCGAAAGGGTCATCCTGCTGCCCTGCACAGCCAGGGAAGCTGTCCCGCTGTCCAGCCCAGCCAAAAGGGACATCCTGCTGCCCTGCCCAGCCAAGTCTCAAGCCCAAGCCATGTCCCAAGTCCAAGTCAAGTCCAAGTCCAGTCTCAAGTTCCGGACGTCCAAGTCCAGTCTCAGCTCCTGACGTCCAGACCCAGTCTCAAGCGCCTGACGTCCAAGAGCAGCCTCAAGCTCCCGACGTCCAAGAGCAGCCTCTAGTCCTTGAGTGCACAGCCGAGGAAGCCGTTCCGCTGCCTAACTCCGCTGAAGAGGCTACTGCACTGCCCCGCCAAGCTGAGTCTCAAGTCAGGTGAAGGCTGTCCCAGAGATTCTTTTTGGGGGGGGCACGGAGGGCAGCTGAGCCCCAGCCGGAGGCCTACAGGGAGGCCTACAGGGAGGCCTCAGCTGTAGAGACCCAGCCTGAAGCCTACGTGGAGGTCTCTATGGAAGAAACTGTCCCGCAGCCCTGCGTCGCCAAGGACGTCGCTCCGCAACCCTGCGTCGCCGAGGGCGTCGCTCCGCAGCCTGCCAGGGGCGGCGCCCTGCGTTCCCGTGGCGCCCTGCGCTCGACTTTCAACTCCGGTGGGGGTGTGGCCCCGCCCATCTGCTGGCTAACGGAGACTACCTCGTTGCCAATTACAGCGAGAGACTGACAGGCCCAGGACCCCCATTGGAGGGGGGTTCTGTCATGAGATGGCCAGCAGAAGGCACTGTGCCTCGATCCTGGACGAGTCACGAGACGTTGTTTTTGGTTTGCTCACTTCTGGGTTAAGCGCTAGCTTAACCACCGTGATCTAACACAGGTGTGTGTATTTTGAGTTTCATTATGTTGGCTATTTAAACGCCAGAGTTACGGAGCACGGGGCTCATTATTGTTTAGATGTTTTTCATGGTAACGGTAGCAGTTAATGTTCTAGCAGTTATTTATGCCAAGAAAGAGATTGCTCTATGCTACGTTTGTTTTGGAGTTTGTGTTTCTGTTTAATAGAGTTTTGATCTGCACCTGCATCCGCCTCCGAACCGTGACATAAATGCAGTACCTGGTTTTCATATTTAGATGCTAATGAAGTAATTAGTAGTAGATCATCTCCATAAGCCATAGACACTCACTAGCAGCACTGTTCTGTTTTGAGCTCGCCTAGTCCTCACTCTTCCCTCTAGCACCTTGCTGAGAACTTAATCAGTGTCCTTGGCCAGCATCCTAGTCCTATTAGTGTAATTACTCCCCACCATCTGGGTCATTTCTTTCAACAATGACAGTTCTCATTTAGTTTAACATTTACTTCCAATATTGTGATTTGTAGCAGTTAGCCATGCATTAGCTCTTTCCATAAATCACATTAGATAGGAAGGCTCATCTGGGCAGCGCATCTGTCAAACTGGTCAAGCGGTGTCAGAAATGACAGAAGAGTTAAGTGTCAGCCTGGTGTCAAGATATAAACATGGTCATACCTAGTGTGTGCTCCTATACAGTACATATCACTATGAACACTGACTGTGTGAACAAACTCAAAGTATTTCACCTTTAAAACCTTAATTTAATTAATAATTTCTAATTTGCAAAAAACACAATTTGAATTTTATTTTATTGTTTTTAAAAGCCTGCGATGTATATTTTACACAAGTATTCAGGCCCTTTGAGTGAAACTACCAAGATTCTTTGTAGACCTGGCCACCCAGCCATTCTGAGAAAAGAAAGGAAAATGGCATTTGTGAGAGAGGAGAACAAGAACCAGATGGTAATTCTGGAAGGCCTAGAAGGACCTGTCTAGATATAGTAGAACTTACCAGAAAAAAGAACAATAACTGAAGTCATCCAGACAAAAACCTACTCCTTAGTAAAAGGCATGTGGTAGAAACAATATTGGATTCTTTGACCTGCACACTAAGCATTACATGCATTATTCTGTGGCAGTGTTTTTTAGCAGCAGGGATAGCAGGGACTGGGGTGCTTGAACCCAAATAGAAATCTCTGATGAAATGAAATGAAGCAAAATCAGCCATCCCTATCCAATGTAACAGGTACAAGTGGTTCTGAATGATCTTAAGTTGCAGCATCGTTCCCAGAATGGTGCTGAGTATGCATCAGTAAATGCATGTTATGTGAGATTGCATGCTTAGGATCCTTGACTTGTTGGAAGTTAAAACACAGATAATAATTATTCATGTTTTTTGAGTGTCCAAATGATATTTTATATGACTTCTTTTCAACAATTTTCTTCTCATCATTCCTCCATAAAGCCCAGCTTTGTGTCATGTCCAAGCTATACAGCTATGCATTAAATCTTTAATGGTATGTTCCACAAGCACATGCGAGTGTGATTGGTCAGGTGTCCACATATTTTTGGCCGCATAGTGTAGCTCTGGGTAGGACAGGAGTTCATTGAAGTGATGCTGGAGGTGATGCTGCCAAACCTGATGGACTGGGTTCTCTTGGTCAAAAGGTCCATGATCCAGTTAAGGGGAGGTTTTGAAACCGAGCATGCTCAGCTTTCCTATAATTCAATGTGTGATGATTGTGTGAATAAAAACTAAACTAAAACGGAACTAAAATCTGTAAACAGAATACTTACATAATTGTACTTTTTTCGTCCAGTTGGGTCAATGATATGTGAGGGCAGAGGATAAGGTGTCCTCTGTTGGCCGGTCATATGGTGGGAAGCTCTTTATGGATTTCATTACTAAATTTTCAAAGAAATTTGTGATGATTTATCTGGAGTGCTACAGGTCAGTATTCATTGAGGTGGGAAATGGAAGATAGTAGTCATCTTGAAGCACACAGGGACAACTTGCTGGCTGAGGGAGATAGTGAAGATAGTCAGTTAGGACATCTTCAGATTGATCAGCACATCCCTTGAGCACCTGACCAGGCAGGTGTAAAGATCGTGCATTGTTGACCAGAGAAGAACTCTAATCAGCTAATTAACTCAAAACACATGTTCAGTGCACACAACCACAATCATGGGGAAGATTAAAGTAAATTGTGCATTTCATTTGGAAATCCAGGTCCCAGAGTCTGGAGGAAGAGTGGAGAGACACAGAATCCAAGTTCCTTGAACTGCAGTATGAAGTTTCCACAGGCAGTGATGATTTGGGTGACATGTCATCTGTTGGTTTTGGGCCACTGTGTTTTTTGAAGTCGAGAAGTCGAGTGTCAATGCAGCGTCTACCAGGAGATGTTAGAGCACTTCATGCTTTCATCGGCTGACGAGCTTTATGGAGATGCTGATTTCCTTTTCCTGCAGGACTTGGCACCTGCACACAGTGCCAAAACTACTAGTAACTGGTTTGCTGAACGTGGTATTACTGTGCTTGATTGGTCAGCCAACTCGCCTGAACCTGAACCCCATTGAATATCTATGAGAGACACCAGACCCAACAATTCAGACGAGCTGAAGACCGATATCAAAGCAACCCGGGCTTCCAGAACACGTCAGCAGTGCCACGGGTTGATGGCCTCCATGCCACACGCGTTGATGCAGTAATTCATGCAAAAGGATTAAAACCCCGACAGAGTATCGAGTGCATAAATTAACATACTTTTCAGAAGGTAGACATTTCTGTATTATAAATTCTTTATTCTAATATTTTGATATACTGGATTTTTGACTTACATTAGCTCTAAGCCATAATCATCAAGATTAAAACAAAAAAGGTTTGAAATATTTCACTTTATGTGTAAAGAATCTAGAATATATTCTAGATTATCTGATAGCCTGGTTCCACTTTTTGAATTAAATTACAGAATTTCTTTTTATTTTTGAGATGCACCTGTATAGTTGTACTTCGCTTCTCTGATAGCCTGGAACAGACTGGCCCTTTCTATGTGGAAGGCATACTTGTCGTCTAAACTAAAGGCAGTGTCTTGGGTTTTCAGCAGTGCACACACTTCTGCAGTGACCTACGGCTTCTGCTTAGTGTGTGTGTGTGTGGTGATGGTCTTGAAGGAAGGACTATGCTCCAGTCTGTGTGCTCAAACAGTCCTGAAGTGATGAGAGGGTTACAGTGAGCTTGTCGAGCCGTCACCATTCAAGGGTGTGTTGTTGGAGAACAACAACAGTGATTCACTGCTATTCATGCCACATTAGCGGTTCTCGACTCAAACAACTACCGTTTACTCCTGCACTACCTCCCATTATGGTGTCTCGCAGCTGCCCTAGTATTGCTCAGCTCAACAGGTATGATGAAAACCCTTCTAAATGTCTTTGATTTCTGGTACAATGATGGTTATAATATACAGTAAATCATTTTTTTTCTTGTGATAGTCAATGGCAGAAAACATCAAGATACCGAAACGTGTTTTAGCTTGGCCTACTGGCATCTAGTCTAACAGGGAGTTAGTTTCTGGAAATGGGTGACATGAATCAGACCTCAGAAAGGATATTTTCAAAGAATTTATCTTTAGACACACTAATGAACTTAAGCCTTGACATTTGTCACAACAGAATATCAGTAGAGAGAAGATTAATCCAGCTCAAGCTCCTGGTTCCACAGTGAGAGAGGAGACTCTAATGAATTAGAAATTAGAAATACCAGGTTAACCACATCAGAATGTCAGAAATGACAGGAGAGAGGTCTGTGCTTCTGCTACAGGGAAACAGCTCATCATATCGCTCAGTACCCCATACATTCCAGAAATCCATTTTTGCAAAACATTTAGTCTTGCAGCTTTAAGACATCAAATATACACTGATCAGCCATAACATTAAAACCACCTCCCTAATGTTGTATAAGTCCCCCTTGTGCTGCCAAGACAGCTGTGACCTGTTAATGCATGGACTTCACAGGACCTCTAAAGGTGTGCTGAGGTATCTGGCATCAAGACATTAGCAGCAAATCCTTTCAGTCCTCCATGGATTGGACTTGTTTGTCCAGCACATCCCACCAATGCTTGGTCAGATTGAGATCTGGGGAATTTGGAGGCCACCTTGAACTTTTTGTTTTGTTTGAACCATTCTTTAGCAATTTTTTTAAAGTGTGGCAGGGCACATAATCTTGCTTAAATAGGCAACTGCTATTAGGGAATACTGTGGGCATGAAGGGGTGTATTAGGTAGGTGGTATGTGTGAAAGTAACATCTACATGAATGCCATGACCCAAGCAGATTTCTGAGCAGAACATTACCCAGAGCATCACACTTTCTCCACCAGCTTGCCTTGTTCCAATAGTGCATCCTGGTGCCATTTCTTCTCCAGGTAAGTTACACACATGCACCCAGTCATCCACATGATGTAAAAGAAAATGTGATTCCTTAGACAAGGCCACCTCCGTCCATTACTCAATGGTCCAGTTCTGAATCTCACATGCCCTTGGGCACTTTCAGCGGTGGACAGGGGTCAGCATTGGTACTCTGAAAAGCCTGCGGTTATGCAGGCCCATACAGAGCAAGCTGCGATACACGGTTTGTTCTGACACCTTTCTATCATAACCAGCATGAACTTTTTCAGCAGTTTGTGCTACAGTAGCTGTTCTGTGGGATCAGACCAGACGGGCAAGCCTTCGTTCCCCAGGTGCATTAATGAGCCTTGGGTGCTCGTTACCCTGTCTCCGATTTACCGGTCGTCTTTCTTTGGGCCACTTTTGGTAGGCAGTAACAACCTACAAGAAACACCCCACAAAACCTTTTGGAGATGTTCTGCTCCAGTAGTCTAGCCAACACAATTTGGCCCTTATCAAAGAACTTCGAGAACTGACTGTTCACTCGCTGCCTTATTTATTCCATTCAATATATTCCTTGACAGGTGCCATAGTAACAAGATAATCAATGTTATTCACTTCACCTGTCAGTGATTTTAATGTTATGAGTAATCGGTATACATATTGTAATGACAATATTAATAGATAATAGATTTAACGAATAATAATAAATAGTATTTAGTATAACTCGTATACATAGTATTTATTAATAATATTTGAAATCTTAATATTTAACTTGTAAAATTAATACAAATCAAAAGAAATTTACAGTGAAGCTGTTTTAACACGTGCAGTTTTTGTTATTAAGGAGTGGAATTGTTTTCCTAGTGGTATTTTTGGAATAGGTCATTAGCAGAGTGATAGATGTCACTTATGATTTTTCCTGCTCGCCTCTTCGTCCTGGCGATGTAGAGGTTTTCAAGTGATGATGGACTGCAGCCGATGATTTTCTCAGCGGCCTTGATAGTGCGTTGCAGCTTCCTCATTTCTCTGAAGGAGGCTGCACCAAGCCGATAGTGATGGCAGACATAAGGAAGCTTTCTATAATAGCAGTATAAAATTGCACCAGTATAGCCTGAGGTAGATGGAACTTTGCCAACTGCCATAAGAAATACATCCTGCATCACTGGATTCACAGTCATTGTATAGTACGAATATAAGATTGGTGAAAGTACACAATCTTGTGGTGCTCCCGTGCTGAGTGACTGGGGTTCAGACATATTCTGACTGATTGTCACAAACTGCTTCCTGTCAGAAATGAAGTTTGTAATCCATGTACAGATGGAGCCAGATAGTTGCAAAGCGACGAATTTCTCTTGTAGGAGCTCAGGGACGATGGTACTGAAGGCAGTGCATAAATCCACAAAGAAAATCCCAGTGGTACTTGAAAGTTTGCGAACCCTTTAGAATTTTCTATATTTCTGTGTAAATGTGATCAGATTTTCACACAAGTCCTAAAAGTAGATGATTGAATATTACATATTATACGTTGATGGTGGGTAGAGAGACTCTGATGATGTTTTCAGCTGTCCTCACAATTCATTGTAGGGTCTTGCGATTGGAGGCTGTGCAGTTCCCCTGTCTCACCGTGTCGTACAGAAACTGTACAGCCTCTGATCGCAAGACGCTACAGCGAATAGTGAGAACAGCTGAAAAGATCAACCGACGCTCTCTGCCCACCATCGACACCTCTTTCAACAACCACCGCATCTGTAAAGCCCCCAGTATTGCGAACAACCCTGCTCACCCCACACATGGACTTTTCATCCTCTTGCCATCTGGCAGAAGATACAGGAGCATCCGTGCCACTGCCAGCAGACTCAACAGTTTCTTCCCTAAGGCAGTCAGAATACTTGACACCTTGCTGCCTCCCAGCACTCACCTGGGCTAGTCAAACATCTAACCCAGTACAGCTCATACCACGCCACAATGCACTTTGCATAGCTGGGTCAGTCACTTTATATTATAGAATTGATATTTTTTTCTGCCAATATTGTGGCTATACTTGTGCTTCTATATTACACAATAGCTTATAATTTACAGCCCATGTTCTGTGTTTTTATTGTCCTGTGTTAATTGTTTTGTTCTGTGTATTTATTGTTTTGCATTCATCTCACACTGTTGTGTATTGCACTTTATGTAGTCTTGCGTACTATTGTGTTGCACCATGGGCCTGAACAAACATCATTTTGTTCCAATGTATACACTCGATATAGAGGAATGACAATAAAATCCCACTTGAACTTGATATCTGTGAATATCAAATGTGTGTGAAGCTTTGGTTTCTGGTGTGATTGTGCAAAAACTAATTTCATTTAAACACTTCCCGTAACTGATAATCAGTAATATGTTATATTTTTAACAAAGATATATTTTTTGGATAAACCTGTGCTGTGTTTGCAATTGTTTTATATCCATGAGAACAGAGTATTTTTGTGATTTTTTTTAAACAAAAGATCAGTTAAAAGGTTAAACAATAAAGACAATTTTTAACGGCCTTCTGTGCTCATATTTACTAAGGGTGCCAACATTAGTGGAGGGGACTGTATATATATATATATATGTATGTGTATATATATGTGTGTGTGTGTGTGTGAAGTATATCTACCCCATCCTGTTTTTGTTATTGATCTCAAAGGCAGCTTGAGCAAAAACAAATTGCAGTTTTTAAATGATAATGTTATTTATTGAAGCAAAAAAGTTACCAACTGGGCCTTTGTTAAAATGTATTTGCCCCCATATTTACTAATTCCCTAAATCTATGAAACTGCATTCATAATGGGGTTCAGATGGACTAAACACAACCATGACTGATTACTCCAAACCCTGTTCAATCACATCAACACTTAAATTGAACTTTTTCCAACAGCATGAAGTTAGAAGGTCTTACCCAGTAATACACTATGATAAAACTGTAAGAAATTCCAGAAATTATGAGGAAGAAAGTGTAGTTTGTGGTCATTATCATGCTGGAATACTGCCCTGCGGCCCAGTCGCTGAATGGAGGGGATCATTCTCTGCTTCAGTATGTCACAGATCTGGCAGAACCAGATTTTAATTTTAAGGGACAGTTCATTTTCCACATGGGTGATAGGTGTTGTATAACTTTTTTTGCTTCAATAAAAAATAAATAAATTATTAAAAAACACATTGTGTGTTTACTCGGCTTGCTTTTGTATTATGTTGTATTTTGTATGAAGATCTAAAACTAATTAGTATGAGATATATTCAAAAACAGAAGGAATTGGATCGAGGCAAATACTTTTTCACAGCACTATATATATATATATATATATATATATATATATATATATATATATATATATATATATATATGTGTGTGTGTGTGTGTGTGTGTGTGTGTGTGTGTGTGTATTTTTGCACTTCGATTCATTCCTGAGTTAATGGAAAAGACAGGAATGGATTTATTTCCCCCTTGAGTGCTGCATATCTGCCTTATGCTGAGTGCTAGTGTCCTCTCTTTGGGTGTGCAGGTTACCTAAAGACAGCACAGCCCAAAAGGAGTCTAACAAAGACAGTTCGAAAGAACATTGGATTGTAAAATGAGAGAGTAAGATTTCAACTTTGGCCTACAATATCTGTAAGATCAAAATAGCATATGCTTTTTTATTCAATTGATTTTTAATAGCTAAATAGCATAAATACAAGAGCACCATTTATCACTGACCTGGATCCGTTAGCAGAATCACACACTAGGGCTTCATGAACTAGTGCAAACCTTTTATTTGAAGTTATTACATTATTTCAAATAAAAGCTGATTTTTATTTTTATATTTTTTTTTCATTTTGGGTTGATTTTTTTTCACGGTTTTTATGAATTAAAATTTAAATGAATCTGACTTTAGGTAAATCTGACCTATTCATGTATTAAATGATTATAGTAGTCAAGTATTAAACTGTCTATGCTCATCTACAATCTACTATTACATCGAGCAATTGGGCCATTGGGCAATCTTTTCCTCCATATATTTTATTTTATTAGATTTTTTGAGACTTCTAAAAAGCTGCAATTTAAAAATAAAAATCTAACTAACTCAACTAGCACAGAAATATATATATATTATATATATATATATATATATATATATATATATATTTATATTTTTTTTTTTTTTTCTGGATCATGAATACACGTAACTCTAATCTGTTACATGCTTTCCTTTTATTGTCTCAATGCCATAACAGCGGCACACATTAGCGTGTGTTTCATTAAATTATAGTCTTTATATTAGGGTAATCAATTTCATCAATTGTCCTTACATGACCATTTGTGTTTGATTATTTACAACTGTTTCCAGAAACAGATGCAGAATTGTTTCTTACTGTACATTGTTACAAACTATGTTTACTATACAACTATACAAACAAAATATGTGCTCATTTGTCCAGAACTTTGATGAATAAAGGCCTTTGTAATTCTAGTACAGTGCTGGATTATACTACTTTAATTTCTAGAACAGGATGAAAAAGACTCCCTAGGACAATTTAAATGGCACAATGTTTGAGTTGATGGCAGCACCCGCATACCCATAAAGAAGTTAACTCATATTCCTGCTCTTCTCTTTTCCTCTCCTTGCTGATTTCTGCAGCTCATGCAAATACATTTTCATGTTTTCCAAGTTTCTATTAATTTAGTCATGCAAAAGAGTGAATGATACAGCTCCACATTATCTCAAAACCCCTACCACTGGCTCTTTTCATGCTTGAAACTTACAGAGTTTCTGGATCAGTGTGTCCTGCATATGAAAGAAGCTCTTTTGCTGTAGAGTCAAAAGGTTTGGATGCAATCAAATTGTTGATTGTAATGAATAAATGTAAACCCTTCAACGATCTCCTTCTCCTCAAAGTGTCTCTTGTTTCAGTAATGTACAATACAAGGCCAAATATATCATGTTATTCCTTGTTTTTGTGTTCTGCACTGGTTTGCTTAGGATATGTATGTGTAAACCTATGGCAAATTATTATTTTATGGACAAACATAACATTAATCGATTAATTAGGCTTGTTAAAATCCAATCCAGCATATCTCAGAGACTCTCTTAACAGTTTTAAGAAGACTGATCTGATGTGTATTATTGTCTCTAATTTAGCCTGTTGTGTGTGTATGGCTGCAGATAGCCTTTCTCATTCAGGCTGGTCTCAGCAGCCTGCATCCTGTCATGATTGTATTGAACAGTGCTCTCTCTGGGCTCTGCTACATATGGTTTCCTGCCACCAGTTTGGCCTCCAGGCTCCTTCACAATCATTAATTCTGCAACACAAATACCAGTGTTACTGTGGGATGTCAGACTGTTAAGCTTTGTTCTCAGTGCAAGATTAGAATAATAGAATCAGCTTGAAGTCACTGAGGATTCATCCAAAAAAAATCGGAGATGACTAATCTAATAATATAAGTCATGTTTTTCATGGTAAAGGAAAACTTACGAAAGTATACCACTGTGGATTTTTACCTGATGAGGGTTGATTTCTTTTCATCCTGAGTGTTCAAGCTTTTGTTTTGCTACACAGCATCTTTCCTTGATGACATTGGTTCTCTGGCAGTTATCCAGAATTTACAGAACAGTTGCATATGTAACTAACATTTTATCCCCCCTTATACCTTCCATGGGTTGGGTGGTGAGAATAACCTGGATAATGTACTGTATGCCACAGAGCAAAAACTTTGAGGTATTAGCTCTGCAGAAATCTTTCGTAGTGGTGGTCTGCAATTAAGAGCACAATCCATAAAAAGTGCTACACAGAGGTTGGTTTGGCTGAACTGCTTACATAGTTAATGATGTTACATAGTGACATAACCTATCATTTCGAAACGTTTGTTAATTGCCAAATTCTGTTTATAAAAACAGATAATTTCAATTCTAAAATCTGGCTGATTTGCTGAGCCAAGTATGAAGCCGTTGTAAACACAGCTGTGACCTCATTGCAATTGAATAATATGTGCGCCAGGTTGTAAGCCATTGTTCTGCCCATAGAATACCAAGATCTTTGTTATGTTGCTTAGCAACCCAAGCTTAATGATTTACAGACTAAATTGTGTGGCGGAACACTGAAGAAAATGTTATCTTACCAAGCTTAAACAATCTGACAAGCTATTTGCTTGCACTAGCTAGTAAGCAGATAGATCCATTTTGTGTAAATTGAATCCACTGCGCACTAATCGAGAGGAAGAAGGGGGAAAATGCCATGTATCATAGTGTTATTTATTGCAATACTGGTACATACTTCATTCCACTCCAATGAAGTTTTTTCATTTCACTGCCTTTTCATTTCACTGCAAGTTATATACTGTATATAATTGTGTATGTGACAAATAAAATCTTGAATCTACTGTGTGGCACTAAATAACTGTTAAAAGTCTTGGCATGCACACACACATGCACAAGAAGGTGTGCAGGACAATCTCACCACCCCTGGTAGTTAGGAGGTTTAGTATAGAAAATAATGTTTCAAGGAATTCCTTACATTTCCATCCAAGTACTTGATTCTGTGAGATGTTTTTTTGTTGTTGCTTGTTTGTTTTTTTCGTTTCTGATTCTAGAGTTCTAATGCTGCTTTGATTATTTTAGCTGCACCTGTGTGTTTCCCTCCTTCTAACAAATAAACTCACAAGCTGAGTTGAATAAACTCACAAGCTGATTAACATGCCACTTAAGGGGTAAAATGAAGTAATAGATTTAACATAGTAAAATGTGCAGCACAGGATTGGGAATCTAGGAAAACATTTCCGGACTCTTGTCTAGGGACTGGGGTAAGTCAGGAGTCAATTTGTTTGTATGATTTGGCTGTGACGTGCACATTTGATACTCTTTTACCTCATTGTTTATTTCCAAAGTGCTTTCCACTAGCTCTTAAGTTTAAGACTCCTCCTCTGTGAAGATCTGATAGGGCAAGAGGCATTTCACTAATGGGAAGTGAGGCACATTGCCATCGGAATCTGATACACCAAATGTGTGCAACACCATATAACACATCTGGTTTTGTGTCTAGGACATAAACACAATTACACATGGAATAAGGTAAAAATAAATTCAAAGGTTAAGCATACTAAAATGTCCATAAGAATGTTCGACATGCCAGAATATACACTTACTAGCCACTTTCCACAATATCAGGAAATAAAAGCTGAAATTCTGCTCTATCCTCTCATATTCTCATATTTGATCCCAAACCTAAATGAATTCAGTATATAGCAAAAAACTAAAGAATTGACCTTGCTGTTCCATTACTTTTGGAGGGGACTGTATACATGGTGTCCTTTTTCAAATGGCCAGTGGGTGTATACAATTGTAATAAAATAAGCCTAACAATAGTTAAAATCATGTTTGAGTCCACACCCAGTTCTTGTGTTTTTAATGGGCTCATAATCAAGTTTATATTAAAGAATTCCTTCTAAATCATGGATCGATTGCATAGTTCTCTATTTATGCATGCAGGTTTACAAAATGTTAGGCACTATTTATTAAACATGAGTTTGATGTTTAAAAATGAAACACTCAATAACACAGAACAGCAAAGAACAGCATTTATTTAATATGGATGGCATGCCATTGTGCAGGAATACCTGCCCCGTAAAGGTCAGTTAATTGTATTGCTCCAGTCCTATGAAAGTGTTTTTTTTCTCCATATATCATATAACGATAATAATCCTTTCGCCGGCATCATGAAAGGAGGAAAAGGAAGGATGACAAGTTCAACCACGTTACTCAACGCCAAGCTCAAATATCTTCCACACCTGATACGCACCGCACTAGGATTAAGCTGGTACAAACCTCAGACCACCATTTTTAAGAGCACCAGGGATTGGTTCTCTAGATCACGCTTGTGCTTGATAGCACATTCACACTACATCAGGCCTCAATTCTGGCTGAAAGGGCCAGCGTGAACGTGTGAAAATGACCTAAATTAAAAAATAGTGTTTTCAGTAAATAAGAGAGTTTTCAGATCACCATTTGTATTTTCAAATAAAATGCCGTATTACAAATGGATTTGGAGCCATTTGGTAGATGTTTTGGCCCATTTTGGCCCATGCTACAGACATACAGTCATGGACGGAATTATTGGCACCCCTGGAACTTTTCCAGAAAATGCACCATTTCTCCCGGAAAAGTGTTGCAATAAAAAATGTTTTGGTATACACATGTTTATTACCTTTAAGTGCATTGGAACAGCACAAAAAAGCAGAAGAAAAAAGGCAAATTTGACATCATTTTACACAAAATTCCCAAAATGGACTGGAGAAAATCATTGGCACCCTGTTAAAACTGTGGGTAAATAATTTCATTTCAAGCATGTGATGTTCATTTAAACTCACCTGTGGCAAGTAGCAGGTGCTGGCAATATAGAAATCAAAACTGAAGCCAGTTAGAGTGTATAAAAGTTGGCTCAACCTTTGTGTTGTGTGCCTGTGTGTGCCACACCAAGCATGGAGAAGAGAAAGAAGAGCCGAGAATTGTCTGAGGACTTAAGAAGCAAAATTGTGGAAAAATATCAACAATCTCCAGAGATCTTAAAGTTCCTTTGTCCACTGTACGCAATATAATCAAGAAGTTTATAACCCATGGAACTGTGGCAACTGGGACGGAAGAGAAAAGTTGATAAAAGAATGCAACGCAGGATAGATCGAATGGTGGATAAACAACCTCAGTCATAGGAAGCGATTGTTTTCAGTTATTTTCTCCAAAGGGTGTGCAACCAAATATTAAGTTGAGGGTGCCAGCAATTTGGTCCGACCTAATTTTTGAGTTTTGTGTAAAATGATGTCAAATTTGCCTTTTTTCTTCTGGTTTTTTGTGCTGTTCCAAGGTAATAAAGGTAATAAAAATGTGTATACCAAAATATTTGACATTGCAACACTTTTCTGGGAGAAATGGTGCATTTTCTGGAAAAGTTCCAGGGGTGCCAATAATTTCGTCCATGACTGTACTGTATGCCTGTGGTATCTAATTTTGTTGTAACGGCTCAAATATTTAAAGGTCTGTGGGCTTTTGATGTTTCATTCCATTATTTGCCAGTGCAGGTTGTATGACTCAGGACAGTTATGAATTCTCTCTTCCTGTATGTGGGTTGTGTGTGGGTTGTATTCTGTCTTGGCAACTTTAACACGCTTCATTCTGTTCCACTTGTCCATGAACCATGAGTTGTGCAGATGCTAAAAGCTTTGTTTAGTGTCATTAGCCTCAAGTCAACAATAGACAGCCCTCTGGCCCACATACAGTCTATTCTAGAACAATTAACCCATTTAGTACCACACCAAGCTTTCTTCCTGCAAACAAACAAACAAACCAAGTAAAAGACAAGTAAATCCTTGTAAATTGATAATTTTACAGACTCTAAATAATAGTTAATTCATCCGGCAACATTGATTTGTCTATTTAAACAACATTACATGCTTTATGTAAATGATATCCATGAAAAATAACTTCTATACTGTTTTATTATTCTTCAAAAATCATTAAATAATTCACACAAAGAAATGAATCACTAAAGTATCAACATGTTAAGTGAAAACAAATCAAAGATCACTGTGAAACATTCTTTTCTTTGCTGGTAACTGTACGAGTCTGTTATGCCTGGCTCAGGAAGCCATTTCTTCTATCTGGGTGTAAGGCTGTGTAGAAAAAGTCACGTATCAGCCTCAGCTAGTCTATTATTTTTACTGCAGGAGTGCATCAAACAAAGCTTCTTGTTTTCATATTCTTTCACTCTCTACCCCTATTTCTCTTTTGCCTCCAATTTCTCTCCTCAACTTCTATTGCTCTTTTTTATTGTGTGAAAATTGCTGCAAGCTTTAAAGCACTACACACAGTAAAACGAAATATATTATAGCTCTGATAGAGCAAAAAAAGAGGACTCCTAAGATGGAAAAATTTCCCTTGCTTTCCATGTGAAAATATTAGCTGGACATCAGTTTCAGTTCTCACAGCACATCTCACATAACAGATCGACTGTTTTAAATACAATATTATGTTCTACTTAATTCAATTACCAGAGAGACAAAATACACTTACTGTCTCCTTCTTTAAGTTTAGGCCATCTCTTTAAATTCTGTTTTAAAACTGAGCTGAAGTGATCAAACATCTCTCTCTACTTAGGACCATTGGTGACTTATTTTCTTAGGAAAAATAGGGAAGCATAAGGGGTAGACAATTATGTTAAATATAATCTTGATTTGGACTTACTTAACCAATCAAACGAAATTGACTGCAATATTACAGTAGTGTGCAATATTAAATAGCATGCTTCTCAATCACAACTCCAGGTTTCCTGGTTCGACCCTGAGCTCAGTACGTACAGGATTTCGTACAGGAGTTTTTTTGTGAGTTACAGCCAAAATGCTTTATTTTGCACGATCTTCCCATTGCTGTCCTAATGGTTTTTTTTGTTTTGTTTCGTTTCCTTGGCTACTCTAAATTCCCTATAGGTGTGAATGTTGATAGGTTCCACCATGACCCTGACCAGAATAAATTGATTAATCAAGGCAAACAAATGAATGAGTGTCAGGTTTTTGTAGTGGAGGTGGATGCAAGTGCAGATGTTTATTAAAGTGAAGCACACAATACCAGAGACGAAGAACATGAAACAAAACAAACAAGTACTAGATACACATGGCAATAGTATGAATACACGGAAGACTAAGTGACATACAACACAAAAGCTAAACAATGAGACACACAAGGTGCGTCCAAATCGCACACTTATGCACTGTTCTACGCCATTTTGTATTATAAATAGTATGATTAGTGTGTTCACACTGAAACCCCCCCAAAAACCTTGCCAGCAGCCATAGCCACAACCGCAACCTACTATGTTGATTTAAAATTGTGCATGCAAAATTTGCCTGCAGAGACAATTACACCTCTGTCTGACAGTAACTGAGGTCTTGTTGGGCATAAAAGGAAACATTAACACAAACAGTAAAGTGTACTAATTATTTTTTGTTATCTGTTTGGCTATGTTGCTAATGCTAGGGCCACCACATTACATGCATTTAATGTAATTTGCCCTCGACCGGGAAAGTGCATATACTTCCGGTTAGTACAAAACCGAAAGTTTGCCATCTCAGACGATACTACCCTTCTAAAATTCATTCACTAGACGGCAGAGTGTATATTGCATAGTATAAATGTATAGTGTATAGTATGTAGTTTGGGACACAACTAGGGGTGGCTGTGGCTCAGGTGGTAGAGAGGGTTGTCCACTAATCGTAGGGTTGGCAGTTCGATTATTCGATCTTTGATTCCTTGGGCAAGACACGGAACCTCAAGTTGCTCCTGATAGCAAGTTAGCGCCTTACATGGCAGCTCTGCTACCATTGGTGTGTGAGTTTGTGTGTGTGAATGGTTGAATGAGACACAGTGTAAAGCGCTTTGGATAAAAGCGCTATGTAAATGCACCATTTACCATTTAACTACATAATACACATCTACAGAAATTAGTGACACTAATTAAGTGAAACAGGAAACAGGTGCAGGTGATCAGAGAGGAATATGACTCGAACATGTGATGTGCTGGAGCTGATGGGTAGTGTAGTTCTGCACTGTATTCGACTCTACCATGACAATTAATAATTATGTTTATATTTAACACTTAAATGAGAAAATGAAATATTGTGATATAAGTACTGTATTAAGCAAACTATGTGTGATAATTACTTTAGCCATTATCATACAAGCACTATGAAGAGAGCATTCAATGTTGTAATGCTGTTGATCCAAGAAGGGTAGCTACAAATGGTTGTACATCTGTATGATTTTTTTTTCCCCTGTCACAAGAAACGTTTGAAATCATCTTTAAAACAGAATTACTCGACTTAGCACATCTCAGCAAGTGAAGAATAAAGGAAAATTAATTTAATATTTATCATTATGAAAATATGATATAACAAATACAAGTCTATTAAGCCTATTTCTAAACATATTTGCTAATTTCTAGCTTGAAATTGTCAGATAATAATGATTCTACAAATAAACCCTTCAAATAAGCAAAACTATCTGCCAATAGAATACGACAGTTTCAAGCTGGAATAGAGTAAAAATTCTGTATATAGAAATAGGCTTAATATTTAAAGTTAATATTAAAAGCAGTCTATTGAGAAAAAAATATCAGAGATATCATTTTTTGAATGCAGTGGTGTGAAATTCCACACATTTATATCTGTGCATGGAACCCTAATACCAACTTCAGTCATCTTAATTTACTATTACTAGTAGCAGTAATTTAGCTGTATTTCACATTAGACTGCAGCTTTCCAGAACACCTGGTCACACTTAATTTTTGTTATTGTGTTTTTTTGGACAGATCCGACTGTACGCCCGACCTGATGCCATTCAGAGCGGATCAGGAGATTATGCCTTGCAGATCACCAAAAGGCTTCTCAGCTTCTACCAGAATTATTTCAAAGTAAAATACTCCCTGCCCAAACTAGGTAAGCCTGGCTGTGTGTGATGGGGACTACTTGTGTCTTTCCTATTTGTCGGCAGTATAATGTTCATGTACATATGTTGGTGTGTGATTTGTGTGTGTTTGTGTGGTGTCCATGTAGATCTGGTTTACTCTGAGTAATTCTTGGGTGTTATCGTGTGAGTGTTTTGTGGGTTAGTAGCCAGCACCCAACTGTGATTCAGACAGGTGGCTTTCTGTCAGTTTGATCTGTTCTTTTATATTCAGCCATCAGTTTCTGGTCTACAGTGCCTTCTCTCCACGCCTCTATCTACATCGCCCTGTGTCCACACCCCTAACCCATTGTCTTCTTGTTTAACACTACATAACTGATCAGACTAAGTTTCTTATATCAGTCATTAAAAATGTCATTCATCTTTTCCCTTCTTATAGACAATAAAATCAGTGGTGATTTTCGTGCATCTAAATAAGACTGGATTGGTTGAAGTGTGACTTAGTAGTGCTAACTAAGGTAGCAGGAAAAGTCTGATCTACATACAAAGCAACAGCTTTATTTTCAGAAAGAAATGGTTCACACTGACAATATGACTTTTGCTGTTTAGGCTGATGGCATTTCTCTTACTCAGAAGCAGAGACACTGTCACAGTGATCACATTTTGCTGTAGGGATTGCTGTAGAAAAGGGTTAAAGACTTTCTACAACTGACACACAAGTTACAAAGCAGTAATCACTGACCTAACTGGATACATAATGACTTCTAGTGTGATTACTTCCTGTCTGACAGCATTTTTTGCAGGATGCTCCTCAGGTGTGAGAGAGCGTCCTTAGAAAGCTCTCTAACGAGGCTATTTCATTAAGGTTACACTATTGATTTATTGTTTAAAGGCTTGTCTTGTTCAGTCTTGTCAAACAGGACAAAGCCTGTTAATAAGCAAAGGGAGCTTTTTCCTTTGAGTTGTCAGCTGGTAATTTGAGCTCAACATTTTTACAAAAGTCAATTAAGATAGCTAAACATGTAAAGGTAACATTCTGCCAAACTAGGGGGCACAGTGGCACAGTGGGTTAGTGGTTAGAAAGTTTGCCGGGCACTTCTAGGGATGGGAGTTTAAATCCTGCCTCTGCCACGTTGCATGTTCTCCACACTTCCGGGTTTTTTTTTTCCGGGTACGCCGGTTTCCTCCCCCGTCCAGACATACATTTAAAGGCTGATTGGCAAGTCTCCTGGGATAGGCTCAGTAACCCTATGTAGGATAAGCAGTACAGAAGATGGATGGATGGATGCTGACAAATATTATGCTTTCATAATGCAGATATTACTTTTGAGGTAAATATTTTGCTAGTTCTAAAACTGCACACACACGACCTCAACGTCCACCAACATTATCATTCACCATCACTACAGTTTACTTTCAGAGACCAGCACTGGCTGTCTATCACTATGATTCACCAAACACCAACATATTGTCATTTGACTTCATCATAATGAAATAAAACAAATACAAAAATTAACTAATGTGAACGAGAATAAACATTCAAAACATTTACCACAATTTCACACAGGTACAGTACATTTGAGTTTTAATACTACATGTTGTATTTGCTCGGTTTGTGCACTCAAGCTCTAATTCTATTTCAATAATATGACTTGTTTAGCCACAAGATGTAAAAGACATCATATGTTTATTGTGTTAAACTGTCTCTTCAGAAAAAGACTTCTTTTGTCATAATTTTGCATGTGGGGTTATATTCAGGAGCAAGAGTTTGTTCCTGTGTGAATTGAGTCCTTGAAAGGGAAATGATGTGGATGTAATGCTTGCCTCACTTATGTAAAGGCACCATCTGTGTACTGAGGGAGGCAGCAGTTGCAGGGCCTCAGGTCTCTGATGGCAGGACACCGTCTTTCTGCTCATCCAGAAATAAGTTGGATAAAAATACAGAGAATGAAATCAAATCCTGCAGATTATTACTACTATAGCATACAAGTGCTACAAGTACATCACTTACATCACTTAAGTCTTTACAAGGCACAAATAGGTTTGATTGACAAAATATTTACTTTTTTTTGATAACACAACTGTTAAGACCATTTCTTATGATTGCCCATAGATAGGAAAAGGTAAATACCTTATAATAATAATCAACTTTATTTTATAAAGCATCTTTAAAAGCAGCTTCTCAAAGCACTGTTCACAAAATAAAAGCTGATGGACACAGTTTAGCCTTCTGCTAATTGCCATTTACATTGATCTTTAGCCTTTATTTTTGTCTAATGTTCTTAACATCATGTGAAGTTAGATATAATTTGATCTTGTGTCATGTTTATCAGAAATGTTTATTTCATTTAAAAAAAATAATTATTTTATGTTTTGAACAATAGAAACAGAGATCCAATATAGTAAAATGTTCATATCAGTGGAATCCAGAGGTTTTTACTTGTTCCATGTTGGAAAAACATCTTCTTTGTTCTTTTTATTGTATTAAATAAAATCTATATTACACCAGAATATGTATTTTGCTTCAGGAAGCAACAGGAAATAAGAAATAATTGTTGATAAATATTGATATCCTTTACATACACCTGACACCTGGCCTTAAATGAAAACAAAAGAAATGGTTTAGGTTAAAAGAGGAGGTTTTTAGCAGAGAGTAAGAAATATGGAAAGACATTGTAAAGAGGGGACTAATAACACACTATTATAATTATAATGTGTGGTTGTTACACAGGTCTTTAATTAATGTCAATAAATGATGCGGTATCTAAGTAATTGTAACTGTGAGTGGCAGAGAGCGGGTATTTGTCTACATTTTATTTTCTGTAGCTCACAATTTTTATACTCTTATCCCTTGCACTGACATGGTGGTGTGAACCCTCATCTTGGATGATGGATTGTTATGTGCTGTTTGAAGCTCTGCAGACACCTCTGCTGGTCTACGGAGGGCAGAACATAATATACAATAAAAGGATGGATAAAAAAGACAAAACAAATGAAAAGAGTTCAGGACTGTCTTTCCCCTCACCTGTCAGACAGCCATGACTGGTTTGACACCTTAGGTTAACACTTGGCTCATACCCTCTGAGAGCAGCAGGTTATCTCTCACTGTCTGATGTGCAAATGTCAATTAGCCACCTAAAACCCAATTAGGCATTTAATTACTGCCTACTTGTCAAATGGAAGCTCAATGAAGAAAGTGATGTTCTTGGGAGTAATGACGCTAAACCAAGAAACTGAGCTACATACACTCTGATATTAATGAACGTGGCATTTCTTTCTTTCTGGCTACTGGCTTAGACCCGCATGAACTAAAGTTATCCGCTCCGCAACTTTTTTATGTAGGGTACTCCAAGTTCAGTTAAAGCTTGGGCACTCATAAAAAGAAAACGAAGGTCTGTCCTGAGTTTGAATTGCAAAACATTCCAAATACCTAGTGGGTGGGGAAAGTTAATGCTAGGCCATAAGCACCAAGTTTTTATTACAGGTACAGATCAGGACTTAGGGCCAATAAGATTCCAGAGACAAATAATGAAATTGAATACAGCGCCAAAGTAGAATAATGCCCTAGAATGTAATTGTGGACATACTGCCACCAAGTCCACTACAGTGCTTAAACAGATCAGAGACAGAGTGTGATGTAGCTTGACATGTTAATGCAGTTGTCAGTAACCTGCCACCCAACCCACACAAACTGAGTTTGATTCGGTCAGTCACACAGGAAGATAGCCAGCTACAACTGTTGTGACAGATCATAAAGGAAGGCTGGCCAGCCTGTCAAGGTAATTGACTTTCTTGTCAAAAGCTTCACTTTAAAAGTGTGAGCAACTGATCACATTAGGAAATTATACAGTATCTCACAAAAGTGTGTACACCCCTCACATTTTTGTAAATATTTGATGATATCTTTTCATGTCACAACACTGAAGAAATGACACTTTGCTACAATGTACAAAGTAGTAAGTGTACAGCTTGTGTAACTGTAAATTTGCTGTCCCCTCAAAATATCTCAACACACAGACATTAATGTCTAAACCACTGGCAACAAAAGTGAGTACACCCCTAAGTGAAAATGTCCCCATGTACCCATAGAGCTAGTGATTGAAATAGCAATGCACATACTTAAACATGGCAATACAATTCTTGTGCTCTTATTCTACTTGCTGCAGCATCAGTCTAACAGAACTACTGATTGGATGGAAAATCTGCAACACTTTGCAAATGCTGAGAAATTCTCAATCCAAAATGGCCAAAGAGATGGCGAGGTCCTGCATTAGTTACGAGTGAGAGTACTGGGTAATTGACCACCAATTGACCATCCTAGAAGGGGGGTGGTATTGGAGAAGTTGACACCACTTTCAACAAATGCCAATTCAAGCCACTGAAGCATGGACTGAGAACATGGGAACTACATCAAAAGATAATACTCCACCTAAAGCAGGGGTGGCCAACCAGTCAGAGACTAAGAGCCACATCATACACATGGGCACACATGAACATCACTCCTCTCACACACACACACACACACACACACACAGACCTTTGCTCAGCCAGATTTATTCTAAGTGTCACACCCAAACATGAAATTGACTCCTATAGTACTACTGGCCAGTGACTACAGGCCAGTCATTTTCAACAACATGAACATTGTGTGCACTGTCTAACACACACAAACTCTCAGTTGAACAATTATATAACAATTTACTAGGCATGTTACTTAGTGGGGGACGCACGGTGGCTTAGTGGTTAGCACGTTCGCTGGCTTAGTGGTTAGCACGTTCGCCTCACACCTCCAGGGTCCGGGGTTCGCTTTCCGCCTTGTGTGTGCGGAGTTTGCATGTTCTCCCCCGTGCTGCGGGGTTTTCTATTCCCAGTCCAAAGATATGCATGGTAGGTTGATTGGCAGCTTGGTAAATTGTCCATAGTGTATGTATGGGTGTGTGAGTGTGTATGTGATTGTGCCCTGTGATGGACTGGCACCCTGTCCAGGGTGTACCCCGCCTTGTGCGGATAGGCTCCAGGTTCCCCGCGACCCTGAAGCAGGTATAAGCGGTTGAAGATGGATGGATGGATGTTACTTAGTGGGACTTCTGGCATTCCTTGCCTTGAACAATCTTCTTCAAATCTGACTTGTATTCCGTTATTGCCGCTCGAAGCAATTCTTTCACATGGCTGTCAGTCAGAACAGATCGATGATTTCACATGTTTCAGGGTAGAAAACACAGACTCGCAGACATATGTTGACCCAAACATTGACAGTATCTTAAGTGCAGCCCGTTTGACATTGGGGTATTTTTCCATTGGCACACTTTCCAGAACTAAATGGTCCCTTCCCTTAAAGCAGGTTTCAGTTGGTCCTCCTCACAAAGCTCAATCATCTCCAACTCAGCCGCAGCCTCATCAGTGACTAGCGGGGCTTTCAAACAGTCCGTCTCTGCATTAAACGGGTCGACGAGGAAAAGAATCTGTGGCCTTTTCAGTTGTAGATCACGGAACCGGGTCACAAAGCTTTCGTGCAGGTTTTCAACCAGTGTTGCATATCTGGCTATTTGCTTATTCAGGGCGGCGCTTGTGACTTGCCCGCTTTTAGCAGAGTGGGAAAATGCATTAAATCTCCCTTTTGAATATGCGCCTTGAACAGCTTCAGCTTGTTGACAAACGCAAACACACTTTGCACCAGGTCAGGCAGAATTTTTAACTTACCCTGCGGGGTCAAGTTCAGTCTGTCCAAGTGACACAGCATGTCAACCAAAAAGGCCAGATCCATAATCCACTCCAGGTCCGAGAGCTCGGGATAGTCCTTGTCCTTCTCTTCCATGAACAGTTTCACGGCATCCAAAAGTTCAAAGAAGCGAGAGAGTACCTGGCCTTTTGACAGCCACCTCACAATGCAGTGCAGCGGCAGGTCACCTGGAAGCCCTTTATCCAGCTCAGTGATGAGATTCGGTATAGTTAGTTTCAGTATGGGCAGATTTGCTTTCACAAATGCAGCCATCATTGTTTCTTTCACATCTATCCCACGGGTTCTGTCTTTTAATGGCATGATATCAAGGAGTTCTTCTTTGATTACACAATCATTTGACACAGACCGTACAAATATTGCCAACTGAGGCTTGTCTTGTATGTCACAACTCTCATCCAATGCGACACTAAAATACTCACATGCTTGAAGGTCAGAGTGCAACTGTGATTCAATAGCCATGTTAATGTCCGTTATTCTGTGTTCGACAGTGGACGGGACAGTTGGACATCTGATACCATTCGTTTTAGTTTGTCGTTTTCAGAAGACAAGATTTCAACAATGTCACTGAGGCATTTTTTTAACGAACTCCCTTTCTCATTGTATGGCTTTTTAGCCCGTGCAATGTTCCAAGCCAGTTGATACAATGCAAGCGTTACTGAGTGCTTCGTAAATTTTTGGAAAAACTGTATCTGCTTTTCTGCCTGGCATTTCAAAGTGACCAATTTGTGCTTGCGAAGTTCAGTCCCTATTGGAAATTCCTGGTTGATGTTAGTATGGAGAGAGCTGAAGTGGCGCTGAAGATTTGAAGCTTTGAAATGCGCTAATGACGCCTGACATATAAGGCAGAATGGCTTGCCATTGCGCTCAACTTTCCCACTCTGTTAAAAACATCCTGTGTTCATCTTCATATTTTCGTTCTGCTGTGCATTTTTTCCCTGGCATTTTGAGAGCAAACTTGACACAAATTGTTTACTCAAATGTAGGGATGTCCCGATCTGATCACGTGATCGGAAATCGGGGCCGAAAATCGAGCGGAGCGAATACGCAGATTAAAAAAAAAGACAAACACAAACTTCGATATGAACCTAAGATCCACATGAAACCAGGCAAAGAGCCGCATGCGGCTTGGGAGCCGTGGGTTGGCCAGGCCTGACCTAAAGCAATTCCATTGAACGGACCAAAGTCAGAGTCACCAGGTCTAGTAGATACAATAAAATTGACCTTATGAATACCTTACAGAATATGTGATTAGATATTGTTCTCAGGGTTCAAATAGATCTATAGATTTATACATAACAAACAAGACCAAGTTTTTTCCAAAGTTTTATCCTACAGTTAAAAGCTGTAGGAATGTTATTGTTTGTCTTTAAATTAATTGTCTTTGCATCTATTATTTTTTTAATAATAAAAATTTTTAACTTTTTACCCCTAAAAATTCTTGACGTAGATCTTACTGTTTCCCCATTGTAAAGTTTTTGACCCCTTTCAGATCAGGTTTCCTCTTAGATTTATCTAAATATTTAGCCTTACGATTTATCAATATTGTGACAATATTGTCTCTATCTCTCTCCCCAGACCTGCCCCCACGTTTGTAGCTAGGTACCATGAGAACCTCTGACCCACTTTATGTATACACTGGTAAATTACCAAGCAAACGTCAGGTGTCGATCATATAAATTTTGATGCTTAAGAGATCTTAGAATAAACGGAGTTTAAGCTGTGTTGTGAGGGATGGTTCAGCAATGTGAAGACCAATATGTGTAGTCAGATTTTGTTTGATGTTTGAAGTACTTTTTTATGATCAGTTCCTAAATCATAAAGCATGCATAACTGAATTATTTGGAAATTCACAAACAGTACAGTAAAGTCTTTACTCCCCTGTTTTTATTTCTGTTATTTCTCCTTAAAATCCAGCTCATTCATATTGTTTATATCTTACTTCCTTCTCTGCATTTTCCACTTGCTTATTCTTTGCAGTGGA
Source organism: Ameiurus melas (assembly GCA_012411365.1). Lineage (NCBI taxonomy): Eukaryota > Metazoa > Chordata > Actinopteri > Siluriformes > Ictaluridae > Ameiurus > Ameiurus melas. The sequence continues at coordinate 8,423,695 of CM022766.1, read as the reverse complement.
CTGTTCTCAATTTTCCCAATATATCCATTTTTGTTTGTCCAAATCAGGAAGCTGCTGACAGTCTAGCCCTCGAGATGACTAAATTGTCGGTCTCTCAGAATCTTTTGCTCTTTTCAGTATTTTGAGCGCCCCCCCCCATCCATTCTGCAGCTATGACAAAGAGGAGATCTAACTTAAGAGCTCAACTTAAGAGCAGCCCATTGTACCAGCCTTGCAAATTCACCCACTCATTTAGCATCTACTAATGAGATTTGTGTGTATGAGTGTCTGTGTGTGTGCCTGTGTTTTGGATTTGCTTGATTGTTGATCAGAAGAGGTTATTAGCACAGACTTTAGATGGCAGAAAAAGAAAGGATCTCTCTTTCTATCTAATGCACGCTGGTTCTCATTTCATACACTGGCGTAGGAGTGGACATATCCACGCATCTGGGAATATGGCAATTAGGCATTTTCCCACCAGTAATAAACAGCAGTGACCTATTATTCAAAATATTGAAGTAGGACATGCTTATCAGCCATTGTGTAAATGACAAAGCAATACAATATTATATTGTGATATACAATACACTATATATTCATTCTCTTGCATTCTTGTATGGAGTTCCATAGTAAGGGTATAAAGGATCTCTAGTGTTAAACAAATAAATAAATATTGCTTGATAACTGATAATTATATTTATTGAAAAGGAAGGGAAAAGGGTATCTAGTGAATGTGAAGAGAACACTTGGTGGCCATTGCATCAGAGAGAGAGACAGAATGAGAGAGAGAGAGAGAGAGAGAGAGAGAGAGAGAGAACCCTCTTTTAACATTCCCGTACCTCTGCAAGTATAGTGCAAGATGGAGCCTGTGTTTGGCTCTGTCACTGCCACTATCTGTCTACCTCTTTTTGTGTTACCTGTGCCTAATTTTTTTTGCTGCTTCTTAATGATGGTCTTGCTGCTCAGGTGTATGATCGCCAAACTCTTTTATACGTAAGATCATCTATGGTAGATCATAGTGCTCTACCTCCATGGGATGCTATTCCACAATCATTACTGTTCACATCAACGTAGTTAGACGGTGATTCTGGTGGTGGTTTTCAACACTGAAGTTCCCGCAGATATCATTGGAAGTGAGGGAAAAAGGCCAGAATTTAGATGAAGCGGAGGCTTTTCTGGAAGTGAGGAGTTGTTGGACTATGGCGTCGATCGCTGCAGAACAGTTTAGTCCCGGTGTATCCTGCTTATCCGTGGATTGATTCTCCCTCTTCTATGGCTGGTAATGTTAGATTGTCCTGTCTCTGTCCCGTTTTCCCCAATATGCATGTGGAGACCCCGTGAACTCCACATGCTTCCTCGCAAAATCCCTGCTGAAGTCGTTACTATACCTCTCAAGATGGCACTGGTAAAGGCTCGTTCAATAACTAACAAAACGATATTATTCAAACCAAGGATTTGTTTTTTTTTTGTTTTTGACTGAAACCTGGCGATATAGAAAATGGTCTGTTTTTAGAATTGTGTCCGAAGGATTCGACTTTTATTAGCCTGCCTAGAACCTCAGGCTGTGGTGGAGGACTTGCTGCTGTGTTTAGAAGATATTTCTTTTGTCAGATGGGAAATGTTGGGTCTTTCTCCTCTTTTGAAGTGCAAATGTTTCAAGTTGGACGTACTAATCCCTTTTATTGTATTTTAATTTACCATCCACCTAGCCTAAACAGTCGGTTTTTAAATGATTTTAGTCGTGTATTCTTATATTCTCTAGAGTTGTGATTCTTGATTTTTTTAAATATTCATATTGATGATGTCTGATAAATGTACATCTAATTTTATTAATGTCTCTGAATTGTTTAATCTTACTCAACATGTTACTGAACCCACTCATATAAAAGGGCATACTCTAGATCTTGTCTTTAGTTTTGATTTACATATCAGCTCTATTTTGTTTGAGGACCTTTGTATCTCAGATGATAATTATAGTTTATTTGACCTGCCCTTTAATCTATACTCCACATGTGGTAGTTGGGTAATTAATTCTTGCATCCTAACTAACCATTCGGGAGAAAAAATTGCTGCTGCTTTTGAAAATAATACCATTATTATGTCACAAAGAAATGTCGATGTTCAAGTGCAATCTTTTAATGAGTAGTGCCTAGAGCAGCTCCTTTCATCAATTCCAGCCCTGGATGAATGATTATATTCCTTCTTTTAAACTGATTTGTCGTAAAAATGATCATTTGTGGAAATGTACTCATTTTCTAGTTCACTATCAGCGTTTAAAAGAACTCTTAATGGATTTCAATAGCATGGTTAAGGATGCCAGAATTAAATACTTCTCCAATCTTATATCATTCCCTTCAAATATCTTTTATCTTCAGGCCAATAATCCTGAAAAAAGTTTCTGCGATGACATTAGAAGATTAGATCTTATCAAACTGGTTAGTACTAAAATGTACTCCAGTTCTCTTGATGTGGTACCCTCTGCTCTGTTCAAAAATGTAATTGACACTATTGGTCCCTGTGTGCTTTCTATAATTAATAATTCACTGATATTTGTTTATGTTCCAATTTATTTCAAAGAAGTTGTTGTTCAACCACATCTTTAAAAAAAAAATCTTGATCCATCTTTTGCCCCACGGTTTGTGACGTGATGAAGATTAGACGGATGCATTCGCAATTAGAACGGTGGTTTTATTTGAAGACGATTGAGAGCAAACAGAAGACAAACAAGAACATGACTAACCAAACTAAGCTAAGCTAACTCTATGCTATACGCTATGCTATGCTATGCTATGCTAACCTGGACATGAACTAAGACATGGACTATGGCTATGACACACGGACTATGGCATGGAACAAAGAATCTAACTATTCGCTTGTTTATACACTTGACTATTCATTTAACCGCGCCGTGTGAAGCACAGCTCACGGTATATATACACACACAGCTCATTAGCCCCGCAACTGCTAACAGCTGCGGGCAATACCATAACACACGTGACACTACGACAAGACGGGATGAAGACATGACGACAACAACCACCACACCAGACACGTGGTTATGCGCGTTATGCGAAATGTCATCGTAGCCAACACGGAAGAATCAGGCGCATGCGCAAACGCGCGCGGCTTCACGGGGGAATCATGACACCTATAGGCCTACTTCCAATTTACCATTTATGGCTAAGGTTTTGGAAAAAGTGGTTGCTAATCAACATACAGCTGTTTTGGATGTATGTAATGTGTTTGAAATATTTCAGCCTGGTTTCTGTCGATTGCACTCTACTGAAACTGCTCTCTTTTCAAATGATTTGTTAATGCAGATAAATGTCCTGTACTGATTCTTTTAGATCTTACAGCTGCTTTTGACACTGCTGATCACTGTATATTAGATGAAAGGCTTAGAAAAGGTGTTAGTATATCTGGATACCTTGAAGTGGTTCTCATCATACTCATCAGACAGGGCTTTTTCAGAGTTCAAAATTATGTCTTATCAACAGCATCTGTGTCCTGTAGTGTCCCCCAGGGTGATGTTTTGGCCCCATTGCTTTTTGCATTATACACAATTAGTTGCCTTTAAGGCAATTAATAAGTATATTTTTGGGTGTCTTTTATCACTGTTATGCAGATGATATTCAACTATATATTTCTTTTAAGCCACATGAAATTACTAAATTGTCTATTCTTCTAGATTGCATAAACTCCTTTATCTCATTTTGTTAAGCCTTCCATTCATAATTTAGGTGTTTATATGGGACAGAGCTTAAGTCTTGATCAGCATGTAAATTCTCTTGTGCTTTTTTTTATCAGTTGAGAAATATTGCTAAACTAAGGTCAATTGTGTCCACAGTAGAGATGCGTTCATTTCTTCCCACCTTGATTATTGCAGTTCTCTTTTTTACTTTTCTTAATAAGGCATCCTTGAAATGATTACAAGTGGTTCAAAATGCTGATGCCAAACTTTTAACTAAGTCATCGAAGAGACCACATTGTAACACCAATCTTAATTTCTTTACATTGACTTTAAGTTAAATTTGTGATGGTGTTTAAAGCATTGAATGGTCAAGCTCCTGCTTATATAAAAGCGTTCTTGTAACCTTATAACTCCAACAGGAATCTGAGATCTTCAGAACAGGTCTTGTTAGCTGTTCCTCGCTCTAGTCTAAAGACTAAAGGTAACTGTGCCTTTGAGGTTTTTGCTCCAAAATTGTGGAATGCTCTCCCTTTTGTTTAAACTTGCTTTTGTCTAATTTGTTTGTTTTGTCTTTGTTTTTTATGCTTCCTTGTTTTAATATTGTGGCTGTTAAGCACTTTGTGGCGTCTGTTGTAGAAAGGTGCTATAAAAATAAAAATTACTTTTGTAAAAAATGACAGATACAGACTTCTGGCAGTTTTAAAGAATCCAGTTTTTTTCCCTTTGTATCCTGGGCTATAGGAACAGGAAATGTAGAGAGAGAAAGAAAAGAATACCCACATACCCACATGAGCGCACACTCAGGCACACACAGTAATTATGTCTTTATGCTCTGGACTGAGCTTCAGCCACCACTTTGAAAATGTGCCCTTGATGTTGTGAGCTTTGAGGTATAAGCATTGCAGGATTACATTCCAACTCATAATCTGCTGGTTGAGGTTTTTCATACAGTTAATGAACATGAGTGGGCTGTGGTCCATTTATACCACAGTAGGAGCAGTGGAATAGTGAGTGGTGAGACCATGGTGGCCAAATTGTGGCGAAACTCCATTTAGAAGCCAGTTATTCAAGAACTAGTGGAGTTCTCAGTGGCTGGTCAATACTGGAAACCAATGGATGGATTCTACCTTGGCTTCAGTGGACCACACCTAGCACTGCCCTACAACTTTGCCTAGATATGTTACTGAGGCTTTTCCAAACTCACATTTGGCAGGATTCATAGTGAGATTTGCTTCAGTTTGATGTATAAACAGTTATCAAATCTGAACAAGATGTTCTGACCAGGAAGAGCTATAAAGGACAACATCATCCAGGTAGGTCACAACCAGGTAATCCAGACAATACCTGATTTATAAAGCACTGGGATATGGGAGGAGCATTAAGGACTCCAAAGGGAAGCATTTTATATTGTAGAAAATGTTTAGAGGTGAAGAAGGCGGACAGTTCTTTTTCTTGAGGTGATAACGGCACTTGCCAATAACTTTGAGCAACTCAAACATTCTTACATATATAGCAGGTCTGACACTGTCTACACAATCATGGTATTGGGTAACAATCCTGTTTGGAGAGCAGGTTAAGCTTCCTATAGTCTGTGCAAAATCTATATGAGCCATCAAATGTATTAACAAGGAGACAGGACTAGCTCCATGCACTAAAACTAGGCCCAGGGAGAGTATGAGCCATCAGATATCCCACCTCTTTTTAAACAGGTCCCTTTTCTTGGGATTAACATGGATATGATTATTGTTTAATTGCCTGAGCTAAGCCTACATCAATGTCATGCTCAAGGACTGCTGTGCAGCTAGGAACATCAAGGAAAATAAAGGGAAAATAAATGATGGAACAAGCAGCCAGATGCCAGCCTCAGACAGTTGTGAAAGACGCCAGGCTGGTTCAGCAAGCATTTTGGGTTTTTAAAGGCATCCTCCAATCCTTCAGTGTCTTCAGTGATAAGATTGTTCAGATCTAGGCACAGCAAATTAGAAATTAAGGAGACCAATGGATTTTCAGCCACAGATCACCTAACCAGGAGGACAAAGCTGACACAACACCAACAGGTAAAGATGTCACAGGGATCAAATAGGGTTTTAAAAAGTTAAGTAGATAAGTTTTGGCAGACACTTACACCATAATGTAGGGGCCAGAAATCTTGGATAGAAAAGGACTAATAGCCACAGACAACAAAGCTAATAACGGATTACAAGTTTTAAAACTGTGAGCCTTGGCCTTGAAGTTAAACAATTTCTGCATTTGACACTGGGATTTTTCCAGCTTTAAATAAGCTGCACCACAGGCTTGGAAGAGATGGTACTGAAAACTGCTGACATAGTTGAGTACCTTATCTGATGGATCAAATGTTGACCACTCATCAGCAAGGATACAACAGTAAGCAGAAAGGAGTGTCTGGCCTTAGATTGGGGCATGGAATCACACAATTATCACAATCAGGAGTTCGAAGTAGTTCGGAATAGCTTGGAAAGATTGAAGTGGAGTGGCAGGCACCTTTTGGCGCACAAGATAAGGTTTTCAATGACAACATATTTCAATGACAACTTACCATCGAGTGTCATAGGCAACCAGCTGGATCAAGTGTAGAGGGATGCGAGACCTATTCTACAAACAAAAAGCTAAACCACCCTTCTCTATTCTTCTGAGACTTTTCCTGTATGAAGAAATTAATTGGCCGCAGTATTCAGGTATGATCTGAAGCCTCATTTAAAATATATTTACTGAAAGAAATGTTGCCGCGTTCAATACTTATTTCCCTCACTGTACATAAATATTTACAGAGCAAAATAGTGCAATAAATTTACAAATTAACAGGTGCATGAAGGCAAATATGCCACTTTACATTTCCCTGTAGACTGCGCAAATTATTGTTTGCCGCATTTATACTTAAAATTATTGTTTAATGTTAAAGTTTCATTACCGTTTCTGCATTGGCGGAACTCAAGCTTATGTTCTATTGGGAAACTGATAACTTGAAAAGTAATAATATGTGCCACTCCGATTAAGAACATCTGACAAATAATGTAAAAATAATTAAGCTGGGACTTCAAGGGATTAATTAGAATGACCTCAAAGTCTGAGTATATGATAGCCGAATAGCTGCATAATTAAAGTCTTAATAAGAACGATGAATAGGTTTATATCTGAAAGGTAATAAAATGCAACCTACATTTTTGGACCATAATGTGAAAACATATGTCTACAGTTTATATATGATTCTATATGTAAACAAATCGAGATGTTTTGTTTCTTTAGAACAAGTAAATCATTATTAAAGACTTGGTTCATAAATTAAAACTGACTCATTTATCAGAGGGACTCATTTGGTCAAATGTGTACAGGAAGCCCATTCATCATCCTGAATGACTGCTGGTGCTTAGCTGAGTGGCACTTTGTGGACGACATAAGAGATTTGCTCTTTATAAATGCCACATACTTAATAATATCTGCAGTTTCCAAAATGAATGGCCTTTCTTCTTCCCTTTCTGCTGTCTTGTTTGTGCTGATTCGTGAACTGTACTTCAATATGCTTCCACAGACACATAATACAGAGTTTATTACCACTAAACCGTCTTAGAAACGGGGCTTTATGACGGAGAGGCTTTTTTGGCAAAAGTCAATGAATAAGCAGAGATTTGCAATGACAATTAATTCTGTAATAGGGATTACATCCAAACAAAATGTCCTCTTGAGCACTGGTCAATAATCTGTGATGTAATACCATAATTGGATTGATAATGACAAAGAGGAGACAAGCTGCAGGGGAAAATGGCACATTGGCCATGATTCTGCAATGCAACATACATTTACATAAGCTTCTATAATGATGTAAAAATGCAGTTTGTTTTGTTGTCCACGAGATCTTCAGGATCCTTTGAGTAGCAAAACATTTAAAAATGACGACATGACGACTAGACGTATCAAGTAAATATATTGTGTAATCTAATGCCAGACGTCATTCTAGTTCAAACGGAGCCAGTAAAACTGACAGTGATGATAGCCAGATGACTGAAATGACATGAGCAGAAACTGCTGTGCATCTTCCTTTAATGTAAAAGGAGATTTGTCTGAACTGTGTAAAATGTTGGTGCCATTGTGTAATAGCATAGTATAACAGCACAGCTTAACAACTTAAATCTGCAAGAGTTAAATGGAACTTTGAGACTGAAACCATGTAGAAATTCATTTATTTTATGTGAGTTTATCACGTTAGCATCCTTTATGTTATATCCTGATAAGCATTGAGGTTCAATTGAAAATGATTTGAACCTCATCAAAAACAGTTGGACACTGTGGACAGGGTGCCAACCCATAGCAAGACACAATCACACGCACATTTACGCTACGGTCAGATAATGTGAGGGGACTCACATTATCTTCAAGTACTCTTTGACATGATACAGAATTCATAGTTGAATCAATGAATGGAAGCTGTCTAGTCATTGAGGCAGCGAAGCAACCCCAAAGCATTACATTGGACTGCTGATCAGAAGGTTGGGAGTTCAAATCCCAGCACTGCCAAACTATCACTGCTGGGCCCTTAACCCTCAACTGTCCTTACCTACAGTGAGGGAAAAAAGTATTTGATCCCCTGCTGATTTTGTATGTTTTCCCACTAACAAAGAAATGATCAGTCTATAATTTTAATGGTAGGTTTATTTGAACAGTGAGAGACAAAATAACAACAAAAAAAATCCAGAAAAACGCATGTCAAAAATGTTATAAATTGATTTGCATTTAATGAGGGAAATAAGTATTTGACCCCTCTGCAAAACATGACTTAGTACTTGGTAATGACTTAGTAATTACTTTTCATTTTCAATGCCTTGGCTGAGGGAAGGAGGTTCTCACCCAAGATTTGACGGTACATGGCCCCGTCCATCGTCCCTTTGATGCAGAGAAGTTGTCCTGTCCCCTTAGCAAAAAAACACCCCCAAAACCTAATGTTTCCACCTCCATGTTTGACGGTGAGGATGCTGTTTTTGGGAGTCATTGGCAGCATTCCTCCTCCTCCAAACACGGCGAGTTGAGTTGATGCCAAAGAGCTCCATTTTGGTCTCATCTGACCACCAGAGGACAACTGGGTGTAAGTGTTGTGGTCAGATGAGACCAAAATGGAGCTCTTTTTGAAAAAAAAATGTTGTTGTTCTGTCTCTCACTGTTCAAATAAACCTACCATTAAAATTATAGACTGATCATTTCTTTGTTAGTGGGCAAACGTACAAAATCAGCAGGGGATCAAATACTTTTTTCCCTCACTGTATATGCTCACTGGCAAACTGTAGTCTTGCAAAGGATTTTTCCTGCCATGCCACCCATGCAGGTCAAATTTGTGCAATCTCTTTCTGATTGTAAATGCAAAACTTTCTATCAGATCTTATGATTAAATTCTGGGCTTCTTGGAGAATTCTTTTTGCATCAGACATCAGCAACCCAAGTCTGCTCTTGGGTTGAATTTGTTGGGATGCCAGTCCTGGAAAAATTGTTTTGAAATCTTTGGCTTGAAATTGTAGATGCTTTTCCTTACAGTGGAATGATGTATATCAAATAATTTGAAGATCTTTAAAAATCCCTTGCCAGACTCCTGGACAGCAAAACATGGGATTTTCAAATCCAGATGATTCTGATCCAGATAACATTGTTAAATTTGCTATTTGCTATTCAGAATTAAGTAATCCATCTTACCTTTGTGTCGGATTTTTAAAAGCAACATTGTTTTCAATTATAAAAGTCTAAATGTCCAATAGTTAACAAAAATAAGAATAAAGAAGGGCTCTTCATGTGTAGAAAGAAATAAGGAATTGTTAGAAACTACTTTCACTGGTTCATCTCTGGTGATTTTGGCATTGTAATTAATAAACAGTGACAAATGACAGTTAAATTAAATATATTATTTTTGTTTAATATTGACAGCTGTTTGGGGGATTAGTTATGGGGACAAAATCTTTTTTCATTTTTACTTTACTGTAGTGAAAGACTTAATTGGTAGCTTAATGTATAGTTTTATCTACTTTATCATGGTTAAATCAAATGCAATATATAAATAAAAATTTCTACGACACGATACAGACATTTTTTTGTAAACATTATTTGACCAGTTTTAAAGTTTTATTACATTTTGTTCCTGAAATCCTCCCTTAAACCATCCTTCTGCTGGCATCATGACAATACCTGATTTTTTGAATAACAGGTATACCAATCCTACTAAAAACACATTCTGAAGGTTTGATCCAGATCAAAAGCATAATTGGATTACATGATCTGATTTCAGAATCCTTTTTTTAACAACACATTTTCAAGATTAGATCCAATCCGATAGCTGAAATCCGATCAGATTACTTCTGAACAACTGGGCCCTATAGTTTAAAAAAATCCTTGTCTTGTGTGTTTTCATTTCATGATGTATGTGATGAGAAGAAATGGAAAAATGGCCGCAATAGTTCTTTTGTGCAAAGGTTTGTTATTACAGTGCTCCTATTTACAGTCCACCAAATGTGCACAAAAATATGTACATCCATGTGAAGGGCCAAAAAAAGTTGAGGGAAATGGAGGAAAACTATACAAAAATATGTACACAACAGCTCTGGGCTGGTAACTGGAAAACGGGTGGATAGTGGATTATATGTGTGTGTAAATGTAGTGCTGCCACAATTGTGACAGAGCCCTCTGTCACAGTGTACTAACCTCATAACAGATTTTTAGGCTGATGGTATTCTTAGACCCTGGCCTAATGAACTAGTACAAGGATATGTTTTTTAAAGGAGACTAAAAAGCTCTGGTCTGCAAAAACCACATCCCACTCTGGATACAGGGCAAAAAACATGAAGACGAGCACAGCTGTGGCACATGACACATGACATACACAGAGACAACAACAAAAGCTTGACAGCAAGGTGCAGAAACACTCAAACTTATATATGGGTGCTAATTAAAGTGAGACAAGACACATGTGTGAGTGCTTGGTGAGACATGTGACAGGGTGATGTGACATGCTAGGGCTGATGGGTGATGTAGTCCTGCGCTGATTTCAACATAAACATGACAGAGCCACAACCCTGCCCTCCCACCCCCATCTCCATCCCCCCACCCCCCATAATGCGCGGCTCCTGCCATGCAAAAAAAGGTCCTAGAAAACCAGACAAGATGTCACTCAGCTGATCAGAGTCCTTAGGAGCACTACCCATCGAGGAGCCAGAAGAAGACATGATGTTCTCCTCAGGCAATGAGGTGGCATGATCTCCTCTGCATAGCTGAGTGGTGGCATGACATCCAAGGCACAGCATGAGTGTCCTCCATGTATCTAGAAAGGGGAGAGATGTCATCAGCCGAGCAGGAAGGCAGAGCAACATCCGCAGTGGTGCAAGGAGGCATAGCAACGTCTTCAGCAGAGTCAGAAGGTGGAGAAACATCCAAAGTAGAGCTAGGTGTAGTCACGTCCAAGATGGAGCAGGGAGACAAAGTGATGCCCATGTCGAAGCCATGATCTGTAGTGATGATTTTTGCATCCTCAGTGGAGCAAGGAAACAGCGTGACATCCTAGGTTGGGCAGGTAGACTGAGCAATGTCTGAAGTGGGGCAGGAAGGTGTGAAATGGGTTTGGTTGGGTCAGGTGCCCCATCCTAAAGAAAAAATCAGAAGGGCACATGGTATCAAGCCATTCCTGAGTGGCCTTTGCCCAAGCTCCCTTCCCCTGTTGCTCGCACAACAGGCAGATCCTCTCTAGGAGGGCTTCCTGGACAGCGAAAAAATCTGCTCCATCCATGTTTCATGTAAGCTTTCTGTCATGTAATGGAGGCAAAGGTGGATGCAAGTGCAGATATTTATTGTGAAATGTGCAAAATAAACAACCAAAACAGTGAAAACAAAAACCATAAACAAACAATTGATACTGGGCAAAAAACATTCACACCTGACTTGTTTGTTTCAGAAACTGCTGCATTTTCTCCCATGGTTCAGTTTGTTTAGATAGATATGAACATCGCTCTTGGATCTGCTCGAGTGGTTCGCTTGTGGTGAGAAAGCAATTTGACCCAACAGACCAGTTTTGCAAATGGCTCGCACCATGAATGGCTCATGGTTTTACTTGGACCAAAGATGCCTTACTGAAAATTGGTCTGACTAACATATTTCTGAACAACTTTCTTTTCAAGCGTCTCGAACAACTTTTAAACGAGATCAATTATAGTAACTACAGCTAAAAAAGAAAGCCACAAAAGTTTGCGAAACTGCTGTCTATCCATCTTGATGGATGACCTCTATGGGTGGAACCCCAGAACATAAACAGGCGCACTCTGACCAATGAGAGGATAGTTTGCTCACAGTGACTTGCATAAACACATTTTGTCAGGCTTTTAAATGTTGCCTTGTTAAAGCAAACCGAGCAAATGATAAAATGGAACATTGTGACAATTTTGAAACAATTCCATGTTTCGACACAAAGCATACACACAACAATAGCAAAAGCTTGACAGTGAGGTACAGAATCACTATAACTTATATTCTGGTATTAATGAGGTTGAGACGAGACCGAGGTGTGAGTGCTTGGTGAGACGTGACAGGGTAGGACTGATGGGTGATATAGTCCAGCGCCGATTTTGGCATAACCTTGACAATTACCTAATTGTTTGTGCCTGTCACTGTCATGAAGAGCGTGCTAATATGGATGGGTTGTAAAGTTCTTAATTCACCTAGGTCATTAATGTATCGCCTCAAATTTAGAGTGGGGTCAAACACATCCGTACATTACTCAGGACCTACCACTGCACAGGTACCTCCCTGTTGTGCTAAAATATAATCTAAAATGACCCGATTCTGCAAAATCATCATCCGATGTGATTGCAATGTGTTGGATATGTTGCCAAAGATTTGTGCAGTATCATTAGCCAATTTCTTGACTTCATGAGAAAACAAACGAATTTGAACAAGGCTAATCATAACACTATAATTAGGGAAAAGAGTACCCAGAAATCCACTCCGAAAAGTTTGACTACAGGTAAGATACTCAACACAAGGACTTGGATCAATTAGTGATCACAGTGAGACACTACGGGGAGATTCCTTGTTATGACACGATTGTCTTTTTGCAATGAAAGATTGATATGTGTAACGCTCACCACTTTTATAGCAGATACATTCGACCTTATTACAGTTTACAAGATCACAAAAATTTGGAACATCTAAAAGACTGTGTGAAGTATCTGTGTTAGGGCGATGTACTCAGATGATATGAGGAGCATGTTTTACGGTTGTAAACCCAGATAAGCCTACTTGGGTCTTAAGATAAGATCGAGGTCACATGGCAGGAAAGAGATAAATCAATGAACATCGACTGTTGAACCTGGCAGGTAATTCACTATAGGCAGTGCTACCACACAGCCAATAAGTACCTAAAAGGGCTGGAACACGACAGCATTCATTTATTGATAAGCAGTTTATACAAGACCAGGTTCAGAGATACAATCCTCAATTGATAATTAGATAATTGCTGTCCATGTAAACGTAGTCAGTGATAATACAATATGTATATGTGCCTGTGTGGCTTTACAAAAATTGTTTTGTTGTTATGCATGCACAATATTAGAATTAGTGATTGGTAATGTTAATATAATATAGTTTAGGTTTTGTTGTTGTTATCAGCATGCTGATTGCCCATCAGTTATGCATGTGCTGAGTGGTAGTGTAGGTCTAAAGTCTTTTAATGTAAACAAAATGTTTTGCCAGATTACTTCTTCTACAAACAATACATTCCATCATTAAGTCTCCTCACATTCATTCTTCTAATTCGTCTAGGGCACTTTGTCTCCTCAGGTGTGAATCACATCAGTATTCATGATAATTCACACCAGCTCGTATACAGCCTTTCTGACACTAAGGGTGGGATGCACCAGTAAGGATTAAATTAAGCACAGTTTAGAGTTAATCTAGGTTTCGTTGATCTGGGCTTTATTTTAAAGCGAGTTATGTTGCACCGCTTAATTTTAAACACAGATTAACAAATCGGGGATTAGAAATCTAAACTGCGATTAAAAACCTCCATTTACGATTCATTTTCTCCGCCCTGATGGATTTGCCATTTAGAACATTGCGGCAGTGTATGCGGATTTCATAAACATGGGAATATATCACTTCAAAGGGCTCGTGAACTTTAAATTGAGAATTTTTCAAACGTTCAACTGCCGTTATTAACTGCTCTTTCGCGTAACCGATACAGGCTGAGAAAAGCCTAGTTGCGACACAACTCTCCATTTTCTACACCTTAGTTTGGAATGGGAATATGAGTACAGTCAATTGCTCCTAAAACTCCTATAGCTCCTCTATAAAATCCAGCAGTTGTTTCTCCTGTTGGGGCAGGAAGTCTGCAATTGCCCCGATACTCTTCCAACAATTCTGCTCAAGGTTGATTTATGTACTCAAAAGAGGTCCCCATCCACCATTAGGAAACAACCAGTAGTCTACAAGTGCAAGGCTATTAAAAGCTGGAGCATGGGTGGTATGGCCGTATTTTGGTCACTGCCATGTCTAATTGCAGGTTCAATTTTTTCATTTAATCTAATCACAGTTTCCTTGCTGAATCGGGACCTGTTCAGCACGGTCATAACACTCAACAGGGTTGAGAAGGTCCCTTATTTTTCAGTGTGGAACTCTTTCATTTTCAACAATCCACCAAATAAGTGCTGCCATTTTGACAACCACCTCAATAGCAAGTTTTAATTGAATCCCTAACAGAAATTTAAATCTAAGCGATGGAGCAACAAGATTATAGTTAATCCAGGTTTATTGTGAAATTAAATCCAGCATTAAAGTGATGGTTTAAATGTAAGCCTGCTTACTTTTAAACAAGGTTTAAAGTTTTGCGCAACAGAATTATTAGATAAAAACCTTGATTTAATCTATATTTAAGCTTAATCCTTATTGGTGCAACCCACCTTAAAAGTGTCTTACAAAAGTTAAATGACTATATTATTTTGAGGTGATGAGGCTGGTTTTCACATCAATTTGTAGCAAAAACTCTAGGCAACAGATCCAGTTATCCAAAGCCATGTGAACAAATGTATATTTATAGTGTTATATAGCCTTATTTCACTGATTTAAAATGTTAGTTTGTAAATAAAAGAAAAAAAACATGCAAAAAACTTTATGTTCTCAAAAATACAAACATGTACATACATGCTGCTCACATATTATTGTAGTTCAGTTTGTGCTGACTACAGTGTAATCAGACCTTAGCAATTAATATGTTTATAAGCAACTGATAAAACACGTCGTATAGCGGCTGAGCTATTCAGGCATAAATCTTCAATCCATGGGCGGCAGTAGTTACACATGCCCAGGAATGAGCCGTCAACAGACAGACAGAGGGCTTCGATTAGAGCACGTACAAACTGATCTTAAATGATTGAATCATAATCATGGAAAATGAGGAAAAAAATATTTCACACATCTTTTATGCAATATTTAAATGAAGTACACAGCAAATACAGTGTCCGAAAAAGTATTTGCCCCATCCTGTTTTCTTAGTTCAAGTGGTTTTATTGTCATTTCAGCCATATACAGTTGGTACGGTAAACAGTGAAACGAAACAACGTTCCTCTAGGACCATGGTGCTACGTAAAACAACACACTAACTATACAAGACGACACAGAACTAAATAAGATCTGCAAACATTGTACATAAAGTGCACGTGCAGACGTGTTCTAACAGCACAGGACAGTACAGTAGCTACTAAAACAGGACAATAGGCACAGTAAGTGACAGTGTAGCGCCGAACAGTACACAGTTTTAGTGTGGAAGTGTCTGATATAACAGGTAGTGCAAAAGATAGGTTCCAAGGAGTTAGAATATAGTTCAAAATGGTATAAATGTTAACATAACATGCTTTGACTTAGTATTCAGCAGATTAGCTCATACCAAACATGGATTATACCAAACATAGCTTCTACCAAACATGTATATAAAGTGTATATAGTGACAATAAATTAGATACTATATATTTTTTTTATAATACAGCAGCATCAAGAAATGCAACAGAATTTTGACCTGGAGCACGAGAAAACCTTAAAGATGGGTTTGAAGACATAGAAAAGCCATTTTCACAATGAATAAAAACTTTATGCGCGTTTCATATACATTACATTATATTACATTAGGGACATCTCAGCATTTATTAACCAAGAAAATAATCTATGCTTGACTAGTGTGAGTTTTCACAATTCCTTACGACAATGAATCATTTTCCAAGTCTAACTATCGAGATTCTAAATAACTGGAGACAGAACTTTTTTTTTGTACTCCACACAGATCATGTAAATGTAAACATTATTGTGCTTTTCATCCAGAAAAACCACAGCTCCCCTGTTTACTTGCATTTGTTCATAGGGCAGTCTTGCCCGGATCAACATGGCAGACACTTTGACGTGAATGTTTATGTGTGCAGACGTGTTGTGTTTCTTTACAAAGTGACATCGCTATCTACTGGCCTGCATCATGAGGCATTTTTAGTCATTACATGAAACCTTTCAAAAGCACAGGTACATTTTTTTCTTTTTAGAACATCGCTGTCTTGTAAACCTACCACACGCTGTTTCCGAAATCGCATTCTGTGACAGTATGTACTACACGGCCATTTAAACATCCACCACGTTGGCATTGTCATGTGACCTTCGACGTCATCATGAACACAAAAACTTGAAAGGGACCACCAGATGAACAACTGCACTCACAGCAAAATGCACATCAGGGAAGTGAACTGAATTAGTAATGTAAACTGGGCAGGGTTAACAGGCTGAGGTAAATTCGTTGCTGTTAGCTTGGCCGGCTAAGGCATGATGGAGATCACAAAAAAGGTTTCAAACACCGTGACGACTGTTTTCTTGTGTAAACCTTCAACGAGTTAACAATTTATTCAGGAATTGTTAAATTGTAAAATCCTGTTTAACCAAGGATTAATATTTAAAAAAGAGCCGGCGCTCTCTTCCGCGATTTTTTCTGGGCTTGTTTGCACCAGTCCCATTGCATTATGGGAAATTTTGACTCGCATAGTATCCATCGGTTGCACGCTGCAAAATCTCACCAGAAGCAGTACGTCTTCCGGGTATTTCTCGCCTACTGTTTCTCGCCTACTGAGAATTTGGACATACTACCCCTCTGGCGCACAGCTTTTCACCTACTGTGTAGTAGGCTAATACGCGATTGCAGACGCAGCCCCTGTCTTCCTGAATGACATATCGCTTCTCCAAGCATCACAGTCACCTACCTTCTCTCTTTGTAGTTTTGCACAAAATATCAGAAATGCATCCTGGTGTGAAGTTTTTGTATGGATGTCATGTTCACCTTTCTGCAGATCAGTGTGTTCTTCTGTGCGCAGAGTCGGAGTTGGTCAAGTTTAAGGGCTCAGTTAGGGAGTTTCTGCATTATCCAAATTCAAATAATGTTAGAAATGAGTGGCAGAGACAAAATTCGTATAAGCGGAATCTGACTAAATCTCTCGTTCTCTCTCTCGTTCTCTCTCTCTCTCTCTCTCTCTCTCTCTTCAGTACTGTTTTCTATAATGCCCAAATCTGTGCCATTTAGTGCATTTTGTATTTAATATATATGAATGGCTGGGAGAGATCTACTGTGTTTTCCCAAAGTGTCAGGATGATAGCTCATCAGTTGCTCTCTGCTGTGTTACGATGTAATGTTGTGATAGGAGACAGTGACAGACACAGACAGAGGAAGTGAGAGAGAAAGGAAAGAGAGCACAGTAGAGCGAGAGAGAGAGAGAGAGACCAAGAGAAGAGTGTGAGATGGACATCAATTGCCCTCACATCCTGGCATAGGGTCGATTGATCTACACATAGGGTTATGAGAGATACTCTTAGTCTCCTCTTTTGTTCTAATCATTTATTTTACAAATTAATATTCTAAATATGTAACCAACCATGAAAAAGGATTTTGTGTGCTAATATTTTGAAATGTTACCTTCAGTCAAGTCACATTTTAAATTAAGAGTGCAGATGCAGTTTTAGGCTTTTTCACTATCTTAACACTGTAATAGCGTAGGAGTTCAGCAGTAAAAATGGAAAACATTTCTATCCACCTACATACCGGTTTTCCTATTATGGTTAGTGGTTGAATTTTAAAAAAATCTCTCTTCTGTAGAAACGTTCTAGATTTTCTAAATTAGTCAATACTTTTGAATGGAAAGTCAACATTTTCTATTTGAGACACAGCTCATGACAATAATCATGACGTCAGTGGAAAGTTTTAAAATAAAGAGAGCTTGTCAGTAGTTTCAAAACTGCTGTGCATGAAATCGCTAAACATTTTTCAGTTTCATTTGGAAACTGAACGGGCAAATAGAGTATGTCTCGCCACTGACGTGCCATCTTGTGGATGCCACTCTTTATCCCTCAGATGTGTATATACATTCACAGGTGATTGTGAACAGTGCCACTCACATTGCTGCTGCTTTTGAATGCGCACACAATGTCATGCTGCACCTACAGCAGGCAGTATATCACACCACCTTGGCATGGATTATTTTCCTAAAACAACACACCATGTCATGGTTTATTATTTATTGGTAAAAAAATGGACGGGACAAAAGAAAGACATGGACCTTTTAAACACACTTCCTGACTTTTTGAAAAGCTGTGAAAAGAAATACAAACTCACTGTTCCCAGTAGAGATATAAGTAAGGGCAAGGAATTTGGTTTATATGTATTGGCACCCTTGGTAAATATGAGCAGAGAAGGCTGAAAACTGAAAAATTGTCTTTATTGTTTAACCTTTAAAAAAAAAAATCACATAAAAACCCTGCTCTCATGGATAGCAAACAATTGCAAACAAAACACAGGTTTATTTAAAAAAAAAATCTGTGCAACATTTATTGGCACCCTTTTAATCAATACTATGTGTTACCTCCCTTTGCTAAGATAACAACTCTGACTTTTCTCCAATAATGCCTGATGAGTTCGGAGAATACATGGCAAGGGATCTGAGACCACTCCTCCATACAGAATCTCTCCAGATGCTCAAATTTTGAGGTCCATGCTGGTGGACTCTCCTCTATTGGGACTGGAATGGCCATGGCAGGACCTTAATTTTTGTGGTAAGTAAGCATCTTCAGTTTTCCAGTAGTGTCTGGCAAACTGAAGATGCTTTAGTTTGGTTTTGGATGAGAGTAGAGACTTTTTTCTGGAAACCCTTCCAAACAACTTGTGGTGATGTAGGTACCTCTTCACAGTGTGTTGAGACACAATAGACACACGTCCAATTGCAGGTTGATTCATAACATTTCCAGTTGACTGTAACTTCTTAATTATTGTCCTGATGGTGAAAAAGGGCATTTTCAATGCTTGTGCTATTTTTTTTTATAGCCACTTCCTATTTTGTGAAGCAGAATCACCTTTTGCTGCACTTCACAGCTATATTCCTTGGTCGTACCCATTGTTATGAATAACTAAGGGAATTTGGCCTATGGGTTACCTCATATTTATACCCCTGTGAAACAGGAAGTTCCTAGTCACCCAGGTGTGCTAAACTTTTTTTTAAAATATCGATGGGAATATACTTCATATATGAATTCATGAGTATGCCAATAATTGTTGCACACCTATATTTAACAAAGATATATAT
Source organism: Ameiurus melas (assembly GCA_012411365.1). Classification (NCBI taxonomy): domain Eukaryota; kingdom Metazoa; phylum Chordata; class Actinopteri; order Siluriformes; family Ictaluridae; genus Ameiurus; species Ameiurus melas. The sequence goes on along the minus strand of CM022766.1, from coordinate 8,404,396 downwards.
TTTTTGATAAACCTGTGTTTTGTTTGCAATTGTTTGATATCCATGAGAGATTTTTTTCAAAGCCTTCTCTGCTCATATTTACTAAGGTTGCCAATATTAGTGGAGGGCACAGCATGTGTGTATATATCTAGAGATGCACCGATGTACTGGCCAATAATGGATAGTTTAAAAACATCCAATGATCAGGGCTGATTATATCCTGTCAATCAAAAGAGGGCGGGAAAACACATTGATTATGTGCTGTGTAAAGATGTCTCTTGTGTGGAATGATGACAGAACTGCAAGCTCTTGTAAGCTCTACACTACTAAAATTTTACACCGGACACTGCAGCAGTGATGCAGGAGTTTCCACGTCAAGTCTAATGATTTTTTTTATCCACGCGGATATGTATGTATGTATGTATGTATGTATGTATAGATAGATAGATAGATAGATAGATAGATAGATAGATAGATAGATAGATAGATAGATAGATAGATAGATAGATAGATAGATAGATAGATAGATAGATAGACAGATAGACAGAGAGAGAGATAGACAGAGAGAGAGAGAGATAAATAGATAGTGGGTTCTGCATGGTTGGAATGAAAACCTGCACCTACACCGGCCCTGTCCGGATAAGATTGGACACCCCTGGTCTAGACGATCATGCAGCTTCATCTGGCAACAGTAAAGACTGGGATTTGCACGGGATCAGCCGGAGTTGAAAACACAACTTTATCATTGTTTGGAGGATCTGATTCAAAATCCAAAAGGACCACTCATAGATAGATGCAACTTTCTCAGACTTAAATGGTTGAGTGATGAGGACTGTAAAAAAATAAAATCTGCCTTCCTTAATTTGGTACTCCTAATTAGTCAGTTGAGGAGTAGAGATTCTGGGCTATAATTCAGATTCACACACCTCAAGGTCTGTTCCTTGGAGACAAATTTATGTATGTTTATAAGAGTTCTAGATCACTGAAATGTTGTGCATTTATTAATTTACAGTGCTTTGTCCTTTGGGTGTTATCTTGTGTTATACTGTTATCCTCCATGTGTTTTTTGTTTGCAGGGCTATAACTGGAAGTCTCTCACTAGAATAGGTCTCTTTGTCAAGTCACTGAATTGGTGCTTTAGCGTTACCACTGCCAGGACCTGTCAGTACGTTCAGATTATTCTCACTCTTGGAGCTACATTCTTTTGACTGCTGTTATTGAATAAGTCATAGCACTATGCTTAGGTGAATGACTAATATGAATAATAAGCCATGATTGTAAGGGGTTAACCTATACAGTTAAACTAATGAACTAGTTATCAAGGTGTGCACGAGTTAGTTATATTCAGGCAAAGTAAACACCAACATGTGCAGTGCAAAAGACTAACTTGTTATTTTACTCAGAACACAATGGCCCTTGTTCATCAAATCTGACTGTGAAACAAGTGTATTAATTGATTTCATCTTTGCTCTATCTGTAAATATCTAACCACACTTTCAGTTACTCTTTGCAAAGTCTCACTTCTAGTGACAATTGCAAGCATTTTCTTTTGCACCTCTAGGTTTGACTATAGTTCGTTTGGCTACTTTGACATCTGTTTTTGTCTAGTTTAACTGTTTTCTAGTTTAATTTGCTGATTGACTGACCTGTGTTTAATCCGACTACAGTTTTGGATTTGCCCATTTGGATCAATTGCCTATTTTTATTAAACCTGCATTTGTATACAGCCCGAGCCACCTTCCTGGCAATGGTATATATACTGTGATTTATTAACCATTTTAACAACCTAAAAAAGGCTTGATTTGCAGTGTGATAATCAAAAACAATGACATCAGTAATTATAGCAAGTAGAGTAAGTCATGTAGCATTTGAAGTACCATCAGCACATGAAGTACCAAAATATCATCGATAATCATAATAGGTCATGTGGGAACAAACTCAAATGGGAATTAGTGTCAAGATATAATTTGTAAACGTGCATCAGAATTCAGTTTGCTTTTTAGTTAATGTATATTGTAAAATTTGGTTTATATGAAATAAGGATTTGTTTATTTGTTCAGAATACAACCTTGGCTTACCTCTAGTGACAAATAAAGCTTAATTTAAATCTGACATAAAATAAAATTGATCTACCGACGTTTTTCAGTGAAACGAAAATCGCGTGACCTTATAGCTTTAATTAAAAACCAACAAACAAAAAACAACAATAACAACCAACAAACAGAGTAAACCTTTACTGCTGTTTTTTTTTTTTATTTGCAACAACCTTGGGCAATAGCACCTTTAACATAGGTGCACTGAAATTGATCCCCCCACTCACTGTGTTTGCATCTTTCCTTGAAACTACTCCAATCCGAAACTACCAAGTAATCATCTTTTTGCTTGGAAGTTTATCACATATTAAACATTTGTATGAATTAGGCCAATTAAACCGAATGCTGTTTCATTCAGAGCAATTTATATTTGTGTTGATTTTTACCTATGCTTAAGAAAAGAACATATTAGTATATACATAAATTCTGTGCTATGAGCTCAGTTGGGAGTTGATCTGATACCAGTGGACCATAAGGTCAAATACCCTTTATCTGGCCAAAGCTGCCATGCCCTTGAGCATGGCAGTTAACCCAGATTTGCTCCAGTGACGCTTAAATGAGGACTTGCTGTGTCCTTTTCCCTCCAAGTCAAAATGGTTCTTCTGCAACCAAGCATGTTACAACCATTCAAAAATAAAAGTAAAAATAAAAGGCCACGGATATAACTGCATCAAATAAACCAGAATAACCTAATACATTGCAGCAAACCCAGTAAAATTAAGGGTGAAATTTTCAACATCTGTGATTACTTGGACAAGCAATAGTGAGTGGATCGTTTTAGATCGTTTTTGACATTTTGATAGTATTAAAGCCTTTGCATTGAGTAATAACCTTCAGCAGTAGTTTATTAATTATTCCTCTTTATAATTAATCCTGTCATGTCAACTTTGAGGCAGTTTGTTTCCAGTTTCTTAATACTCTTTTTCTCAAGAAGTTCATGTTGATTTAATAATCCATCCATCCATCTTTTACCGCTTACTCCTTTTCAGGGTCGCGGGGGAACCTGGAGCCTATCCCAGGGAGCATCGGGCACAAGGCATTACAGGGGTACACCCTGTAATGGGTGCCAGTTGATTTAATAATTTATAATTAATTTAATTTTATATAAGAAATGCACTGCTATTATAACACCATATGTTTCTTACCATCCTCTCTCACTCTCAAACTCCACCTTTATCATGATGAAATATCATCAGAAATTCACACATTAAACCTAAAGAAAAATCAAGAGAGGTTTGAAAAGGATGACACACTTTTTGTGTGAAGTGTCTGGGAGTGGAGAATAGCCCTCGAGAGGTCTGACTGTCCATTGTGAGTGCCTTAAAATCAGGCGGCTCTGCTTGCAGCTCGCTCTCTTCTTGACCGAAGGGAGTTGGGTTTCAGAGCCTCGCAGATCTGGTCCTGGGAATTTCGTATGGATTTAGAAGGAGCTGGGGGCAAGCGCTGCTCTACCTCTTCCAGGTCCGGTTCTCCACTGGATTTTGGTGTTCGCGTTGTGGCTCCTTCCGTTATGGAAAGCCAAAACACCCTCTCTGATGCCGAGGAGCCAGAGGGGGTGCCATTGCACCAAAATGGAGAGCAGCTCTCAAGCATATAAAGAGCTGCTTGAAGTGATTATTAGGGCAGTAGAAAAATTTTATCTAGACTGACCCGAGGCAGTGGTTCAAAGCAGGCTGGACGAGTGCTTTCTCCCCAGTGAATATTAATCTGCCTCATACTGCAGAAAACTCCCATTTTTTCCAGGAGTGCATGATGAAATATCACACTTCTGTGGAAATCTATACACTAGTCATATTTATAACCTCGCAATGTCAGATTATTTGGCCATCATGGGGAATGAGCAGCACGGCTATTTATCTATGTCAAAGGTGGAGGAGGTGCTTGTGACGCACGTCTCTCCATCGATGGCAGGTGATTTAGGGGGCCCAGCTTTGCTATCCAAGCCATGTAAGTCCACCTCGGCATTGGAGGGCAAAGCCTATGCAGCAGCGGGTCTTTATGTGGGTCACTGCTTACCATGGCAGTGTTGCAGGCCTACCAAGCAGACCTGCTGAGTGAGCTCACCATCGGGGAGAGAATTGGGCCCGAGGCAGTGGCAGAGTTTTACCACACCACCGATTTGTCTCTCTGGGTGACCAAGCAAACGGCCCGTCATATCAAAGGGTGACTTGGTTGCAGCAGGGAGGCACCTATGGCTCAACTTCTCAGGGATGGGGGATAAAGATAAGGTCTCCCTGCTAGACGCCCCTGTTGAACCTTCCACCTTGTTCGTCTGTGTGGTTAATACGATCACCAACTGGTTTTGTGAGGCAAAATAGCAAATGGCGTTATTCAGCCAGTTTCTTTCCCTATTATGTCAAGTTCCAGTGCTAGTGCAAGGGAGGCACAGAAGCTGTGGCAGCCTGCCTCCCTCCATGGAGAGCAAAGGGGACCGGGCGGCTGCAGTAATAGGGCTGATCTGAGAATGATCATAAAGGCCAAGCAGACAAATAAGGAGTGATGCTGATGAGATGTAGAGGGAAAAATCAGGGGACATGAGGTTGTTAATCCTGATCCTGATGGGCCGCTCATGCAACATCTAATTCCAACATCACTGGTTAAGAAACTTAACCAAAGTACTGTAGGACCTCCCCTAGCCAAGGTTGTCCCAAGTTTTCAGTCTTCTCTGGTCAGCAAGCTGTCACAGGGCAACAAAAATCTGATGCTTTCCCTCCCACAGAATGTGGAAGCACTAACATCACTAAAAGACCAACTATAGCGGCGTGGAAACTACTGCCAAATGTGTCTATAGAAAAGGTTTACTGGGTCCAGTTCAGAGCTCAGCGTGTACCAATATTAGGTTCTTCCCTTTGGTGTACCCCCTTCCCATCAGGAATCCCATATTTAGTTAAATGGAGTCAACCTGTGTCGAATTAAAGTGTCAGATGTTCTCAATATACATACACCCGATCCTCAAACGATCAGTCAGTGTTAGGTTATTAAAAAAATCTGACTCTTGGTGGATGGCCTCCTTTAGATTCATGTTTGTGGCATATTTTTCCATTTTTTACTAATTGATTAAATGATGCTTCACAGGATGGCTAAGTTTGGGATATTTTTCATAACCAAATACTGATATGTCCTTTTAAGAATTTTTTCCTAGACTGATATTGATAGCTCATTAGTCTTCATGATTTTATTTGTTTAGGTATGTTTTTGATGAAAATGCAACTGGATTTAATAACTGGAAATCCATCTAAATCCTGAGAACCACAGCCAAATTTTGAGATCAAATCTACTGCAGGTCAATTTTAACACTTCCAGCCACTTTGCATCATGGAATCACAATACACATTTTAATGCAATTTAATCTTTACAACCAATCCCCAATAAAAAAATTCCTACAAGTGTATATAATGAAACAAACATGTACAGTATTATTCACTGTTCCACTGTTTTTAAAAAGTATACTGTCTTGGACAGGTCATGCCCCCAGCTTTACCCTCTTTTGATCGGAATAAAGCCTTTGTAAATCTCTCTCCCTTTATCTTCTTTAAATGGACACAGGACTCTGCAGGACTCAGAGAATTCTGGCAAAAATTCTTTGGTCACACTAATTTCTGCTTAAGAAATGTAGATCCATGATAATGCTTACTCTCTTCTTTCTTTCTTTCTTTCTTTCTCACTTTAGTTCCACCTCTCTTTCACACTCATCGGCAACATCTCAAATCAGACATCATTACATTTATGTTCATAATTTATTTAACATTTTAACATAAGTGGCTGAGATCACTGAGGGGAAACATTGTCAGTGTTCCACATTGAGTTCAAGCACACATAACTTGAACTCATTACTCAGTTTCAAGTAATAAAAAATAGGTCTCACAATCACTCCTGCATTCAGTCCTTATACCGCTTCATTGTTTTTCCACATACACTGTGTAGCAGCAGTGTAGATAATTTATTTATAGGATGATTTATTCTGTAAGTTGATATAGAGAGTATCATGATTGGACTGCTAGAAGAATAAGACTGTATTGTGCTCTCAAAAGATTCTATACAAATATGGTTATGTTGTTGGACATGCTGCCAGAGAGTGTTTTTCTTATTATATACACTGCTGTAAGAATTTTCAGGGTTTGCTTGTAAGAGTTAAATTGCATTAAAATGTGTATTGTGGACCCATGATTCAAAGTGGCTGGAAGTGTTATTCTCAAGATTATTTGATCCCAAGATGTGGCTGTGGGTCTCAAGATGTAGATGGATTTCCAGTTATTGAATGCAGCTGCTTATTCATCATTGTCATCTGCTCCTTCACCACTTTCTGACTATGAATTGTCAAAGGCCTCCACCATCTGTGACATTCTCACTCACACAAAGAATCTCCGATGCTCTCACTTACCTGTTCCTCCTCTCTCTCTCTCTCTGTCCCCCCTCTTCTCTCTCTTGTCCAGTTGCATTCTTTTTCTTTTTTCTCTCACTCAATCTTACTCTCTTTGAACCTATTTTTGTGCTCACTAGCTTTTTCTCCCTTATTTCCCTCCATTTTTACTACTTCCTCTATTTCTCTTTTTTCCCCGTGTTGTTTTTATTTCTTTTATGGTAAGGATATAAGGACGTAGGGGGCACAGTGGCTTAGTGGTTAGTACCTCCAGGGTGGGGGGTTCGAATTCTACCTCTGCCCACCTCTCTGCTCACCTACTCCAGTTTCCTCCCCAGTCCAAAACATGTGTTGTAGGCTAATTAGCATTATCAATTTGTTAATAATGTGTGAATGGGTATGTGAATGTTTGTGATTGTGCCCTGCTATGGGCTGGCCTCTCATTCAGAGTGTCCCCTCCCTCGTGCCCAAGTTCCCTGGGATAGGCTCCAGGTTCCCCGCAACCCTGTGTAGGATAACCACTACACAAAATGGATGAGTGGATGGATGGATGGATATAAGTATGTGGATTTTGACAATAACATACGTGAGAACATGTATACCTTGCACACTCTTCATGGGGATGACATTCTGTTCACCAGTGCTCCTGACCATCCCATGAACTCCAGAATGATCCCAAAATGTTGTAAGCTGTCAGAAATTCAAAGCTGGCTATCCCAAATACACAGACTTCTCTATGTAATGTATTGTACTGCTGTAGATTTGTCCACATTTCTGACCTGTTAGACGTCTACTTCTGATTTTTTTTTAATTACAGCGTCACTAATGGAAACTGAGTGGTGCAGTTTTCCCAATTTACAGTTTACTTTCCTCAGTTTACTTTTGCCTTTCTCCACAATCGACTGACATGATGATTCACCAGACACAGTTTAGAAGTTAACACTTCTTCAACACAGTTACACATTTTTGAAAACTATTATTTTACATTCAGTTAGCTATGGATATAGAGAGGTAGTGTTAACAAGCATAATACTGTATTTTCATCATCAAAACATCCCAAAAGATTTGATCATGTTTTTATCAGTCCCCTACACAGACAGGATGGCGTGAGTCATGAACTTACTATTCACATACCCACCTTTTGTGCCCCTGGCACAGATGCCACATAGACACTATGGCCCTTTCACTGGGACTGATAAGGACCAAGACCATGACTGCTTCATCGGAATTGACCTTTGTACTAGCAAAAAACATCATGAGTCATATTGCTTCTCTTGCCACGGACCTTTTGGACCACTGTGGGAAAAAAACCCTCTCAAGTCAATGTATCACATAGTGTGCTTATGAGAACAGTCATTCCCCAGAAAGATACAGCAATACTTGTGTGCATGTGTGCGCACTTTCATTGGTGATAACCAATTCTTGTCTCTGTGCTCTCAAGGGGCCGGGAATACAGAGTCCAAGATCGGCTTTTGTCTCATCCTGACTCATATCAGTAGAACTTATTATCTCCACTTGTCTGTCTCTCTCTGTCTCTGTCTCAGCTCATATTATTTGTGTTTGTTAGTTTGTTTGTGTGTGTGTGTGTGTGTGTGTGTGTGTGTGTGTACGTGTTATTACTAATGCATGTGCTCTGACTGAAACTGAGTAGCGTCGATATCAAAGTGTTGAGAGCTTTTGCACTCATGAGTATGTATTATCAGGATTATACACAGTCACACAGTCTATTATTATTTCTCTCTCCCCTCTCTCTCTGAATTTCTTGCTCTTGTCTTTTCATCTGTTTGTGTTGTGAGGACCATCTGGACTGACAAGTTTCAGCTTGTGTTGTGCTGTGACTAGTATCAAAGATAATAACCCAAAGTTTGTTACTGTGCAAAATTATAATGGATAAGCACAATCAGGAGCATAATAAAAAAGTTTCAGATTTGTCAGTGGGAGTCACTGCCTCACTGGACATTGAAGAGGATAGTGAGGGAGGCAAAGAAAAATCCGTTTCAGGATTGCATAATTTAGTTGTTTCTTGTGGGTGTCAAGTTTCAAAGCCAGCAATTGATGCCACCTACTTAACAACAATCTATTTGGGTGGCCGTGAGTATGAAGCCCGTCCCGAGAGCAACTCACGCAATGCAGCATTTGATGCCAAGCAGCCTTTATCCTACAATTGCAATAATTTTGTGGCTAGTTTAAACCAAATTGAAACTTCATGGCTATGCATGTCACATCATGTTTCGTAAACAAGAGCAAAGCATACTAGGAAAAGCCCAAATGCCCACCATAAAATATTATTGTGAATTATGAATGCTTTGTGGATGTTTCAAGGCTAGAATATGGCCTCCTTCTCTTTTTGTGGTAAAATATTGTTAACTTTGCTATGTTTGAATGACACAAAACCTAATCATTCTCTGTAAAGGCATGCTGGTATCCTGAGATTTCCAGTATAAGCATCTATTTCACAAATATAAAGTACACATCTATGCATACATGAACATTGTACCATGGCTGGACCTTGCCTTAGGCAACACAGGCAGCAGTGTACATGTATGGTTCCAGCCATATGTACAGAAATAAATAAATGAATAAAAAGTCAACGCCTATCAAATGTATCACTGCCAGCCTTCTGAGCAGTTCCCACACATCTGCTGATTTACCCAACAGATGTTTTCCAACGACATGTCATGTTGTGTTGCTCATATTAAAGAAAATCCTAGCTCCCTAGCTGTGGCAGTGTGTGACCTGATGTATACTAAATAAGCTTCTGCTGTGTGTGTGTGTGTGTGTGTGTGTGTGTGTGTGTGTGTGTGTGTGTGTGTGTGTTTTACTATGGCCACTCACTGACAATGCAGTCAGAATTCTTCTCCATATTAAAGCAGCATAATGAAGCTCTGAGCTCAACGACTCAGTGGTCACGGCATTTTCTTCTTCTTACTTTTCTTTCACCAGTCATCTACTCGCATCGTTTGGCTTGTGCTCCCTTGCTCCTTCTTAAATGCTTGCCTCCTTCTTTCTCCTTTCCTTTCCTTAATTCGGTTTAGCAGTGCTTGAATTCAATTAATTCAATTTCTGCCAAAGGACAGCACAGGATATTTCTTTCAGTTAAGATTCATAAGCAGCCCTGTTTCACTCTTTTAATATAAGTCTACAACAAAATTTACTTTCAGCTCAAGTTTGTACATACAACTGACTAATCTGGCATGACACTCTTGATGTATATACTATATAGCAACTACTGATATTCTTACAGCATTCTCTACTTGTGGCTTTGTTTTTATAGAATGTGTTTCATTTAACATGTGTGAAATGTTTAAGAATATTTAATTACTCACAGGAAGGACAACCAAGGTGCAATAGATGCACCTTGGTTGTAATACCTTTTAGCACACTTATCTGCATCTAATATGTGTGCCAACATAATCTGGCCATTTATAATTTGAAGACTAATCAGCTTGATTTTTTTCTATAGGTAGCTAGCCTAGGTACTAATATATTTCTTTAAATATAAAATAAATGTTCAAATATGATATATTTACGGATGACACAATGGGTTATGTTGCCTCTACACAGCCCCTCACACATATTACATGAAAACATAAGTAAGAAGCATACCATCTGGATTCGAGCCATATACAGTCCCCTTTGAAACTATTGTAATAGCATCGGCAATTCATTTGAGTGTTATACACCAAATACATTTGGGTTTGATATCAAAAGATGGATATGAGTTTAGGATTTCAGCTTTTATTTCCTGGTATTTACATCTAGATGAGTTAAACATAAAACATAGAACCTTTTCTATCAGGCTACCCAATTTTTAGGTGAGCAAAAGTATAGGAACAGATAAGTCTTGAAGTAAATTAAAGTAAATAACACTTAATATTGGTTGCACATCTCTTGCTCACAATAGCTGCATCAAGCCTGCAACTTACTGACATCACCAAAACGCAGTCTTCACACGTGAAACTGAAGGCTAAAACCAAGATAGATGTTTTCAGAGCTTTTTATTCTTTAATGAATCAATCTAACAGGACACACCTGGATAACAAGAAACACCTGTCTGTCACATGTTCCAGGATTTTTGCTCGCCTACAGATTGGGTGGTCTGATACAAAATGTGTTATATTCTACATAGGAAATAAAAGCTGAAATTCGAAACTCTCTTCGTATATTATTCTTTTGATCTCAAACCCAAATGTCTTCAGTCTACAGGAAGAAGAAGAAGAAATTAGCCTTGCCGTTCCAATAGTTTTGGAGGGGACTGTTGGTTGATTATATTAGAATATGAAACCCTCATTTGCGTGTTCAAATATATATTCTACTCTACTGCTCTCATCTCTCAGTAATTGAAGTGGAACTGAAAGGTCAGCCTGAAACCTTAGTAGGGAGTCATTTGTTTCCCACAGAGTGCTAATTGAATGAACACCTGGCTGCTAGCAGGCTACCCTCTATTAATGTAAAGACATTCCTCTGTGTGTGCGTCCTTTATAGTTTTGAAACTGTTTTACGGGCATTTATGGTCTTTAAGCTTTTTTCCTGTCTATGTCTCTCTCCTCCTCTCTCTCTCTCTCTCTCTCTCTCTCTCTCTCTCTCGCACACACACACACACACACACAAACATACAACACACACATGACACCTCTCCTCTCATCAGATGACACCACCGCTCACACATCTAAAGTACACTCCTTCACTCCCTCCTCCTCACAACGCCTATAAGTCAGGAATAGAACAAAACATTCATTTTTTAGTTACATATGGACAAATTTGATTGTAAAATGAAGAATATGTAAATTCCACTAAAAGTTTCATTGTTTATGACATCTTTGCTGTGTGTGTGTGTGTGTGTGTGTGTGTGTGTGTGTGTGTGTGTTTATTTATTTATTTATTTATTTATTTATTTATGGTCAAACACATCTGGTCTGAGTGCACGAGAAGTTGAGCATAGAAACAAAAATCTTGATTTACAGTTCATCAAAATCAACATCGTTACTAATTAGAGGAATTATAATACATCGATATTATAAGCAATACAAATAAACAGAACATAGCATTAACAATCACACGTTTGTCTGAAGTATACTCAATCAGTTGTCAAACTGCTATTTCAATTTAAAATACATTTTTAAATATCAGTCAAAAAGATTTTCTGTTGGTCTTCTTAAATCTTTACTCAGCTAGTTTTAAATCAACCTGCAAACAATCAGATATCTAAATTTGAACTCTTTCATGTCACGGCAAACCAGTAACATTTCCCAGAATACACCATGAACTACCAACATGGCCGACAACTACAACTCCCAGTGGAACACACAGAGGCATCTTCTCCTGAGGACTAATCGCACACACCAGTTCTCAATAGCACCAAACTACTTAAGAGACTCTCTCTCACACACACACACACACACACACACACACACACACACACACACACACACACACACAGAGCCGTTGCGAAGTATTGCACTCAGTTGACTTGTCTCTGGAGTTTACCAAGCTGTTACCTCGTGTTGGTGCACTGTTTTTATTTTTTATTATTTTGTTATTCCTTTGACTTTGACTCTCTGCCTTGCCTAGTTTGGATTGTTTGCATAATCTGCACTTGTTTCTGTCTCAGCCCCCACTCCGTGACATTCTAGCTAAGATAGAAGAATGCTATCATATGTACTCTTTCAGCGTTTATCAATATTTGTGGCATTATTTGGATATTACTGTGATATATTTCGATGAATATATTGGGTATGTAAAATCTAGGTATCAAGCAGAATGCATTTTGCTTATAACAAAGTTATGGTAAAAATGTACTTGTATGCTGATGTAAATGCAATCAGTTAATCAGTCAAGATGGAACATTTTCTCCAAGCCATGGCAATAAGGTCAATCACACTTCCCCACACACAATTTTTAGGTCATGCAGGATGTCTGTTGCTATCTGCTGAGATTTTAAGGTAAGTCACAGTATGGGTGATAATAGTAGGAATGAATAACCTTAATGCCACTTCATGCATGACCTTTAAGTTTAATTTTACTGTTTCATTAGTGCTAAAATTTCAAATGTACAGTATACTCAAATACTAGATGAGTTCATCTTTATTACTGTTTAATAAACTTTAGTTCTCATTAACATGATCTCAGTTTGTAATGTTCTTACTATTTGGTGCTAGGTATATGTGAAATTTCGATTTTGCTCATCTAGTAGGTTATTTTTCGTGATATAAATAAGCCATGCTTAGGCATGTATTGTGTTAGTTTTAGCTAACATTATGTCAGTTGATCAATTTACGATGTGGTAAATGTATTTTTAAATGAAGCTTGTGATGCTATGTGCTTTACAGTGCTGTGAAAAAGTATTTCTGATTTCTTCTGTTTTTGTGTATAGCTCACACTAAATAGTTTTAGCTCTTCAAATGAAATACAACATAAGACAAAGGCAACCTGAATAAATACACGATATAGTTTATTTATTTCTTTTTTTATTTATTGAAGCAACCAAATATTTCCGATAACTAGAGAAAAGTCTTTGCAAAACTGCAACACTCCATTTTCTCTGAATATACTGCCTCATTATCTCAGCATGTAGCTATCCTGTTGTAGTCTTTCATCCGGGAAGGGGCATGTACTTCATGTTCATGTACATGTTCTTTCCATGGTTTCCTCAACAGGTTATTGCTTAACACCCCCTGAAATTTGATTGAAATACAGCAATGAAATGTTTCTATATCGAATGTAGATATGCGTATATATTATTTTTAGCTTTTAGCTTTAAATCTACAGTAGCCATGTGAAGTTCTCCACTGAATAATGAATGACACTTGAGTGGCACAACATGGCAGACACTACTAATGTTAGTCGACCTGATTTTAAAAGCCTTTTGATGTTCTTATTTGTGGTGGGGGAGACTGAGATTTAAACAGGAGGACAGACCAACACATGAAACAGATAAACCAGAGGACACACAGGATATATACTTCAATAACAGATGACTGCGCTTTTCCTATTTTAAAAACCACTGGTTAACTCCTACCTCCCAAAACATGCCATGTGCACTGTCTACATTAAATTGCCCCAGGTGTGAATGAGTGTATGAACAAGTGTACATGTGTAGATGAACTGGTGTCCCATTCAGGAAGTTTTCCCACATCTTGCCCTCTGTTTCTGGGATTCGCTCAGAACCCATCATGACCCTATAACCATAAAGTAAGCATACAGCAGTCACAAGTCAATAATGTATGGATGATAAATGTGCACTATGAATTATTAGTCGCATATTATTAATATAATGTATAGTACAGTAAATAAATGACAAACTAAATTTAAAGAGGAAGCTAAAACTTCCCACAAAAGTCCAATACTGAATAAACAAGGAGCAGTTTTTCTCCAACATCCCTCTGAAATGAGTGTAAGGTGACTTATGGTCCTCTCCCATGACAAATTGGATTTGATGTGAGTGTGAATCACTGCTCACTTTTATGTACTGCATTTGTTAAGACGTCCCAAAGTTCCCCCACCTAGGCCTCAGCTATGATTAGTGGAGGATTGAAAAAAGTATGATGAATGGGGAGAGAGACAGATAAAGATGGAGGCAAAATAGATTAGAAATGAAGATGGAGACTGACAAATAGAGGGAGTGGAGCAGATCAGATTTAAGCTTAGTGTATGCTACACAGTTCTTACCCTGATTTCCTACTGTGACTACTCGCTGCACTTGTAGTGTGCATTATTCACCAATGCGATTTTCTCTGACTGCGAGCGACCCCAGAGGCTCCAATATTTTCAAGCATGTTTGCTTTTTTATTTGTATTTTTTGTGATGAATCATGTAGTGTGAACCCCTCTGCAACTAGTTGCAGTGATGTACCTCAGTGGTTCTCATCCGGAGGAGCACGCCCTGGGGCACGAAGAGATCGGAAGGGGGTCGCAAATTGTTTTCAAGAAAAAAACACAGACAGAGCATCATTTGGGTTCTCTGTGTATTTTATTGCTTTTAAAATAGAATGTGCACAAATGAAAAACCCAGCGTTCCTTCTCCCTCTATATTTTCTTTTTGCTGGGGAGGGGCGGAGCTTAGCCTGCCTTTTATCTAGTTGTCAGTGCAGACCAGTGTTGCGAACTTAGTGACTTTTCAGACCCCTTTAACAAAAAAAAAAGCGCCTAGCGAAAATTCTTGTGACTTTTTGGATGTCGCCAGTACGGTCCTGCAAGCACAAGGTCTTGTTTTCACATTGCCACATGATATTGGAGGCTTGGAGGGGGCTTTAGTTACAAAAGGTTGAGAACCTTTGATGTACAGTATTGAGAAAAATCCAATGAGAGTCTGAGAGGAAGTCAAATTCAGTAACATTTTATCATCCATCTATCTGTGCAGCAGTGCGAGGCCAAAATGTAAGCATAATAATATTGCTTCTATAAAAAGTTATTGTGTTGGCATGTTAACAAAACATGGTTCCTGGCAGCACTGGGTATAAAAATAACTCCCATTTCTTTTCAATATACACTGTCTGCCTCTCCCCAAACAATATTTCCTCTGCATTGTCTCTTATTTCTTTTTTTTTTCTAGTTTCCGTACAAAATAGTGAAAGTTGCCTGATAGACAGCTTTGACATGTCGTTTCATGAAAAGCAGGATTTGAGGATCAGGTATGATTGGGTAGACATCTCTCCAGTTGAAAGATGTGCCTCATGTGAAAGGAATCGGCAATGTGCAAATCCCTAAATCACAAAACAACTGATTGTATGCAATTAAAGATGTGTAGTGTGAAAGGGTTTGTGATTCTGAGATTTTTAAAGTCCCCTTGTGTGCACTCAACCTTAAATGAAAGGACAGGAGAGAGGTGTCGCTATTGGTTACGACTGAGGCAGAGAGATTGTGGTTTAAGGTTTTACCCCTATTTTATTGAACTGTTTACCTTTTTATATCAATTGACCTTTTACATATTAATAAAGTATTGTTTAGAATAATTTTGATCTCAGCAGACTGTTATATTTCCTCCATTTTTTTGTTCATTTTTGTTCATTCAAAAGAAGTCAGACTACACATTGATAGGCAAGAACCTATGACCATTCTGGGGAAGGAGTAAGTGCATGAGATAAGTGAATTCTAAAAAAAACACTGATAAACGGCTGGGACAAAATTCACTCACCTCATGGTGATGTCAGTTCACTTTTACACTTTTATATTAATTTCCCCAAACTCTCCTAGCTCAGGATTTTGGAGGGATTTAAACTTGTCTGCAGATTCATTTAGTAGGGAAGCAGTTATTCACCTGGTCTACTCTTTCAGATCACCCAGCCCTCATTAAACAGCTCTTCAGGCTGTTGGATGGCAGACATCTGTGGTCTCATATCAAAGCGTGCATAAAACAAGTACTACATTTGTGTGTAAGACCCACTTGTATATGTATGTGTATACACACAGCTGTACGCAATGGCCATGGAAAAATCCAATACATTCTAAACTGATGTGCTCATGCACTGCCTCACTTATTTGCATAAAGAAATGGCCTTAAATCACCATATATGGTCAATAATTTCACATTAAAAAGCACAGTAGCTTGCTCATGGTGCTGAGTGTTTCAGACGACATGGAGCATGTGAAAAGGTCTGAGAAGTTGAACTTCACTGACATTGAAATAAAGATTCAGTTATGTAGTGGAGCAAAGCAAAAAACGGTTTATTTGGCACCTCTACAAATAGTTAGTTTAATACATAAATAAATAAAATTTTATAGTGTATATTTTATAAGTACATGTGTGCAATCTACTTCCCCATTGACATTTTCATGCAATGGGATTAAAATGTGTCATTTTTGTTGTCTTTTCCGCTGCTGGTTTTGGAAATGTAATGTATTGTAGTATGAGTGATATGAGTGAAGGTAAGACAAGTCATTATTCAACTCATAGTTGTTTGGAAAATGCCAGATCTGTCTCCAGCGTCTCTATGAAATGTACCTAATCCCATCATCCCAATTCATCTTTAAGTGTTCCTTTTACAGTATACAATTTTATGTTATGTTTTAGTCATCTCTCTGCATCTTGTGAGCACCAAAATCAGTAATTACTCTCTCGGTCATGCTGATATGATAGACAGTGTGTGATATAGAAGCTCTGTGTAGTCAGTTTACCTACCATTACACTTTTCTTGCATACAAATGGTCATGAGTGTGTGGGGAATTTTTCACATAATTACAGATAAGCAAAACTTGATTAATCTCATTCAGTGCATAGAAACATACATATGCAAGGATACATATACAACTATGCATATTCACAGTTGATAAATGACGCCTCTGGTCTGTACTACAGGTCTGTACTACAAACAATCAATAATCCAGTCCGTCAACCTTACATTGTTCCAATATATTAAACATATTGCCAAACTCTTAGTATGGACCAGTAAAAATATGCTATAATGAATAAGCTAGTTGACCTAACAGATTTGTTCATATAGTACACAATATAACTGAATTTACACAAATGAACCTGTTCAAAAGTTTACATAACCTTGGTTCTTAATACTGGGGCGCACGGTGGCTTAGTGGTTAGCACGTTCGCCTCACACCTCCAGGGTCCGGGGTTCGATACCCCCCATGGGGTTCGATACCCCCCATGTGTGTGTGGAGTTTGCATGTTCTCCACGTGCGGGGGTTTCCTCCGGGTACTCCGGTTTCCTCCCCCAGTCCAAAGACATGCATGGTAGGTTGATTAGTAGGTTGGTAAATTGTCCATAGTGTATGAATGGGTGTGTGAGTGGGTATGTGATTGTGCCCTGCGATGGACTGGCACCCTGTCCAGGGTGTACCCTGCCTTGTGCCCGATGTTACCTGGATGATCAACGACTGTTTTTATGTTTTGGGATAGTTGTTCATGAGAAGTTAAACTGTCTAATCAGAAAAATCTTCAGAAAAAATCCTCCAGGTCCTGCACAGCTTTTCCAGCATCTTCTGCATATTTTACCCCTTTCCAACAGAGACTATATAATGTTGAGATCAGTCTTTCCACACGGAGGACAACTGATGGACTCGTACACAAATATTACACAACACACTCATTAAGAGCCAGGGGGATGTAACATTTTTAACAGGATGATCTGTGTATAAAGACTTTTGAAGTGGTTCATCTGTGTAAATTCAGTTATTATTGTTTATTGTGGATTACATTTAAACCTCTGTTATGTGAAATAGCTTATTCAGGGCAGTACTAAATAAAAAAACAAAATCACATTTTTATGATCCCTTTTATTATTATTATTATTATTATTATATTATTATTATTATTATTATTATTATTATTATTATTATTATTTTGCAGATTCTGCCGTGTTTATGTAAACTTATGACCCCAACTGTATGTAGGCAGAACAGATAAAAAGTCACTTCTAGCTTTTGCACTCTTATCGTTCATGACCATTCATAAATCATTTATTATCATTCACAATACCATTTCCTATTAAGAGACCGAGATAGACACAGGGATAGTGATAGAGAGAGAGAGAGAGAGAGAGAGAGAGAGAGAGAGAGAGAGAATGGCAGTTTGAGGGTGAATTTGTGATTGTGTGTGATCATTCTGAGATTGAAAAACCTAGAACTGCTCTGGAGGCTGTAAGTGTAAAGGTGCAAATATACCTCCGTTTCAACACACATACATGTGTGCACGCAGCTACTACATGAGTAACACTGTTTACATACTCACTTGTTATGTAAATCTGGAGGATTAAAAGTGGCGACCACTTGATGGCCTGAGCCTAAACATCCCTGTCTGTCTAGTTTAAGTCAGACTCTAATGTTTAGAGATTTCATGCACAATGAAGTTAAACAGACTGAAAAGATCTGTTTCTCTTTAAAACTGTCTGCCATTGGTGTAATTGTTGTCATTATCAAAAATCCTCACCATACAATCAAAAATATTTACTAGTTTAGAAAATCCAGAAGACTGGTATACAAAGCAGACCTTTTGATAAGTTTAAGAGGTTTTTAAAATTCAAACACTAAGTGTTACAGGAAAACCATTAGTGTTAGTACTCATTAACAATGCATTAATTATTATTTTTTTATTGGGGACACAATGTGCTATGCTGCCTCCACTATATAGGTTGATATTGTACCATATAGATGTGTCACTTTAATTTCTGAGGACATCAAATGAACAAATGACTGCAGGAAACACGTTGCAGCCATATTGTTTATTTAATAGCAAGTATAAGTCAGCCTTAACATCTACAACAAAAGTACAAATGAGACGTAGAGGTAAATGGAAAGAAAAAGGAATGTGAAAGGGGAGGTAAAGAAGTGATCGTGAAAGATCAGTGAAAGATGAACAGTGAAAAGTGTAAGGAAAGAGAGAGGATTGGTATGGGAGAAAGGGGATTGAAATAGAACAATGAGACAGAAAGGCAGTGAGAGAGGAAGTGACAAAGACATATAGACAGGGAAAAGCTGTAAAAGAACGGGATTGTATAGAGCAAATGATAGTTTAAGTGATGAAAGCTGTGCAAAAACTGAGAAACAGTTTAAGAATGTGAAAAGGTATAAAGAAGCAAGAGAAAGAGAGACTGAAAGGGAAGGGAAAAGGGTGGGACAGATGGAGTGAGAGAAAAGGTTGGGTAGAGACGTGGGAACATCTGCATTCAGTGCTTACAGTATGTGTTTTAGCTCTGTTTCATTTCAGGCCTTTCTAGAGTGTTCTGGTAGTTTGTTTGTTTTTGTGTGCTTTCTAAAAGAAAGAAAAAAAGAACGTCAAGTAGAAATGTAAAGAAAACTAAAAACGAATAAAACCCCATTGGCATCCCAGACTGGTGCTAATGTAATCTGAGGCTATTGCTAATTACTGTAAATCTGAGGAGCTACTGATTCTGAAAGGTAATACAATTTTCAAGCAGTTTCTTAACTTCTTTTTAAAAAAAAAAATATCTGAAATGAAATATTAAGGTTGAAGTTTATTTTTCTAATAGCACCTTATAAAATTAGCTTCAAAAGTAGAGTCTTAAACCAGAGATGAGGGTTACATCCTAAACAGAATGAGTCTCAGTTTTTATATGCTATTATATTTGGGTTGGTGTTTATTAGTTTATTTTCTAGGAATGCCGTGTACAGCCACAAGAGCTCCACTAGTGAAGGTGCAGCCTGTGCTGTTATCCAAAAGCATTTTAGCACTGTTTTGTGAATATGAAGAAGTGGTGTCAGGTGGTTCAAGTCACAGCTACATACAAAAACACCCACAACAAGGTAGTGCCAATTGTATGTGTTTGGGAAAAAAAATAGAACCTATCAACCGAAAGAGACACTGACAATTACACTATGCATAAAAATTTGCAAACACCTGATCTTGCAAACGTCTTGGCACACTGTGGGCCCGTTAATACCAATCAATCATCGCATGATGCCACAGCGTATTCAAGTATTGTTGCTTACCATGTGCACAAATTCATGGCCACAATTTACTCATCTTCTAAACACTGACAATTACCGTATACATATGGCCAAACGTTTGCCAATACCTGACCCTCACACCCAAATGTTGCCACCACGTTGGAAACACAGTTTTCTTGGATGTCTTTGTATGCTGTAACATTACTGCACCCCAGGCCTCCTCGTCTGACGTCAGCGTCTGATGCTCACTAATACTCTTGTGATTGAATGAACAAATCCCCACAGCCGTTATCAAAAATCTAGTGGAAAGCCTTCAGAGAAGAGTGTAGGTTATTATAACAGCAAAAGGGGTAATAAATCTGGAATGGGATATTTAAAAACATGGGTGTAATGATCAGGTATCCAAAAACTTGTGGTCATATAATGTATTTACTTTTAGTGTTAGATTTGGTAGCACAGGTAATATTTTATATAGGAGCTATGCAGAACCTTGGCTGGTATGTATACTAGTATAAAGCTTCTGAGAATTACTCTTTAAAATATTCTTATAATTTTATCTAAGACAGGAATAAAATCATATTTGAAATATGGGAGTGAAATGTGTTATAATGGTTCCCCTCAAATTTTTCCCCTCAATCGTTCACATTGTACTAAATTCTCATTGATAAATACCAGATCTGAAAACACATTCTTCCATCACAGACATGGCTTTCATTTCCTGAGTGAATTAACCTTTTTTCTTACAGTTTTGGTAGTGTCAAGCAGGTGATTTTGTTACCTGCTGGGCTGATTAACCATGGGAGAATCTTGTAACCCACAAGAGAGAGGTGAACATAATTTTGGAGGCTTTGTGATTTGTGACTTAAGGATGTTCTGAGCTGATACTGAGTAATGGGCTACAACAGCAGAAACCATGTCAGGTTCCATTTCTGTCAGCCAAGAACAGAAAGCTGAGGCTATAGTGGACACAGGCACACCAAAACTGGACCATTGAAGACTGGAAACACCTGGTCTGGTCTGATGAATCTCAATTTCTGCTGAAGCACGCAGATGGTAAGTTTGGAATATGCTGCCAAAATCATGAATCCATGGACCCAACCTGCCTTGTGTCAACAAGTCCAGGCTCATATATGTGGTGTAATGGTGTGGTGAATGTTTTCTTGGCACAGTGTGGGCCCGATGATATCAATCAATCATTGCTTGAATGCCACAGCCTATTTGTGTACTGTTGCTGACCATGTGCATCCCTTCATGGCCACAATGTACCCATTTTCTAATGGCTATTTCCAGCATGATAATGCAATATGTCACAATTCAAAAGTCATCTCGAACTGGTTTCATGAACATGACACTGAGTTCAGTGTTCTTCAGTGACCTTCCCAGTCACCGGATCTGAATCCATTAGAGCACCTTTGGGATGTGGTAGAACGGGAGATTTACAGCATGAAAGTGTACCTGAAAATCTGCAGGAATTGTGTGATGTAATCATGTCAACATGGACCAGAATCTCAAAGAAATGTTTCCAACATCTTGTGGAATCCATGCCATGAAGAATTGCGGCTGTTTATTAGAGGGAGGGAGGCATTACACAATATTAGTATAGTTCCTACTAAACCGTTTGGTGGATGTATTTTACTACTTTGATTGTCAATAACATGAAACCAATTGCATTAAAAAAAAAAAAAAAGTTAATATGAGGATAAACTCAATTGGTAACTGGTTATTTCAGTCATCAACCAAGACGTTTTGGTTCTTTCTTTTTAAATTTCTTTCATAATTGATTTGCTGCTATGAAAGGCATGTTCACATTGTGTAAAAAGAATGACATCACATGAAGTCATTAAGACATTTATTCATTCATAAATCCTGAAGGTAGAAGGATATATATTTTTCTGCAAGCCTTGTGTTTCAATTGTTAATTTATGCCTTTGTTTGACAGTGCATTAGACAATTTAGCAATGATACGGTGCCCCTGGAGCATAGGGGATTAAGGGCTTTTACAGAAAGAGCATATTATTTTATTGTTTGTTTGTATTTCACGTTTATTTATTGCTTTATTGCTTTGTTTGTTTGTTGGTTTTTATTGAGCTATCATAACGATTTTGTGTAACTTTATGTAAATGTTCAACCCTTTTAGCCTTTAATGTGTCATTTGCCTGTTCATTTGAAAACACATTGACAGTGCATTTTTCTCTGATTTTGTTGGCCAGTTCCTGATTGTGTTTTGACTGCTTTACTGGTTTGGATTTTAGATTGTGTAATGGTTCTTCCTGCATATGGATAATAAAATGTTCTGGGAAGTCTCCTACCGGAAGGGAGACCTCATCTGTTCATTTGAGTCCAGCAGAGGTTTGATCTGAAGTTGACTACTGGGAGCTCATTTTCAACAGCTACATCATGTTTCCTCCACCATCAAGAAGTTGACCTGTGTCTGTCAATCCTGCACCTACCGAACTTCAGAAGCAGATTTGAGTCACAGACAGCAGTCAATTAACCCAGAAGTCAATGAGCTCATGCCTCATAGTGGCCTACAGGAAAATGCATTGGTTTCTTAATATAATGCTCTCCCCTTTTCACCAGCTTTACCATACTCTACTTTTGAGACTTCAACAAGATAACCTTCATAATAACTAGGGATGCACCGAAATGAAAATTCTTGGCTGAAGCCGAAACCGAATATAATGAAAAACTTGGCTGAAGGCCAAAGGCCGAATACTGAACATGTTTTTTCACGTTTTTCCATATATTTTGCCTTTTTTTTCACCACTGCATAAATTAAATAGTCAAAATGTGCTTTTTAATATTTTGTCTTGCTTTTCAAAGAATGCTGAAAGAATGTAACACTCTGTACCCTACAACAAAATGTTCATTAAAATCTGCATTGACAAGAGTGCAAAAAATGGTTATATTCGGTTATATACGGCTGATTATAATGGAGATATATTCCGCTCGCATCCCTGTACACCTCGTGGAGTATTATAGTAGATATAGTATAGTTAGATATGTTGTTAATGTTATGTACCTTGATAGATTTAGTTACTTTAAACTAAAGACTAGTTCATTTAGTCCCTGCTGGTTTTTCCGCTCCCAGTCCATAGTACTAGGTCATGTTTCTTGTTTTCTGTGACCGTGACTTTGATTCCTGCTTTGCCCCGTTTATGCCTGTTTGCCGATCGCCTGACCCTTTGCCTGTCTTGACTACGTTTTTTGGATTATGATTTGGATTTGTCTGCCTGCCCTTAAATAAATAAGTCTGCTTCCATACTCTACTCCCTTACGTCTCGCGACATGACAGAATACTCCGTGAGGTGTACAGGGATGCGAGCGATATATATCCTGAATGTAATCAGCGCTGAGCGCTGGCAGCTGAATACAATAACGCACCCCCGAACAACAACCAATGACAAAACACGGAGGAGACAGAACAGAAACAAAACAAATGCACGTGCCCACAGTAAACAATGCGCTCGCTGAGCACTCGTGCACGTGGTTTGTGCATGCGCACACCCCCTCATCTCTCCGAGTGCGCTGTTAGAAGAGGAGATTGTGACATTCATGCATCTCACTAAGGTTGCTAGGCTATTATGGTCACGTCATCAAAGATGTCACTGTTCAGTCAAATTTATTCTGCCTTTTCACTTATTAATGACTGAATAATTTCGGTTGTGTTCAGTGTATCCCTAATAATAACAACACACACTGGAAGAGTGCTCGATTAGGCCGCAGCCCCTTATCATCCGCCGGAGTCACAATAGTCATTTATAAAGTTTTAACAGGCATTCTGAGAGGTCTTGTATCATCTTGTATCATGGAGAGACAAAGAAGAACAACTATTTTCTCTCAAACAAATGAAACACTCAGCACAGGACTATGCTCTCAGCTTTCATCACTGACTATTCATTGACTGATTTTCAAAAGCATGTTGTTTAGTACATCTCCTCAGATTGCTCACTGTCATGGAAGCAGCAGTATAGGGTTTAATTTACATCTCATGTCTGGAAAGCATCCTTCCTGTCTTCCAGTGGCATCTCTCCACTACCGTGTGTTTTGGGCTATCCATCACCTTTAACTCTGTTCACACTTCATTTCTAAAATACAGTACATACTCAGTAGTTTTTCAGTAGTCTCTAATTGCAATTTTTGAGCCTTGTTCATTCTTGTTAACCTTGAATGCATCTACACCCTTTCCCTGTTAATTTTATGACTCTATTGATTATCATATGTTTGACACCTGATTGTGTTTTGATGCTTGCATCAGTTAGTGGTTTGGATATTGAATTGTGTATCAGTACTTTCAATAACACCTTCCTGCATATGGATCCTAAACCTTCTCCTGGGATTTCTCTGTTTTCTCTTTATTCTCACACTCACAGTGGCTAATTGCATCTCAACTTCAAATGTAATGTAATTAGCAACCTGTTTAACTTGATTGTGAAAAACTCGACTTGGCTTCATAAGTTCAATATTTTGCCATTATTATTCTCATTCATGTTTTCTGAAGCCAGCTTTTTTGAGAAAATCCTACATTAGACTTACTTCATAGTAAAGCCTCTGGTCTTAAAATTTTGTTGTTGTTGTTTTGTGTGTAGATCTCTTGGCTGTGCCAAAACACCCATATGCAGCAATGGAGAACTGGGGTCTTAGTGTGTTTGTTGAGCAGAAGATTTTGCTGGATCCAGAAGTCTCATCTTTCTCCTACCAGATGGAGCTTACCATGGTGGTGGTGCATGAGATCTGCCACCAGGTAACACACACACACACACACACACACACACACACACACACACACACACACCCACACACACACACACACACACACACACACACTTACTTGCTACTTTACTTAAGAGTTTACAAACTGAACTGATTAGCAATATATATATATATATTTTTGCTGTGGCACGTAACTATCCAGCAACTTGATCAAGGCATGACATTCACTGCATAAGGAAATCACATTTCTTTGGCAAGCTAGCAAGGGTTTAAACATTTTCTTTAGGTAGACTGATTGTTTTTTCCTTTTTCTTTTTTGTTGTGGTTAAATCAGCTCCTTATTCAACATGATTTTTGTTGGCAGACAGAAAAGTCAAGATAAAAAAGAATATTTTCCACTTCATTCTGGTAAACTATATAAACTTGATTTTGGTCAAAACATAATTTTTCATCATTTTTGCCGCTACAGCTACATCCAATTGTTTTTCCCAGACTACCACTCGAACAGAAGCATTTCCTTCTTTGTAAATGGCTGCACATCTGTAAATGGCTTCCTAAAACTCCTTTCTCAAGTCTGTCTTTGTAGTTTGATATTCTGATTGTCATTCCCACCCACAGTCAATTTATGTAATGGAGGCATTTTGGCTCTGTGACAGATTATCACCAAGTTGTCAAAACACATGATTGGAACCTTTTTACACTAAGTGGCAGTACATGTCTAAAACATATACTGGAAAAAGTATTATTCCAATCTCCTGTGATAAGACTGGACAGGTCTTACTGTAAAACAGTCCGCCGATTGGAAATTTTTGAAGCCAGTTTATGGAAAATGGAGATGGATATCCAGCTAAAGAGAATGGTCAGTATATAATTGGGAAGAATAATATGTTCCCTTTCAAAGAAAACTTCGATATTGCAATTAGAATAAAACGATGGGAGCACCACTCACGCATGATCGGCATTTGAAGCTTGTATAAAATCATGCCTATTTATAGGCCTGCGATGATCAGGTGACATGGCAATTAAGCGTGTCGCGTGATATAAATATGGCTCCTGTGATCCGCGCCATTAAGCTTTATTACCTTCAGTAAAAGACTGCATGTCAGTTGTTTGTGTAAAGAAACAAAAGGACACTTCATTTCTGTGCCATCTTTTCTCAAAATCTCAGAACTTTTCTATACCTTAACAAAAAGAGAAGAAAAAAAATGGAATGAGCGAGAGCGAAAAATGTGATTGAGAGAATCCTGGAAGTGTGTTCCCGTTTCATCACGGGGAATAGTGCACACTTTCTTCATGAAGTGTCTAGTGATTTAGCATGCGATGGCAGCTTCGAGAGGCTGCGCATGGTAATGGCTACATTAAGCAGCTCGGCTCGTGACTCGCGCTCTTCTCGGAAGCTGAAGCGAGTTGGGATTCAGAGCTATGCGGGTCTGGGCCGACCACTGCCCAGGCAGCTAGCCATCTCAGGAGCGCTCCTCTATCTCTCGCTCTGTCTTCCAGGTTCGGCTCTCCGCTGGATTTTGGAGCTCGTGTCGCGACTCCTCCTTCTGCTATGGAAAGACAAAAGAGGGAAAAACACACAAAAATAATAGTAATAATCCTACCCAAGAAGGATGTGCTAAAAACTGAGAGCAGCATAAAAAAAGCTGCTTGAAGTGATTACTAAGGCTTGATAAGCCTTTTTCTCCCCAGTGGAAGTAAATCCCTCAAACTGCAGAAACTCCCCTTTCTTCCAGCAGTGCATGATAAAATATCAGGCTTCTGGGGGGAAAACTATGCATAAGCCGTATTTATAACCCCACGATGTTGGATTATTCGGCCATTGTGGGGAATGAACGGCATGTCTATTTAGCTATGCTGAAGGTAGAGGAGGCGCTTGCAAGCTACCTCTCTCCATCAACGGCAGGTAATTAGGGGGGCCGGCTTTGCCATCCAAGCAACCGTGTAAGGCCACTGTGGCATTGGTGGGCAAGGCCTATGTGGTAGTAGTCTTACTTGTGGGTTACTGCAGACAATGACAGTGTTGCAGGCCTACCAAGCAGACCTGCTGAGTGAGCTCGACATATGGCGACATTCAGCCAGTTCCTTCTCTGTTGTCTTGAGATCATCCACGAGTGGAGCCTGGGCCAGCACTAGTGTGAGGGAGACCCAGAAGGCGAGTATGGCAGCCCGCCAAACCCCACAGACAGCCAGGAGAGCTGGGCAGCCACAGTCACGGCCTGCTTTTAGGCCTGACCTGAGGATGGTCATAAAGGCCAAGGAGGCAAGGAAGAGCGGTCATGAGGGGCAGTGGAGGGACGTATCAGGGGAAATTAGGTTGTTAGGGCAGTTAGCCCCCAGTGCTACTGTAGGGCCTCTCCTAGCCAAGGCGGTCCCAAGTTTTACTGTTCTCTGGTCAGCGAGCTGTCACAGGGCATGGGAAATCTGATGCTTTCCCACCATTAGAATTTGGAATAGTTAACATCACTAAAAGACCATCTGGCAGAGTGGAAACTATTGAGTGTCTCCATGGTTCTGTCTACTGTAGAAAAGGGTTACCGGGACCAGTTTATAGCTCGACCCCCCAGGCTCAGAGGTGTGCTCACCACAGTAGTCAGCACAGATCCTTCTTGGACAAAGGTGCCATAGAACATGTACCCTGTTCCCTGAGGGAGGGAGATTTTTACAGCCGTTATTTCCTGGTCCGCAAAAAATAGGAGTATGTGGCCAATATTAGTTCTGCGTCATCTGAACTGTACTCTTCGGACATACAGGTTCAAGATGCTGACACCCAAACTTTTTTGAGAACTGGTTTGTGATGATAGATCTAAAAGGTGCAAATTTCCACATAGAAATATCGCTATCTTTATCCCATCGCACCTTCACAAAGTGCATGGATGTCACTCTGGCTCCTTTGTGACTCCATGGCATCCGTATTCTAAATTACCTGGACGATTGGTTAATTCTAGCACGATTCATGGAACTGCGATTCAACATCGAGATGTTGTTCTCGCCCACATGAAGACTTGGGGCTCAGGTTGAACCTCAGAAAAGAATGCTTTCCCAGTGCAGTGGACAACTTTTCTAGGGGTTATAAGGTTTTTACTACAGCGAGGGAGTTTCTATCCCCAAAATGCGTAGGATCAATCCTATCAACTCTGTGTAAGATAAAGCGAGATCTTGGGAGACTATTGGCGCTTATGGGCGTATTGCACAGGAGACTGTTCAGTGGTGGCTGAGAAGTTGTGGGTTTTGTCCAAGGATGAAACCTCTGAGAATAATCAATGTCACACGGCGATGCTTATGTGCTCTGAGAATTTGAGTGTCCCCAGGTTTCCAGCCTTGGGTCACACTCTAGGGGTGTCTCCTTAGCGCAAGACGGTAATGACAGACACCTCCCTCGTGGGCTGGATCACAGTCTTAGACAGCTGTCCAGCTCACGGTCTACTTGTAGGCAGCATATAAATTGCCTAGAAATGTGGAGCATATTTCTAGCACTGAAATTCCTTCTCCCTCAATTGAGAGGTCACCATGTGACCACCAGGGAGGATTATGTACATTCCCCATGTTCAGGCAGGCACAACTAAATCTTCTCTGGGCAGAATGAAAGTTTGTCAGTAAGTGCAATGTACATTCTGGGAATATGGGGCAGACATCCTGTTGAGGCAGGGGCTGAGGCCCAGGAATTGGTGGCTCCATCCTCAAGTGGTGCAGTCCATATGGCGAGGTTTGGCAAAGAGGGACTGCGTGTGTTCGCCTCCGAGGAGACAACACATGGCCCGCTGTGGTTCGCCCTCACTCCTCCTGCACAATTAGGGCTGGACGCCATGGTGCACATGTGGCTGAGGTCACATCTGTCTGCTTTTCCTCCCATCGCTCTGCTTCCACAAGTTCTAGAGAGAGTTCGCCAAAATAGTCTATGTCTGCTGCTAGTGGAACCTTATTGGCCAGCTCGAATATGCCTCTCAGAAATAATGTTCCTGTTAGATGGCTCTCCTTGGGAGATTCCTATCTGTAGGGATCCACTGTAGACCCAGTGAACTGCGCAATAGCTATAGTCCTGGAGTTCTGACAAGAACATTTCTCAGCGGGGTGGACTCCAGCCATTTGGGCCATATCCTCTAACTTCGAGGTTTATGCGTGGTATCAGGCCGCTGAGGCCAATCTGCAGGCCGCGCATACCTTCCTGGGACCTTTCTGTGGTCCTGGAAGGTCTGTCAGGTACCCCATTTGAGCCTTTAAAGTGGATCTACTGTCTCAAGTCAGAGTTCTGATTTATCACCCTCGGCTAGAACTATGGAAACTGTTGCCCCTGAGGGGCACCAGCTCATAGATTCTGGTCTCACAACTGAGGTTCTGGAGACCATTTTGAACTCTAGAGCACCATCCAAAAGGAAAGTGTATGCTCAGGTGGCAGCTTTTTGTCTTGTGGTGTGAGGTGATGCTGTGTCAAAGCAGTGCATCTTTAATTGAATAGTGGAAGCAATAGTGGAAGCTCTTTCACTTATGAGGCGAAAGGTCTCGCTCCGCCTCTGGCCATAAGGTCTCATTCCACTAAGGGGTTCGCTTCCTCGAAGGCTTTGCCCAACATGGTATCCTTACAGGATGTGTCTGCTGCTGCAGAGTGGTCTACACCACACACATTCATTTGATATTACAGCCTGGATATTCATTCCGCCCCGGGCTTGTGTGTCTTGCAGTGACCATCGGGCTTGGGTCTTTTTGAACAGGCTGTACCCTCGATATGACGGAGTGGGTATTCTCGTTCCCATAGTGTTATGCTAAACACAGCGTGGAGTTCCCTGTGACAGGGGAACGTCTGAGTTACACATGTAACCCTGTTCCCTGAGAAGGGAACAAGACATTGCGTAGCTTTTTCATGCCTGGATAGGCCTGCGTATTCACTTCAGATAATAGAGGCTGACGTTGCGGTTCACAGGTGACATATATATATATATCACGTGTTGCACTTAATTGCCACGTCACCTGATCATGGCAGGCCTATAAATAGGCATGATTGTACACAAGCTTTAGATGCCGGTCACGCATGAGGGTGCTCCCCATAGTGTTATGTTAAACTCGTTCCCTTCTCAGGGAACAGGGTTACACGCGTAACCCAGACGTTTTTTTCCCCAATGATGGTTCAATAGTACAGAGACTCACTAAGACAGACAGACTGACTGAGAGAGAAGGAGAGATAGATGGATAGATCGAAAGAGAATAAAACAAACACAAAACAAGCACAAAGACATAGACACACACACACACACACACACCCACACAAACACACACACACACACACACGCAGAGGAAGAGGAAATTGGATATCTGGGGAATCTAAAACCATGAGGCAAGCATAGCTTCTGTCTGAATACCACACAGGGTCTGTTGGGATTTTCTGAATGAAGCTAACTTCCTTGTGTGTGTTTTTTTTTTTTTTTTTCTAAAAATGGTGTGCATAGTAACTGTTCTCTTAATTAACTAATTCATTAATGCATTTGCACTAACAGCATCCATTTAGACTTTCATTCTCTAAAACAATTCAGTTTACAGTTTATGGTTTACAGTGCATTATTTGTACTTTGTGTGAAAATGCCAGTAAATTTCTCGAAAAAATCTGTAAATACTGAGGCTGTGTCTTAAAAATAGCAACAGCAGTTTATGTTGAATCATCTGAGGTACAGTCTGCTCCAAATCAGCCCACAGTTGAGAGTGACAGGCATTTTGATTAGACCAGCAAGCTTGAGATTACAAAGGAGGTTCTCAAAATTTAATACTGAAATAACTGTTGAGAAGAGTATCATTTCAGCAGTTGAATCAATGAGGCCAAATCTAGAAGCAGTGGATGATTTCAGACATAGCAGAACTGGTTTCATAGTGCTGAGTTGTTGTATTTAAAGGAGAAGATTAAGTTCTAGAATTGCATACTTTGGCACCCAATGATTCTACACTTAAATGCAAAAGTAAACTATGTGTGCAGGATATGTAGTATATTTTATTTTATTGTATTTGTTTTTATTTTTTATTTTTATAGAAACTGATTCTCTTATAGAAGATGATAGTCTTATAGAGTTTAATAATAATTTGAGAACAACAATAGCAAACATTCTGAAATTTTGAATGTAATCCAATTGGCATAAATTATTATTATTATTATTATTATTATTATTATTATTATTATTATTATTATTATTAGTTATTATTTCCCAAAGATTTCATTGTGTGTCTATTAAAGGATTCATTACTAAAATGACACATAAGGTCTATTTATGGACCTTTTTGCAATATTTGTCTTTTCTTTATCTCTTTTTTTCTAAATGAGGCTTTTTCAAACGTACGTGGCAAGAATAAAAAATGGGCTGACAATGACAATGGGGTGTGACTGGAACTACACTCCACTGCACTAACTTTATTTTATATCATTATGGCGGAACGCCTCATATGCAAACTAGTAGGATGGTCCTCATCAATCTAAAAGACTTTGATTTATTAGATGATCTAGGAACTACAGTTTAGTAAATAGAGCAGTGTGCATATGTAGCATTATGATGCAAGATTAGATAGGTTTTTTTTTTTACTTAAGATTAGACAGGTTTTATACTCAAAACCAATAAGTGGTTTTAAGTGCTACTGTTGGAAAATTTTTTTGAGAGGGGTGGGGGGATAAGTCACCATACACTTTATGGATAAATCACTCAGTGGTGTGTAGTGGGATATATATAGTTCAAATGATCGAAATAATGTTACAGTAATCCTAAGTGAAAATCTAGTTATTGGGGAAGAAATTAACAATATGAAATATTAGAACGCAATAGAATATAACAATGTTTATAGATACCACACCCACTTATATGATGTTGCATGAATTGAGTTATGTTATTTGTATTAAACAGTTCCACTATAAGGGTTTAGAAATATCAATTTTGAACTTTCACTAATTGTTAAGCCCTCGCCGGCAGAGGGCACTGCGGCGCGGCTTCTGAGTGTGCGCATACATGTGACTGTGTAAAATGGACATGCGCCTTGGCTTTCGGTTTTGTTCCTCCTTCTATTTAGACATTGGCTGATGTGCTAGGGTGTGTCTTGATTTGTGCCAGGGGTCTATGTTTACATTAATTATGTTGGTTATTTAAACCCCTCGTGTTGCTGTGCAGTTCACGCAGTATTTATGTTGAATGAGCATTTGAATGATGAATGTGTTAGCGTGCTAAGCGTTCTTGGTTTCCCTGTCCTGTTCAGTTTCCTGCCTCGCTTCCAGTTTCTCGTTTTCCTGGTGAAGACGATTTCCTTGTTTATTGATTTACGTATATTATAAAGACTTTGATCTGCACCTGTTTCCGCTCAAGTCCAGTGATTTGGCCCGAAAAGTTAAACTGCTAAAGGGAAAACTATACTGTCCTTATTTGCTTGACATACCAATATACTTGAATTTACACTTTTCTAACCTTTAGGGGAAAATGTCTATGAACTTTTATGCTGATCTTTATGAAACCATAAATGTACAGAACAGCTACTCTCAAAATTCCTTCACTATAACCCAGTGATAGAGGACAGCGACATAGGGATTGAGAAGCTCTTAGAGGCTATTGAGTATCTTTCCATCTGTCGTACACCAGGAGTAGATTGACTGCCTCCCTTTAAAACACTCTACAAACACTTATGGAGCCTACTAGGCAACAACATTTATGATGTACTTTAGGAATGCTTGCAGAGGGGCTCACTACTAATGAGCTGTAAGTGAGACATACTTTCACTTCTTCCCCAAAAGAAAGGAACCTTGTGCCGCTGAGTCTGGGCAATAAAATACTATCAAAATGTTTAGCCAACAGACCAAAGAAGTATCTGCCCAAAAAATGCCAATGATGTGTCTTGGGCCAAATGATACAGGGTAAGTAAATAAATATGCACATAATTTCTATAACTCATTTTATGTGCAACATAATGTGCAGCATAAATTACACTGGAGTACTTAAGAAACAGACACAGTAGACACAGGCATCAATACACTAACATTAATTCTTGATTTAAAGACTGTAGCAGTGGGAACAGACCTGAGTACAACAATTGCAAAAGCACAGTTGGTTTTTGAGTCTCAGCTGGTACTATGGAATAGCCAAATGAGACAAATCTAAAATCTTCAGAGACCCAGGGGCATAACATTGACTGAGCATGTCAGTAATGTAAGGTTCCAAATACCTGATGGGTTTGCTTATAAGGTCGTACAGCTCAGAAAGGATTTAAACTAGTGCAGTACTACCCCATAAAGTGTACTGTACTGTACATAAAGTGTAGGATATTGTAAATGTCAAAGCAGCACTGAAGTCTAGTAGAGCAAAGTTTCCAGAATCAACAGTAAAGTAACAGATCCTTTGTCAAATGTAACAGAATGCATTCTGTATTCTGAGTAATTTCTTGGTTGGTTCAAAGAATGTCATTTTTAATCAGATGAGCCCATAGCTGAAAAAACAAATATTATTATTATTTTTTTTTTTCAAATGACTTTAGAAACAAAGGGTAGTTTTTTATTCATTTTTTTCTTGACAAGTGGCTGCACTGTGTTGCTGCATGTTTGAGACATGTTGGAATGGTGCCAGAGATTTAGTAGGCTTTTATTTGTCTCTTTTACAATATGTGGAGAAGTAGTTTGCTTTGTGTGTGACACAAAGTATTTTTGTCTAAGACAAACTACTGAAACTAATTTTGAAGCATGAGAACAAATTTAATTTAAAAAAGCAGTTTTTTGAAGGTTCAGTCACAGCTTCTAGATATACCATCATCAAAGTGATTTCCATCTTAACAGCTTTCTGAAAAGCAACCAGTCAATTAAAAAAAGAAATCTTTTAAGATGTCCAGTGCCTGTCACGAATAGCCACCTCAGCTTACTACAGTAGGGGAAGGTATAAAATGTCAGTGAGTTCTTAGGCACTGAAAATGATAAATTACAAACAGTCTTCAAAGTAAATTATTGTACTTAGATCACTGGACATACCTGATTTGTGCACCAGAAGAGGAAGGGAATGGATCGGTGGACATAAAGATCTGTGTTCATGACTTTGGACTCTTAAGATATTTGAAGAATTGTGATGTTCTGGACTTGTGCAACCTGACCAGTTCATGTTAACAGCTTGATATATATATATATATATATATATATATATATATATATATATATATATATATATATATATATATATATATAGAGAGAGAGAGAGAGAGAGAGAGAGAATGAGAGAGAGAGAGAGAGAGAGAGACCATTTAAGAGGAGATTGGGTGGAGAACTTAGGACTCTGGTCTCTGTGTATTACAAGTTGTTTTGGACCAATAGCAGATAGCAGACAGTGCTGCCACATGCCTGCAAGGAAGCTCTTAAATACCAACCTCTGAGGGCTCCAGAGGAAATACTGTTATCTGTACATTGGTGTTTCTGCAGAAAAAGAGCATGCAGCTGTATAAAGCACTCTGTCTTTCCAAAAACCATAGTTGGGAGAGGCACTTTATATCACATGGGTAAATCAGTCTGCCATGACGAGTGTGAGAATGTGAAAATGGTCAGAATTGTTTGGACAAGACTTCACTCAGGGAGAACAGAGGATGTCCCAATATTAACCGCAAATTAGAAATGTGGGGCAGATTTATAGTGGAGAGTGATTCACAGGCTGTAGATACAAACATGCACAGGGCACAGCTGTGTCCATTTTGTGGGGCTGGGGAGACAGTTAAACAGCTATTCTCATGGGAGGTTGCACAGACTTTCTAGCTTCTTAGAGGTCTGTCTTGGGTGACAGAATGAAGTGAAATGAATCTTTTTGTTTTAGAATTATCAAGCAATATTTCTAAAACATTATAAAAAGTCACTTTGCAATTACACTGATTACACTAATCAAAGGGCTTTTGTCTACTTGGATTAAAATGGGACAAGAAAAGTCCAGTACACTGATCTAAGTGCATAGCTAATTCATTAATTTACTGTTGGCTATTGAAGAGTATCACTCTCTCTCTCTCTCTCTCTCTCTCTCTCTCTCTCTCTCTCTCTCTCTCTCTTGCTCTATCTCCTTAGAGAGGGCATTTCATGTTTAATAACCTATTTTAGGAACTATGCATTGTTGCAGTTAGTTTGAAAAGTTAGTTTGTTTTATTTATTTATGTATTTATTATTATTATTATTATTATTATTATTATTATTAATAATAATAATAATAATAATAATAATTAAATTTTATTTGTATAGCGCTTTTTACAATAGACATTGTCTCAAAGCAGCTTTTCAGAAATATAAACACGGTATACAGATATTAAAGGTGTGAATTTATCACAACTGAGCAAGCCACTGAGTGGCGACGGTGGCAAGGAAAAACTCCCTAAGATGTTTTAAGAGGAAGAAACCTTGTGAGGAACCAGGCTCAGAAGGGAACCCATCCTCATCTGGGTAACAATGGATAGTGTGAAAAGTTCAGTATTGACTTATAAGAAGTCTATATGGCCTTAGAAGCAGCCGTAGTCCCAGTAGTCTGGAATTGGAGAAGATTTGAGCTCCATCCAGAGGCAGAAAGGATCTGGATCTCTAGTATCTCCATAAATTCGTGTGTGGCTCGGCAAAAACAAACAAATACGTATTATTATTATTATTATTATTATTATAATTATTATGTTGAATATTTGGTCTCTTTTATATCTTTTATCATAGTAGATTATAAAGAAAGCAGCAGGATTTAAGTCATGTGCAGGCTGCATATGTGATGGGAAAGTGAGTAGTAATTTTTACCACTACATATTTCTGCTTTCATGAAAATCTTATGTTGGTGCAAGAATATGACCTTACTACTGCATACGCTGGCTGTCTACTTGTTTGTTTTTGTCTTTTATTTTATTTTAGTGCATAAGCCTTAGTAAAGTGAAGGGAAGAGCTCTATCAAAATATTAAGCCATTCCTTATTTGGTTTATTGGTTTTGAATTAAGATGGTCCAATGATTCTGCAGGGAATACCACTGAAAAAAAAAACATTGACAAACGCATAAGGCATTAAACATCATAGCATATGTCCATTCTGTCCTTACTTACTATATGTTCTATGTAACATATAATTACAAATAATGAAAAAAGTGCTGGAGTTTTCCAGAATTATAACCTTGTCAAAAACATGCATTAGTTATGCATTAGTTTGCTACTTTCCCACTTAGTGTCCACCTGCTGTGGAGTGTGTATCTGTGAACAGCAGGGATAATTAAGGGTGAGCAGCCTGTAAATGAGGGTGTATGGAAGAGTCAGAGGAGTTTAACACCATAACTCCAGTGTTCTTCTCTCCTCATTAGCAATAGAGACACTCTCTGTGGAAATTTGCATGAGCTGTATTAACATTGCTAACATTGGTTGCTCTACTTCGGTCAAAAAATAAAATAATCAATTCTAATCTCTGAAGGTCTCACATGATTCCTCTGAGACTCCATGACATGCTTACATTAATGCTCAAGGTTCAAGATGATGGGAACAGCCCTTTAGAAGCATAGCACACTATATAGTACACTCTCTATTTGCAACACACACACACACACACACACACACACACACACACATACAGACAGTAATCAAATTAAGATTAAGATGTCTGTGCAGTGAAACCGTTCAGGCATACAGGCCCAATTACAGAGAGCAAGAGTGAATGTCTGGGGGTGGTGAAGAGAAAGAGACTAAGGGGTCTGTGAGTGTTAGTGTGATATTACCTGCCAAGCTCATATAAATGCTTGGGCAAGCTCCCTTTCTTCAACTTCTCTCTCTGGAGATTTTTGCCTGTTGTACATTAATCACTATGGGCCATATTCAAAGTCAGCTATGGAAATCCAAATGTTTTGTCAGTATTTACACAGGGAAAGTTATGTGTATTCAAAGATGGATTAGGCATCTTTTTTTAATCTATTTTCTGGGCTCCCTATTCAGGTTATGCAAATAACCTGTGTGTAGTTCATGCATCTGACTTTTCCAGATTTTTCTTTGATGGGTTTTTTCTTTGATGAGTCTAGACCACCACTTTTTTTTTTTTTTGAGATCACACAAGCACTTGCTTTTAAGCCCCCAAAAGACAGCTGATATATGAATGTTTAGTTTAACAATATTTGAATGAAGCAACAAAACACTAAATTGGGGCCACACAATTTTTATGTGTGTGCAGCATATAGGATATATTATCGCACGTTTAGTTTGCTATTTTGAGTTGTCAAATGAATAAAATAATGCTTGTGTTAATTCAGTGTACTCTCCTTTAAAGAAAATGTGCCTACAGTTTGAAGGATAAGCTGTCCGAACACTCATCTTCTACACTTACCTCTCACTTTCAGTTAATTCATAATGTTATTTTATGACAAATACTGCCCTGCAAAAAAAAAAGATATATAAAAATATCATGAATATACAGTAGTCACATTTATCCAGTACCATATACGATAACAATAAACCAAATAATTATGATTATTAAACCTTTTTCTAGACATTTAAAAAATAAATTTCAAGCAATACAAAAATGAAATCGTCTTGTTCCCTTTCAAAGGGAACTCAACGTTGTGTTAATTTGATGCTTTGGGAAGCGCCCTCGCACATGACCAGTATCTTAATCTTGTGTACCATCATGCTTATTTATAGGCCTGCCATGATCAGGTGACTTGGCAATTAAGCGTGTCACGTTATGTAAAAACGGCACCTGATTATCTTCAGTGAGACTGCATGTCTGTCATTTGTGTAAAGCTCGCCAAAAGACTCTTCATTTCCTCTTTATCTTTTCAAAAAAAGAAAGAAAAATTTCTTTATTTTTCTGTCCCTTTTAAAAAAAGAGAAAAAGTATGAGTGAGAGAGAACTCAGGAATTGCATCACGCCTTGCTCCCGTTGTCCCAGGGGACACTTTCTGTGTGAAGTGTCTAGGGTAGGGCAGCCTTCGAGAGGTTTGACTGTGCACATTGAGAACTCCTTACAATTAGACAGGTCTGCTCACAGCTTGCTCCCTTCTCGGCCGAAGGGAGTTGGGATACAGAGTCTCATAGATCTGGGTCGGCCGCTGCTGAGGCAGCCAGCTGACTCTGGTCCTGGGGATCTTATAAAAAGCAGCCCAAAAAACCCCCCACACACACCCCACCCCGAGCCCCCCCCCCCCCCCCCCCCCTGCGTGACCCTGAGGATGGTTAAGTAGAAGATGGATGGATGGATGGATGGGAATGAACGGGACGGCTATTTTGCGAGCTATCCGTGGCATATCTATGGCAGGTAATTAAGGGGGTGTGGCGTTGCCATCCAAGCCATGTAAGGCCACCTCGGCATTGGTGAACAAGGCCTGTGCAGCAGCGGGTCTCAGTTGTGTGTCAATGGAAGTGTTGCAGGCCTACCAAGCAGACCTGCTGAGCAGGAACTGATGGTTTCCCTACAGTAGAATATGGAATGGTTAATGTCACTAATAGACCATCTGGCAGCATGGAATCTTCTGCCAAATGGGTTCTGTCTACTGTAGAAAAGAGTTACCAGGTCCAGTTCAGAACTCGACCCCCCCGGTTCAGAGATGTGCTCACCACAGTAGTCAGCACAGAGCAGAGCCCGACATTAGCGCAGGAAGTAAGATCCCTGTTGGGAAAAAGGGCTGGTTTACCCTGTTCCCTGAGGGAGGTTTTTACAGCTGTTATTTCCTGGTCCGCAAAAAAATGGGAGTATGCGGCCAATTTTAGATCTGTGCCTTCTGAACTATGTACTCTTTGGACATATGTGTTCAAAATGCTGACACTCAAACTTCTCATTCTTCAGATTTAGTTTGAGGACTGGTTTGTGACAATATATCTACAAGGTGCATATTTCCACATAGACATATCACTCAGTCACAGGAAGTTCCTGAGGTTTGTGTTTGGAGGCAATGCGTATCAATATCGGATTCTTCCCTTCAGGCTAGCTTTAGCTCCTCACACCTTTCCAAAATGCACGGATACTGTTCTGACTCTTTTGTGACTTCAGGACATCCGTGTACCAAACTACCTGGACAACTGGTTAATTCTAGCACGATCCAGGGAACTGGCGATTCAACATCGAGATGTTGTTCTTGCCCATATGTAGAGCTTGGGGCTCAGGTTGAACCTCAAGAAAAGTATGCTTTTTCCATTGCAGAGGACAACTTTTCTAGGGGTTATATGTTATTCTACTACGATAAGGGTGTTTCTGTCCCCAACATGTGTAGGGTGGATCCTATGAACATTGATCAAGATAAAGCTTGATCTGGGCATCCCTCCAGTCTCTATGAGAGACTGTTGGGGTTTATTGTAGCAGCAGCCAACATCATTACGTTGGTCCTATTGCACATGAGACTGTTTCATTGGTGGCTGAAAAGTCGGGGGTTTCATCTGAGGTCAAAACTGCTGAGAGTAATCAGTGTCATGCGACGATGCCTACGTGCTCTGAGAATTTGGAGGTGTCCCGAGTTTCTAGCCTCAGTTCACACTCTAGGGGTGTCTCCTTATTGTAAGATGGTAATGACAGATGCCTTCCTCACAGTCTGTGGCATGGTCTTAGATAGCTTCCAGGTCATGGTCTCTCAGCAGCCCTCATCTGGCAGGCACAACTAATTCCTCTCTGGTATGAAGGAAAGTTTTTGTTAGTGAGTGTAATGTATATTCTGGGCAACCGGGAAGTGGGGGCAGATATTCTGTCCAGGCAGGGGCTGAGGCCCGGTGATTGGAGGCACTTTCCACAAGTGGTGGAGACAATATGGAGGAGGTTTGGCCAAGCAGAAGCAGATGTGTTTGCCTCTGTAGGAGAGAACACACTGCCTGCTGTGGTTCGCCCTCCCTCCTCCTGTTGGGGTTGGACACCATGGTGCACATCACATCTGTACGCTTTTCTCCCAATCGCTTTGCTCCCACAGATTCTAGTGAGAGTTCACCAAGTCTGTCTACGTCTGTTGCTATTAACACCTATTATTGGCCAGCTCAAATATGGTTCTAAGATAATATACCTGCTAGATGGCACTCCTTGGGAGATTCCCAAAATCACAAATATGTTCAGAAGGTTTTAATTTTAATTACTCAGAGAGGTGCTATATGGCAATAAATTACATTTCTGCAACATAGTTGATGACTTGGTTTCTATACTACCCAAACGTTGCTTCAAATTTACCCATCAGCCCCATGAGGTGCAGACTGGTCACGGCTCACTATTAGCCACAGATTGCTATGCAACAGTGCAGCAGATTGGAGCTTAATTTGGCCCACCAAGAATAGTGCAGTTAATATGCCACACTCACTCAATTACTGTTAAAAAGCTTATCTAAGTGTAGAAATGAGGCAGTGTATGTGTACTCTTGCATATTGGAGGTTTAATCATTTTGAGGAGCTTCTATTGGATACAGAGATTGAGATCGAAGTTGATAAATTGCACCAAATAAACTGTATTTATGAGGAAGGATGTTTAACTGTGTAAGGTTGGAAATTAATGAGATCCTTAAATTCATATTTATTCAGCATATTTATTTCACCAGTTTTATGTGAAAAAAGTGCAATTCCTTTTGATGGATAGAAATAAATTATGCTATTCAGTTTAGTTCATTTCTTTTGGTTTTGTTGATCCTGTCATTTAATTTTGTGCACTCCACACTGATGATAACGTGAGATGGTAACGATAGCATTATCTCTGAAAAGAGTATTTTTTTTACTCTTTCTCTTTAGTTGATCCAGATCCCTGAAGGAACTTCAACAAAGTCAGCCATGTCATTGATAGAGATAGCAGAACATCTAGTCGTAGCATCATGACTAATTCTCTTGTGATCACAGATGAAAGCTTATGACTTATGTGTGTATGCATTTCAGCAGAAATTGTACCGAAGGTGCAGCTGTAGCATTAGTTGAGTCATTTTGCCCAAAGAGCGTGGACAAGGCCTTTGTGACTCACTTTACACAATTTCTGTCTTCACTGGCCCAACGTATTCCTGTTCTTCCTGGTCTTGCAACAGTGGACACTAGGCTGAAATCGAGGTGATGATTCCAAACCACCAACTGGTGCTTAGCCCCCTCCATCTAGTGCCTCAACTTCTCTACTGACAAAATATCTGCTAGCAATTCAACAGCCCTCACCCTAATGGCATAAACATCAACCTCGACTATTAGGATCACCAGGGCAGTTTAAAGTTCCAGTAATACTCATTGGGCCTTTGGTTTCCACTGTAGTCAAGCCTGGGAGCAAGAACAATAAGAGGGACGGTGACTGAACTGAAGTTCTGGACAAAGTGTTCGAAGAAATTGGTGAAACCCAGGAAGCACTGGACCAATTTGACAGAAGTAGGATGCGGCCAGTCTACAATCTTTTTATTTTGGTGAGGCACCTGCAGGTACTACCTTCAGCAACCACACACCTCAGAGACACAGATAGTGCGTGGAACAGCTTGGCCTTGTAAATGTGGTTCCTCAGGTGTAGTTGAAGAACTCATCTAACCAGTCCTACATGTTCCTTCTAGGAATTGCTGTATACAAGTGTGTTGTCAAATTGAAAAAAAATATATATCGATTAACGGCTTTCTGGAGGACCTTGTTAATGAACCACTAGAAGACCATTGGAGCATTCATTCATTTTGAAGGATTTCACCAGGTATTCATAGTGCAAGGAAGGAGTAATGAATTTGTTCTTCCATTTATCCTCCTTGCTTCCCCAGATAAAATTGAGGCTTTGGTAATTAATAAAGTGGTGAAGGCTCTGTTTTTTCTTCCCAACAAAGAAAAACTCTGCATCAACTGTTAAAGTGGATGGCTATATAAATTCTGCTGCCAGAGCCTTGGCAGTCTGCTTGGGGTCCGAAAGGGAGAACAGCCTTCCAAAGGGCAGGCAGGCCCTTGGCAGGAGGTTGGTGGCACAATCATATGGCCTATGGAGCAGCAGAGTCTCAGCTTTCTTTTTGCTGAAGACCACCCAAACATCTAGATACTTGGGCAGAACCCGGGAAAGCTTAAGGGTCTCAGCTGTATTATAGGTAGGGAGAGAAATGGTGTTAGAATTATCTATGCAAAATCAATGCCACTGGGATCCCCATACTGAGAGGGACTGAGTTAACCAGTTGATC
The DNA here is from genome assembly GCA_012411365.1 of Ameiurus melas. NCBI lineage: Eukaryota > Metazoa > Chordata > Actinopteri > Siluriformes > Ictaluridae > Ameiurus > Ameiurus melas. The sequence goes on along the minus strand of CM022766.1, from coordinate 8,362,850 downwards.
CAAGGGTTTTCATGTTCCAGCTAAGGGAACCCCAGAAGGAGCTGCATCTCATTTTGAAGTGCAGAATGAGAACAGATGTATCTGCTCAATGTGTTGGTCTATGGGTAAATTAATCAGAGCTGAGACACTGGCAGGCAATCAATGGACATGGGACTGAGACAGGATGCTGCAGGGTACTAAGTGGAAGTTAAAGGGTTTTCCCTTGCTGTTTACAGCCGGAGATAGTTGCCTGCAGGAAAAATATTTGGAGCAACTGACATGGGAGAAATGACTAGATTTGTTATGGGTCCCCCATCCTGGGGCACTCCATGGTTTTTACCAACCGTTGGTGCAGGTAAAATTCCCTATGTGCCCACAGTAAAGACACTTCTTTTCTCTCCTCTAAGCTTCTAACCCTTTTTTGGAGAGTCTGGTATGACCCAGTTGCAGAATGCTCACTACTAGATGTGAGGATTGGTTCCAGCGGAGCAACAGTTGAAGAGGCTGTTTGATTATACTGGCCCTGTGGCATTAGTGGAGATCATTACTGAGCCTCAGAGTCATCTCATACAAGTTCTCAAGACCCAAGGCTCTCTTCACTGGCAAGATTGTCTTTAATTTTATCTGCTAGACCCTGTTGGTCGGTGGCCATGAATATCTCATAGTTCTAGGCACTCTCTTCTGCCAGGGTATGGAAGTCAATGGAATATTCAGATGCACTACACACCGGACAATCCAACCCAGTTAGGATGCTCCATCTCACCAACATTTTCATTTAACTTCTTTGATTTCATTAGTATGCCTTGGTAATTGTTGTAATTTATTATTATTATTATTATTATTATTATTATTATTATTATTATTAATATTATTATTATTTTTGAGTCATAACAACAATCTTGAACTTGCCAACTTAATAAAAAGAGAAATAAATGTAACCTGAATAGAAGGTTGTAAGCTGTGCGCTGGAGAGTATGTGGGCGTGAAGGTACGCAAGCACCCGCTTTTCATATGTTGACAATTGTGATGTTGTGTACACTGGACATATGCTTTTGTTATGTTTCTGTCTCCTCCCCATTCTGTCATTGGCTGTTATTTCACATGTCTAGATTGGTGTCAGCCGTCAGCAGTTGACGCTGATTCTGTTTGTATATATACCACGTGCCTCCCAGCACACGGCGCGGAATATTAGGTAAGATACTTATATTAGATTAGATTACTTTAGTTTAGATTCCATATGATACTTAACCACAGTCATAGACTTAGTGTCACGGAAGAACGTGACGTAAGGGAATCAGGCAGGATGCAATCACAGGTGAACGGTGAGTTTTATTCAGCGTTGATAAGGTGATAAGCAGCACAAGCAGCACAAGCAAAATGGAAACAAGTACACTAAGCTAAGCTAACTAAGACTGTGGCTAGTGCTAAGGCTATGGCCTAAACATAACATGAACCAAAGACTTACTATAGTCGCACTCGCACTATAAATGGCATACATACAAAGCCCTATTCGTATTTCCATATATTCAGTTACACATTCAGTCATATACATTCAACTGCGCCATGCGAAGCACGGCTCATGGTATATATCCACACAGTCATTAGCCCACAACTGCTATTAGCTGCGGGCAATTCTGCATACGTCACACATGGCGCAACGGGGCGAAGACATGACATCACCCCCGAAGCAGCATGCGCATGCGCGCCAGCGCCCAAGGTGCGCTGCTGCACGGGGGAATCGTCACGTTTAGTTTTTTTCCTTGTTATGTTCCATATTAGATTAGTTCATTTAGTCCATGCTGGTTTTTCCGCTCCCAGTTCCTTGCAATAGTTAATGTTTCTTGTTTTGTATATCGAGCCTGTATTCCGTGACCACGACCTTGATTCATGCCTTGCCCCGTGTATGCCTGTTTGCCGATCGCCTGACCTTTGCATGTTTGTGGATTACGTTTTGGATTACGTTTTTGGATTTACCTGCCTGTGTGTCTCATCAAATAAACTGTTTAAGTGCATTTGCATCCGTCCTTATCTTCATTATATCTCGAGACATGACAAAGGTACCTTAATAGAAATAAAATAAAGAGACTTTTGAAATGTTTGGTATATCTCAGAAAAAATGGTGAAATTACTACACAGTAAAATTAAAACATAGTAGAATTAACTCCTAGGCTGTGTTCAATAAATATCAGATTTCTCACTCATATTATCACTCTTTATTTGTGAAAAAAATAGTAACTCATGGGCTCATGTGTTGTTATATATGTCATCATATTGCAATTACATAAGATTAACATAATCATATAAGTAAGATCATCACTGTAGTTGGAAATTGTTAAGATGTGTGCTGTGTCAAGAGGTACAATAGATTCAGATATTGGAGAATTGGATACTGCAACTCCATCAGCATAGAGATTACTTTTTGTATCTTCCAGACTTCAGCTCATAATAAATATACTGTATAAATACTGTATACAGAATCCAGGCTTTACACTATATATGTGGCTTAAGTATTATTTGATCATATAATTTTATAATCAGTGACTCCACCTCTAAATCCCTGACATTTTTCTCAACATATTTGGACTGTGTTTGAAACTGCTTTATAGAACAAAGTGAATGAGTTCCATCTTTCTTTCTGCAGAGAGCAGCTCAGACTCTCACTTCCAAACTAGCAAAAGCCATTCTGAGTGCACAGGACCTGTCAAAGTAGAAGCAGCCCTCTGAGATTGAGATAACAGACTATTCAGATACAATACACACTAACTTGAAAGTAGCAGCACTTTTAAGCTGTGGCTGTCTAGTGTATGATTGTTCCTATAAGGATGTTTAGATTCTTCTGCATAAAAAAGAGCCCTGGCTCGCAGAGAAATGTCTGTGTTTGGGGGTAGGGGGAGACATTGTGGAAATTTGTGGAAAAGTGTCACTGTAGAGTAGGGATGCCAAGATACCAAAAATCTAGTAGTCTCTACCAATACCACCAAAAGAACACAAGACCATTTCAAATGGATTGGGTAGGTCGGGTAATGGGATAGAATCATTATACAGATCTGAATGGAATGATTTTATTCTATCCATCAACTGTTGTTTGGTTGTTGTGTGGTAGCCATCTTCCAGTTTCAGTGATGGTTTGAGTTTCTTAGCAAATATGATTCGTCTTTTCAGTTTTTTCAGGCTGAGATTTTCTTCTAGGGTTTTGGTGATTAATTGAGTATTAAAACTTCAAATGTCTGATTTGATGAATTTCCTGACTGTTTTGCACAGTTCCACATATTCGATTTTGTCAGTTATTCTGGATTGTTTCATTTCTCTTCGCTTGTTCATCATTTGTTTGTTTTTTGTCAATATCCTTAGAGTTTTATTGCATTTTGTGTGTATATATATATATATATATATATATATATATATATATATATATATATATATATATATATATACAGTGCCTTGCAAAAGTATTCGGCCTCCTTGAACTTTTCAACCTTTTGCCACATTTCAGGCTTCAAACATAAAGATATAAAATTTTAATTTTTTGTGAAGAATCACCAACAAGTGGGACACAATTGTGAAGCGGAACGAAATCTATTGGATATTTAAAAAATTTTTAGCAAATAAAAAACTGAAAAGTGGTGCGTGCAAAATTATTCGGCCCCTTTACTTTCAGTGCAGCAAACTCACTCCAGAAGTTCAGCGAGGATCTCTGAATGATCCAATGTTGTCCTAAATGACTGATGGTGATAAATAGAATCCACCTGTGTGTAATCAAGTCTCTGTATAAATGCACCTGCTCTGTGATAGTCTCAGGGTTCTGTTGAAAGCGCAGAGAGCATCATGAAGACCAAGGAACACACCAGGCAGGTCCGTAATACTGTTGTGGAGAAGTTTAAAGCCAGATTTGGATACAAAAAGATTTCCCAAGCTTTAAACATCCCAAGGAGCAGAGACTTGATTACACACAGGTGAATTCTATTTATCACCATCCATCTTAAATGAAGCAAGCAGATCATCAGGGCTAAAAATGAAAATACAAAAAACCCAATTTATATTCAACAATAGGGTTCAACCAATACCAATTAAAATACAAGGAAAACTATTGGATCAAGTAAACAGTTACATATATCTAGGACAAAACATATCAATGGAACTGAATAGCCTTGACAAAGTCAACAGGAGGGTAAGATCAGGATGGCAAACTTTTGGCCGCCTCAATTTCCTCTATGTCTCAAAAGAAAAGTGTTTGATCATTGTGTTCTCCCTGCTCTTACCTATGGATGTGAAACCTGGACCTCAAATACTAAAATAATTAAAAAACTAAGGGTCACTCAACGAAGAATGGAACGGCGCATGCTAAATATATCGCTATTAGACCACAAGACTAGTGTGTGGGTGCAAATTCAAAACAAAGTAATGGACATAATCAAAAGGGTGAAAACATTAAAGTGGAAGTGGGCAGGACATGTAGCAAGAATAAAAGACCAAAAATGGGCGTCTGTAGTCCTAAATTGGACTCCACTGAAAGCCAAACGCCCAAGAAGAATTGGCAACAAAGAGCACAGGATCGTAGTTGGTGGCGGCATTCAACAGAGGCTTACGCCCTGCAGCAGTGGGCTGAGAACGGCTGAAGAGAAGATATATATATATATATATATATATATATATATATATATATATATATATATATATATATATATATATAATTTTTTTTTTTTTTTTTTTTTTTGAAGTATTATTATTATTTTTTTAATAAAACAAACTCCTGGAGGACATCCTCCTCTGGCTGATACTGGCAAAGAGAGGGAGAGCGAGAGGGAGGGATATTCAAACATTGTCTGACAATGACTAATAAAACAGTGCTAAGTGCTAATAAGTGCTAAGGTGCACTCCTAAACGCACACACACACACACACACATACACACACACACACAAACTCCTTGTACTGTGAATACAACCATTAGTATAAATTCACTGATTTGGTGGCATGCCAAAAAGATTTATTAAAAGCATGAACATGTGAATAATTATGAGTGACATTAGGCTACATGTAGCTGAAAGTACACGGGCTGAATGGCGATGAATAGTGGCCCATTAGGAGGTAGTTTATAACACTGCAATGTGTTAGCGTCGTTAACAAATAACTCGCTATCGCAAACATCACATGGAGCATAGCTGGTTTCAGGGCCACAATGCCAGCTGCCTCAAACAAACATAAAATTGGACCATCTTTGGAGCGTCTTTTGCCAAATTCCAGGTGTTTTCTCGCTTTGTTTGAAATGAACGATAGCATCGGTTGCACACCGGCAACGATGCTACCTGTCCTCTCAACAAGCTTTCCTCTCTCTGCCTCTCAACAAGTCAAAGCAGAGCTAAAGCTGTCGCCATTTCTGTAGTTTTTCCGTGTGCTTATAGGCGTTCTTGTTTTTCTTTACGACTTCGGGAACAACTGAAACACTTATGAATATTTGCTGCCCCCTTCAGTTCCGGAAGAATTGCAACCTCGGTACTGACATTACCGAAGGTACGAACGCAACTGCAGAAGAACAAGTACCGTCACGTTTTAAGAATGTTGGTACCGACTTGGTACCGAAGTATCGGTTCTCTACTGTAGAGTTGGAACATTGTCTCATGGTGTTCAACCTAATATCATTGTTTTCAAGACATAAAGCTACATGCATACCGTTCAATCAGGATGACATTAATAATATGATGGGCCAATGCAGTAGCAGTCTGTAGTTTAGCATTCAGTATTTTATCAGAACAACGTAGAAACAATGCTTTCTTGGAGTTTCACCTCTTAATAAAATAGGCCACTCTGTTTTGATGTCTTAATGCAGACTATTAAAGACACGCTGGAGAATGAAGTCTACCATACTGAGGGCTATAATACACTATATACTGTATGCAATACTGTAATGCGATACTGTGTTTAAAATCTGTGATGACATTATAAGGACAAAAAAAAATAAATCAGTCCCCTCATTACAGTGTGTTGAACTTGAGCAGTTATGTAAAGTGTGTGCATCTTTGATATCAGCTGTGTCCTTCTGTTGTACAGTGGTTTGGAGACCTGGTTACCCCAGTCTGGTGGGAAGACGTATGGCTCAAAGAGGGATTTGCTCATTTCTTCGAGTATGTTGGGACTGATTTCCTCTTCCCAAAGTGGAATATGGTGAGATCCTGCGATTTATTTTGCATAAGTAACATTTTGTGCCATAACCTAAAAAGTGCCATTCATGTTCTATCTATAGCCATGCAACTAAACTGATCTAAAAACTTTCATATTTTTTTTAATTTTAAAGATAATGTTGTCATTAACTGGCATCTAATAAATGTATCTGATATATCATGCTTAGCGATCATATATTGAGGTAATATTTTTCTATCTGTTCCTGTTTATGTTTTTCTCTGGTTTAGAGGTCTATGTATAATTTTAGCTGTTAATATTAGCTTAATGCAATAAAAACACAATGAGCAAAATTAATCAGAGGCTGTAAAAGATATTGACTGCAGTATGAACACATAGACAGATACAGTTATGTGGAAAAAACAAGTACACCTCATGTAAATTGTTGTGTTTTTTTTTTTTTTTACACATTTGGACAAGCAAACATTTTATCCTCTTAAACAGTGCCTATAAATAAAGTTCATATTTAGATTAACAAAAAAAAACATCTGGGTTATGCATGTAACCCTGTTCCCTGAGACGGGAACGAGACGTTGAGTTTAGCCTAACAGTATGGGGAAGCGCCCTTGCACGTGCGACCGGTATCTGAAGCTTGTGTAAAATCATGCCTCTATTTATAGGCCTGCCATAATCAGGTGACGTGGCAATTAAGTGCATCGCGTGATATAAATATGGCACCTGTGAACCATGCCATCAGCCTCTATTATCTGAAGCGAAGCCGCAATTCACAGGCCTGCCCTGTTATGACAAAGCTACATAACATAACAGTATGGGAACGAGAATACCCACTCTGTCATACCGAGGGTACGACCTGTTCAAAAAGACCCAAGTCAGAGGGCCACTGCAAGACACTTGAGCCCGGTATGGAATGAATATCCAGGCTGTAATAACAAATGAATGCGTGTGGCGTAGACCACCCTGCAGCAGCACACACGTCCTGTAAGGACAAAGCCTTCGAGGAGGCGACCGCCCTAGTGGAATGAGCTCTTATGCCCAGGTGCGTAGCGAGACCATGCAGCTCATAAGCAGTAGAGATTGCTTCCACCATCCAGTTAGAGATGCACTGCATTGACTCAGCATCACCTCTACTGTCACCGCCAAAGCAGACCAGCGGCTGCTCCGACTTACGCCCCTGGCCAGAACGGTGGACTTAAGTACAGACAGCCCTTACTGGACACAGCAGGTGCATCCTCTCTTGTTCCGGTGTGAGGAACGGAGGAGGGCAGAAAACATGCAACGCCACAGGGTTGGCAGCCGATGTAGGCGATCGGTTGAAAAGCGTACAGATGTGACCTTGGCCACATGTGCACCATGGTGTCCAGCCCTAATTTTGCGGGAGGAGTGAAGGCGAACAACAGTGTGTTGTCTCCTCAGTGGTGAACACATGCAGTCCCGCTTAGCCAAACCTCCGCCATATGGACTCCACCACTTGTGGATGGAGCCAACAATCTCTGATCCTCAGCCCCTGCCTCAACTGGATGTCTGCCCCCACATTCCAGTTGCCCAGAATGTACATTGCAGTCACTGACAAAACGTTCCCTCTGCCCAGAGGAAAATTAGTTGCACCTGCCTGAACAGGGGGCACGGACATAATCCTCCCTGGTTGTTGTTGTGGATAAAATCAACCTTTCTAGCCTAAGTCAAAAAGTTCAAAGACAGAGAGTTTAGTAGATGTCAAACGTAATCAACTTTATTGGAAACCAACAAAGTGTGACTGTCTGCAGAGAGTCCAACTTGTACATACACAAACATGTCTTTATATACTTCCCAAAACAGTAAACCTAATTCCTAGGTGTGGCATTCAACGTTTCTTCTAAGAACTGACCAATCTCCACTGCTTTAACTAATTATTCATATCCATAGGATACCTTATCTTTGTGGCGCATGCGCAGCCAGTTGTATATTCTTTAAAAGTTTTACCAGACCTGGGTTTGTTTACCCTGACACATATTTCATCCTATAGCCGCATCTTGGTACCTTTCTGTTGATTATTATCTTTTCTTTTGTCACTGATTTACAATCTTAAGAGGCTCTGTTTTAGAAAGCCAGTTCTGGAATGTGTCCAAATTACTACCATAAAGTGAAGTTGCATTTAGATAAACACAAGCTCTGGTTTTACTACCACAGAATAAGTCTGCTTTAGACAAAACCCAAAACCTCTAATTTACACATTTAGAGGTGAAACTGAGTTTAAACAAACACAGGTTCACACTTTACACACTTAGAAGATGACCTGTTGGAAGTATCTTATAGTTTTAGATTAGCCACAGAAAGTAATTAGGCCCACTGTTTAGTAAGACACAGAATTCTTCTAACTCAATCCACACTCAAAATATTACTTGATAAACCATTATTCTATGGAGTTAGATTATACTTGTTAACTATTGATTATACATATAGACTATACTTCTTAACCCATACACATTATTTGATTATACTTTAAGGAGTAATTATAAATGCAGGTTACATATTGAATACACTTCATTAACATATCCAGAAGTGAGTTATACACATTGATTACAAGTACTAGCTAATTTTATACATATTTTTGATATATTTTCTATATTGTCAATATATGAGACCACCGCTGTATGTCTGTAAACACATGGTGAACTCTCAATTGAGGAAGAAGGAATTTCAGTGCTAGAAATAAGGCCCACATTTCTAGGCAACTTAAATGTCGTTCCAGATGAGGGCCACTCCAGAGACCATGAGCTGGACAGCTGTCTAAGACCGTGCTCCAGCCCGTGAGGGAGGTGTCTGTCATTACCATCTTGCACTAAGGAGACACCCCTAGAGTAAGACCCAAGGCTAGAAAAAGGGGACACTCAAATTCTCAGAGAATTCGCTGCCTCGGGGACTGGACAGCTTGCATTCATTGATTCAACTATGAATTCTGCATCATATCAAAGAGTGGTTGAAGATAATGAGAGGCCATCTGTCCAAAAGTTGAAGTTGAACCGAAAGTGAAGCTTTCAACAGGATAACGCTGGGGACAAGAGAGGATGCACCTGCTGTGTCCAGTAAGGGCAGTGGGCAGTATTTACCAAAGATGCCAATATTAATGGACAGTAGGTGCAAGAAAACCCTCAAACATTTTTCAGCTGAAAGAATATTGCATGGAAGAGTGGTAAAAAATTCCATCAAGCTGATGTCAGAGACTAGTGTACAGTTGTACTAAACACCTACAAGAAGTTATTTCTGGTAAAGGTGGTGATACTAGCTTCTGAGGCCAAGGGTGTACTTACTTATCTACTGATATTTCTGTTGAATAAATGATTGAAAAATCTAGTTTTCCTTTTGGTTTTGTTGAAGTATATCAACTTCATAAACAGCTGTTACAAAGATGATCAAATGTTTGCTTGTCCAAATATGTCAAAAAGGCAACAATTTCCATGGGGTGTACCTATTTTTTCGCATGACTATAAGTAGACAACAGACAGACAGACAGACAGACAGACAGACAGACAGACGGACAGCTAAAAAAAAATTTGGTTAAAACTTACAGATAATATTTTTTTGTTTGTTTGTTTCATAACACAATATTTGGCAAAATTGTTGACACCTCTAAATAATTCTTTTAAATTAATGGAAAGAAATTGGCATTCTTGAAAAGTTATATATTATTTTTAAAATTTGTTATTTTCCAGAAACTTATATAACACACATGTAAGAGCCTTTTAGTGTTTCATCATTATGAGGAAAATCAAAGTGCTTTCAGCACAAGTGAGACAGATGGTTGATAACTTGCACCAGTCAGATAATGGATAAAAAAAATACATAAAAGTTCAAGATATCATTATGCACAATCAGAGCCTTTTGAAAAGTTTCAAAAGTCTATTTGCCCTCAATCCCCAGCACAGTGAAAAGTGTCATTAGAATCACATTGAAACTTTTTGGCCGTGAACACCATTAGCATGGCCGAGGAGATTACAAAAAAGCAAAACGCTCCCATACCCATTGTAACATATAGTGATACATCATTTATGCTTGGAGCTGTTTTGGTCCAGGAACTCATTGAAGATTGATGGCGTGTGTTTTTTTTTAATTCTATTTTAACCAAAAGCCTGGTTTCCTTTATATACACATTCTCAGTCACACATATTTAGAATTCAATTTAGAGCAATGCACCATGCGGCATGTTTTTGTGAGCTCAGAATTCACCAGGAGACCTGTGCCACTCCATAAAATAAGAATATCAAGAAGTTATACAGTATCTTACAAAAGTGAGTACACCCCTCACATTTTTGTAAATATTTGATTATATCTTTTCATGTGACTGTCACGAATTGTAACGAAGCGGAGATAGGACAGATGCAAATTATGAAGTATGAACAGTTGTTTACTTTAAGAGAGAGACAGACAGACAAATCCAAAACGTGAACCATAAACGTAATCCAAGACAGGCGAAGGTCAGGCGATTGGCAAACAGGCATATACAGGGCAGAGCAGAGATCAAGGTCGTGGTAAGTAAAATGGGGTCGAGATATTAAACATGAAATATAAACCTGAGCGAGGGACTGGTAGCGGAGAAAATAGTGAACTAACGAAACTAAACATAAGACATGACATGAACGAAGATTAAGGTAATGAACATCTAATCTAACTAAGTCTGCGATACTCTACGTTAATAATCCGCGTTGTGTGCTGGGAGGCGCGCGGTATATATGCCGGCATGAATCAGCCTCTAAACTGCTAGCAGCCAAGGGCAATACAGACACACGTGAAATCCCAGCCAATGACAGAACAGGGAGGAGACATGACATAAACGTAAACAAAACACACGTGTCCAAATGTCACTGCTGTTGACATTGAAAAAGCAGGTGCATGCGCAATAGCGTTAGGAGCACGCTGCTTCACGGGGTAATCATGACAGTGACAACACTGAAGAAATGACACTTTGCTACAATGTAAAGTAGTGAGTGTACAGCTTGTGTAACAGTGTAAATTTGCTGTCCCTCAAAATAACTCAACACACAGCCATTAATGTCTCAACCACTGGCACAAAAGTGAGTACACCCCTAAGTGAAAATGTCTAAATTGGGCCAAAAATGTCCATATTTTGTGTGGCAACCATTTTTTTTTCCAGACTGCCTTAACCCTCTTGGGCATGGAGTTCACCAGAGCTTCACAGATTGCCACTGGAGTCCATGACAACATCACAGAGCTGGTGGATGTTAGAGACTTTGTGCTCCTCCATCTTCCGTTTGAGGATGCCACACAGATGCTCAATAGGGTTTAGGTCTGGAGACATGCTTGGCCAGTCCATCACTTTCACCCTCAGCTTCTTTAGCAAGGCAGTGGTCATCTTGGAGGTGTGTTTGTGGTCGTGCTGGAATACTGCATACTGATCATGCCCTGCTTCAGTATGTCACAGTACATGTTAGCATTCTTGGTTCCCTCAATGAACTGTAGCTCTCCGGTGCCGGCAGCACTCATGCAGCCCCAGAACATGACACTCGCACCACCATGCTTGACTGTAGGCAAGACACACTTGTCTTTGTACTCCTCACCTGGTTGCCACAAACACGCTTGACACCATCTGAGCCAAATAAGTTTATCTTGGTCTCATCAGACCACAGGACATGGTTCCAGTAATACATGTCCTTAGTCTGCTTGTCTTCAGCAAACTGTTTGACCAATTTGATGCAGTGTGCGGCATATGGTTTGAGCACTGACAGGCTGAAACACCACCCCTTCAACCTGTGCAGCAATGCTGGCAGCACTCATACGTCCAAAGACAACCTCTGGATATGACACTGAGCACGTGCACACAACTTCTTTGGTCGACCATGGCGAGGCCTGTTCTGAATGGAACCTGTCCTGTTAAACCACTGTATAGTCTTGGCCACCATGCTGCAGCTCAGTGTCAGGATCTTGGCAATCTTCTTATAGCCTAGGCCATCTTTATGTAGAGCAACTATTCTTTTTTCAGATCCTCAGAGAGTTCTTTGCCATGACGTGCCATGTTGAACTTCCAGTCACCAGTATGAGGGAGTGTGAGAGCGATGACACCAGTCATATCCAGAAAGGGCCAATATGGCTGCAGGCTTTCACTCCAACCAAATAAGATGCACACTTGATATTTGATTGGAGCCCAAGATAAACCAATTAAACAAATGAAATCAGGTGTGGCTCCTGTTTGATTGGAATGAAAATCTTCAGCAGCATTGGCTCTTTACGCATAAGAATGAAGACCTCTGCAATTTTGCAGAAAACGTTGCCTTAATAAATTGAAGATGATGATGCTATTACATGGTATGAGTTGTGAATTGATGTGATGCAATGTGAATGGTGTCTGATGGAGAGTTCAGAATGACAGCGCTCTGGCTGGTTGTGATATTTGACGGGAGGTCTAAAACATAATATCATTCAATAGCTTGTCAATGAATCTATTCAGGAATATGCATTATACATGAGTAATGCATCACAAGGTTTCAATGGCATAATAAGAATGTTGTATGGGGACAATTACATGTATAAAGGGTGACAGACAGCTGATTTGTATTGATGTGCTCTACTGTCTCCATGCCACATTTCCTCTAAACACCAAACATGGAAAAGACTCAAGCTATAAAAAAATAATAAAATGAAACTAAACATACAATGCTGTTGTATGTTCTTTTGTTTAATTTCATTGTACAATGTGTACTTTAGCCTATTTCATTGTCTGTCTACTTTTGCTATGCACATGAAATCTAGGGACCATTTCACTCTGTGTAATCACCTTCCATGAGTATCTGCATGAATCTACTCTTCTTACAACCACTGGTGCTGCCGTTGTCTCTGGGTTCCATTAAAATTATCCACCTTAAAATATTTAACAGCAAATAATCTGATGTTGTTGATAAAGTGTCTTGATGTCTTTTTAACATTGAAAGAAAAAAAATTGTAGCATGAGTAAAGAGACATACAGTGTTCTCCATTAATATTGGCATCTTTGGTAGATATGAGCAAAGAAGGCTGTGAAAAATTGTCTTAATTGTTTAACCTTTTGATCTTTTTTTTTAGAAAAAACAACAACACAAAAATACTCTCAAATACTATCAAACAATTGTACGGAGCCCCCCTAGTGCCAGATTAAAAAAAACAAAAAAAAACAAAAAAAAAAACATGTGCAATCTGTTCCCTCAGTTTAGTAATCTGTTCCCTCAGTTTATCAATCTGTTCCCTCAGTTTAGCAATCTGTTCCCTCAGTTTAGTAATCTATTCCCTCAGTTTAGCAATCTGTTCCCCCAGTTTAGCAATCTGTTCACTCAGTTTAGTAATCTGTTCCCTCATTTTAGCAATCTGTTCCCCCAGTTTAGTAATCTGTTCACTCAGTTTAGTAATCTGTTCCCTCAGTTTAGCAATCTGTTCCCTCAGTTTAGCAATCTGTTCCCTCAGTTTAGCAATCTGTACCCCCAGTGTAGTAATCTGTTCCCCAAGTTTAGCAATCTGTTCCCTCAGTTTAGTAATCTGTTCCCTCAGTTTAGCAATCTGTTCCCCCAGTTTAGCAATCTGTTCACTCAGTTTAGTAATCTGTTCCTTCAGTTTAGCAATCTGTACCCCCAGTGTAGTAATCTGTTCCCCAAGTTTAGCAATCTGTTCTCTCAGTTTAGTAATCTGTTCCCTCAGTTTAGCAATCTGTTCCCCCAGTTTAGCAATCTGTTCCCTCAGTTTAGTAATCTGTTCCCTCAGTTTAGCAATCTGTTCCCCCAGTTTAGCAATCTGTTCACTCAGTTTAGTAATCTGTTCCCTCAGTTTAGCAATCTGTACCCCCAGTTTAGCAATCTGTTCCCTCAGTTTAGCAATCTGTTCCCTCAGTTTAGCAATCTGTTCCCCCAGTTTAGCAATCTGTTCACTCAGTTTAGTAATCTGTTCCCTCAGTTTAGCGTGTGCACCGTGCTAAACTTGGGTTTATATTGGACATTCGCTGTACTTCTCTCTTCCATTTCTCAAGAAATAAACAAACAAAAAGGCCATATGTATTGTCTTGGCATCAGAAAGTCTCAAAAACTATAACTACATCTACAACTACATCATCACAAGTTTTTTGGAAGTGTTTCAAGAAAAAAGCCTCTACTCTCATCCAAAGACAAACTCCAGTGTCTTCAGTTTGCTAGAACTTCACTGCTAGAACTTCAAATAGGATTGGGTTCTATGGTCAGATGAAACCAAAATAGATGTATTTTTGGCAATAAATACCAGGTGGTTTTGGCACACACAGAGAGGTAGCCATGTGGAAAAGTACCTCATACCCATGGTTAAATATAGTGGTGGCTCTTTAATGCTTTGGGGCTGTTTTTCTGCAAAAGGACCAGGACATTTTGATAGGATACATGGCATCATGGTCTCGATCAAATATCAAGAGATATTAAACAAAACCCTGACTGCCTTGGCCAGAAAGCTTAAAATGGGCCGTGGTTGGATCTTCCAGCAGGACAATGATCCAAAACATACATCAAAATCAAGACAAGGCTGTCACTCATAACTTGGCATCAGAGCAAGAAGGGGACTTGTGAGAGAAGCCACAGAGGGGCCAACAATCACTTTGAAGGTGTTACAAAGTTCAGTGGCTGAGAGTACAGGGAGATACTGCAAAACAACCTGCTTCAAGCTGCTAAAAATGCGAACGCTTGGGAGAATCTTCACCTTTCAGTAGGACAATGACCTTAAGTCCAGAGCAACACAGGAGTGGTTGAAGAACAAAACGTTGAATGTTCTACCATGGCCAAGTCAAAGTCCAAATGTCAATCCGATCAAACATCTGTGGCACTGTTTTGAAAATTGAGGTCTGCATGCAACATTCAACCCACCAGAACAACTTGGAGCAAATCTGATAGGAAGAATGGGTGAGAATTACTCCCAAACAGTGTGCAAAGCTGGTAGTAACTTACCCCAACAGACGTAAAGCTGTTATTGCAGCAAAAGGTGATTCTACCAAGTCCAATACAAGCAATAACTTAAAAAAAATTAAGTTATAAGATATAAGAGCATATTGGTTTTCAATAATATTCTGGCTGGAACAATTTGTGTAAGTGTCATTTCTAATCCAGATGAATCTGATGACTTTTTAGGGGATAAAATACATTTACAAGGCACTGTATATGATCTGTATAGGGGAATGACAATAGAAACCCACTTGACTTGACCAGTACTAACGTCACTTGTTGCTGCACCGACTCTCTTCTAACAAGGTTTTATCTTGATAGTATTCATTGACCCATAATTAGAGATATTAGTAGAGAAGTCTGGGCTAACCTTCCCAGCCTGTTTCCACACTGACCCCCACCAGGAGCAAAATTAATGAATAAATGTCTAATACATGGGCCTGATTCAGTGGTCCATCAAATGAACTGAGATTCTGACTTGTGATGTCAGTGATTTAATTTTAAAAGCTATGATGTTGTATATTGTATGTTTTAAAACTTTTGTTGTAATGCCAGATTGGAATAGTCTTGAATGATGGATTGCATGTTGTCACATCTGGTGTGTTGTGTTCTAACTTAATAAAAACTGTTTAAAAGGTTTTCACTCATTGAGCCTTTTAACATGTTAAATATAGCATGGAAAGAAATGAGAATGCTTTATTTAATATTGGATCTGTTTTGCGACATGTATGACTGCAAGGGGGAAAAAAATGTTTTAACATTGTCTCAGGCAGAACCCATCACTGCAATTTCAGTCCAGCTTATTACACCACATATATCTAATTGCTGACATTATTAAAATGTTACACAACCTGCACTAAGCAACATGGAATACAATTTGGATACAACACACAGAGTCTCCTCTAGAATCTGCTCACTAAAACAAAATTCAACAGTTCTAGCAATTAGCCTAACACGAGCAAGAGAAAACGCACTTATGTTGAAGAGGCTCTTAATGCAGTCATGTGGAGGAGGACAAAAATCACTTGAGGCTCAGCACATGAAAAAATGGAAGGAGGCCCCATCATCAGCATAACAAAAAGCAGGGTTTTAGCATCAACTGAATCGTGATGATTGTGTTTGCCATTCTAGCTCAGCATCAGAGTCAGTTATCTAATGCAGTAGGCTGTATCTGTGTTATTAAAAAAGTCGTGATTCAAATCAGATATGCTTCTGGCTATGCTGGTTTTTATTGTGCGTTTCATCTGCTGCTATTTTTTGACCCCTCATTGTCCCTGCATTTATTTTATCAGATTGGTCATTGCTTATTTGTACACCTTGCTGATGATCACCTCCCAGTGAGACTGAAGCAACACAGTATAAATAAACACACTTCATCAGTTGTTATATTTCAGGGGTATCAAGCATTGGGCACCTCAATTGTGGGCTGTTAGACACTTTTCAGCTCATTCCATTTGCTGATTTTGTGTGTGTGTGTGTGTGTATGTGTGAGGTTTGCCCAGTTTAACCAACATACTTTGTGAATTTTCCCAAGCGGCCTTCGCCTTTCTGAGAGTTTACATAGAGCTTAAAATATTGGTTTTAATTTTCAGTGACCTGCAACTTATCTGACCTTTATTTAATTAGCCATTTACAGCATTTGGCAGACACAACTATCCAGAGCAACTTACATTTATCTCATTTATACAACAGAGCAGTTGAGGGTTAAAGGCCTTGCTGAAAAGCCCAGCAGTGGCAGCTTGGCAGTGCTGGGGTTTTGAACCCATAACCTTCCAATATGTAATCCAAGTAAACAATAAACCAAGTAAACAATAAACAACGTTCAACAACAGCAAGTACATTCGTAAGGTGTTGAGACACCTGAACAGCTTGAATTAACCTTAGTATTGATTCTACAAGTCTCTTAAACTGTACTGGAGGGAACACCATACTTCCAAAAGATATTCCCTCAGTTGTTGTTTTGATGATGGTGGTAGAAACTACTGTGTAATACATCGGCCCAGAATCTTTCATAAGTGCTCAATTGAGCAGAGATCTGGTGGCTACAAAGGCCTTAATGTGTGATTTATATTATTTTCATGCCCATCAAAC
Organism: Ameiurus melas; assembly: GCA_012411365.1. Lineage (NCBI taxonomy): Eukaryota > Metazoa > Chordata > Actinopteri > Siluriformes > Ictaluridae > Ameiurus > Ameiurus melas. The sequence continues at coordinate 8,345,731 of CM022766.1, read as the reverse complement.
CATTTATTGAGCCATTGTGCCCTTTGAATAGAGACATTGTCATCTTGGAAGTGCTCTTCCCTACAGGGATATAAAAGTTTCATAATAGGATTGGTGATCGGTCAGGATAACTTTGTATTGATGTGCAGTGACCCTTCCCTCTAAGGAGACAGATTGCTCCAAACCATGCTAGCACAATGCCTTCCACAGCATTAAAAAACAGGGCTTTTTCCACGAATGTATCACCTATGTATAGCTTGCTCTAGGTAAACAATGCTATTATGCAATTTTCTGCTGTGACCAAGTTCTCTACTGATGGCAAAATAAGGCAAACAGATTTGTAGAATACTAAATAAAAGTCAGAGTTTATTCCATGAAAGTGAGTTACACAAGAATGGCTGTACAGAGAAGTTCCAGAGATGTTTATAATATGTGGTTATTTAAGACTAGACAGGGTAAAAACATTAGCTAAAATGCATTATCAATATTATTCATTATTGAATGATTGGTGCAGCATGTAAACCCATATTGAATATTCATGAGATGCAGCTCAGACATAAGAAGGAGGATGAGGATGGGTGAGGAAGAGTAAAACTGTTTCAAAGCTGCTTCCCGAGATGGTATTATCTCTATTATAGGGCTATATGTTTGGGTTTAAAGAACAAGATGTGCTATAAAGACCTTGAGTGTCCCACACTATGCAAATCTCACTGCAGAGTAACAAAGCTGAAGTTCACATAAGTTTAAGACCGATTCAAATTGTCTAATACACAATTAAAAATAATCTCACAAGCTGACCCCGAGGTCAGGCCTCGTCTCTGCTGCCAGCACTTTAAGTCAAGTAGTGTATGATTACATTCATACATGTGTTTTTTTTGTTTGTTTGTTTGTTTTTTGTTGTTTTTTTGTGATATTTATAATTATGAAACTTTCCTGGCATATTTTCAACTTTCAGTTGTATTGTGGTCAAATTTCTCTTATCTGACTGGCTTAAATTTAGATTTTATTGACTTTTTCTAGAATATGAACACATGATATTAATGATAACTGGTTTTGTTGACATTTGAGTAGTTTGTGAACATTTTTTACAGTGGGGTTCTGGTCAAATCTGACTAGCCATAGAAAATGTTCCTGCTCGTTTATCCCTGACTTTCTCTCTTACACCCACCCAAAAACCCTCCACATACATAAACTCAACATTATAATCAGAGTTGCCAGGGACAGGTTTTTTCTATGGCAAATTTGGAATGAGTTTGTGGGGGGAAATGCCAGTCTGTGGGTGGCGCTTTTTCGGTGTAGTTTAAAAATAATCCACGCCCACCAAGAGCTTGTTTAAAAGCAAATTATCAGAATAAACTCTAATCAGTTTATGCAAACAGGCAAACCTATGGCAAACAAAGGAAATGTGTAAGTGCATCTACGATGTACAGAGCCTTTTCTTTTGTTATAGTGTAGAGATTGGGAGCAGGGAAGGTGGATTATGGAGTGTCCACATAAGACTATGACAAAAAAGGCATACTGCAGATACTGCAAATCAAACATTTGCACACACACACACACCATACAATGACTGAGAAAACTAAAGTAAAATTCACCTCCATTTTTGAATGCAAGACTTTTTGGGGCTATTTTTGAGTCTTTTTATGGATTTTGCGAGGCACACTTGGGCTGGAGATTTTGCTGAGACCTGCCAATCCTGGTTATATTTTACTGTAGTTTGATCTCTGCTCTACACCCCAAGGAGTGTAAAAACCAACAACATGTGCAAGAAATGAAGAAAATATATTTGCAAGGCACATGCCATTAAGATTAAACATTACCAATCATGTGCACGAACACACACATGAGGGGTTTGCTAAAATAGGTCATAAGTATATTTTTAAAAATACTTTAGTAACACGTTTAAGGGGCCTGGTCAATTTTGACAGAAAAGATGAAACCCTGATCAAACACAACACAACTGTTCCAGACATTTTTTTTTATTATTATTATTTACTATGGCTGTACTTAACAGTATGCATAACCTTCCATGTATTGTTTAATATCAACTATATGATAACAGCAATCTCTCATTTGTGTTGAAAGCATTTTGGTTTTTCCCATGGTGATAGATTATTCTTACGTTTTTGTAACTTCAGCTCCTTTCCTAAACTGCTACATTTTTTTTTTTCAAGGCATTAGCGCAAGTAAATTATAGGTGGAATTTCGCATCCCAACATCACCACAGCGTTCCTATATTTAATATATTAATATTTATAAATATTTATGTATGCATTTAAGATGAACTGATGATTTATTTATTTATTTTTTTGCTTGATAAACACCCAAAGTTTAAAACCAAATATTAATCAGTGCATAAATGTAGGACACATTCTTCTAAGATACACACTACTAAAACAAATATACTTTTCTAATATCATTATAGTGAAATATGGGAGAAAAACCTCCCCTTTTGATTTGTGTTATTGAGTGAATCACATTTCCCATTACATTGTTGCATTATCCAAAGATAACTGTGCCATGCACTCAATTGTATTATAAGCAATTTCACCCTACATTAGCATCTGTTTCTTTTAGTAATAGAAATTTGTTGATGCATACCGCTCATGTTTAGTCAGTGTTATTGGTATACAGTAGATTTGTGTTTTATGCTGGCTTTATTCATTCTTTTGTATTTTTTGCATTATTGTTAGGCTGGTCCATGGTTTTCTATGTTTTAAGAAAGTGAGAGAGAGCGAGAGAGAGCGAGAGCGAGAGAGAGATTTGTATAAGAACTCTTCATATTCATATGACCTGGGAAATAGTTAAACATTGCAAATATTTACAAGTAAGCTAGATTGAACTGCACTATAGTGGAAATAGGTGTATAGTAATATTAATTCACTCTGTGTATTGATAATCATTATACCATGGCAATTAATCACTTTAAATGAATAAAATAATCATTTCTTTTATATATATAACATGTTATGTTATTGGTTCTTTCCTAATATCATTAAAGATTTTAACTGCACTTGCCTCTGTATCCACCTTGTTTACATGAGAAATATAAACATTGGAATTTGTGTGTAAGCCTTTATGTTATGAGTTATTTAATTTAGATTTATTTTGCCTTTCTTGTCACCTTGTTTTAACTTCATAAACAACACAGTGTTGTCAGTTACTTTCAGATTCCTGTTGGTGAATATTGTGTTCTAACTTAATATTCCACCTGGCCCATTTAATTCTTAGATTGTTAAAGTTTTGGCTGCTAAAGCTCTAATGGGCTGAATATATTTATCTGAATATATGTATATACTTAAGTAAGATATCAGTATTGCAGAATATCAATAAAAAGAATATTAAAGTGAGGTGAAATCATTCCAACTCCTGTGTGTGTGTGTGTGTGTGTGTGTGTGTGTGTGTGTGTGTGTGTGTCCTGCAGGAGAAGCAGAGGTTCCTAACTGATGTTCTTCATGAGGTGATGCTACTAGATGGCTTGGCAAGTTCTCATCCCATCTCTCAGGAGGTTGTTGAAGCTGCTGACATTGCAAGAGTTTTCGACTGGATTGCTTACAAAAAGGCAAATGTTTCTCCTGCATTTTCTTTAATAGGTTTCATCAATGATAAAAGCATATGTGTTGTTTGACCCAATAAGAATGAAAGATTTTTATAAAGTCAAACGCACTGTTCAGTTTAAACTGTGCTGTTATTATAACATTGTTCTCATCCTCAAGATGCTCTGTAGGCAAGGGATAGTTATATATATACACACATTTGACAATATGGCTTCCACCCTCCTTAATCAGCCACTTGAAATAAAATAGCACTTGATCCAGCACATCCAACTATTTTCCCTTTTTTTTCCCTCGACTACCAAGAGATATGTCTGTACAAATTAATGTCATTAAAGTCATTAAAGTCATAAGATATTAAATCAAGCTCTCAAAATCATAATGTGTGCATGAGATATAGCCTATTTTATAATGCTTATAATTCCCTATTGTGAATTATTGAATTAATAAAATAATACCAGTGTTGAATGTGCTGTCCTATAACAAAAGCATGCCTGATGGTTTAAAGGACAAGCTCATGTTAATTTAATTCATAATTTTATACAAATAACAAATTGCCTGTGGAGATGGTTACGATGCTGTATCCAGAACATTGTGGTTACATCAAACTGTCAGACAGTGGTGCTGGATTGAAAACAGCTCCTTTAGCTGATATTATGCAAGAAAAATGGGTTTTCATCCAATGTTAGTGTCACACATAACTGAGACACAGTTCTGATTTTGGCAAGCCCCAATCTGCATGCATTTTCATACAGATTCTGAATATCTTTTAAGTCCACAGATACAAATGAGGTGCAATTTCTATGTTAAATTCCACTACACATGCTTACCTCAAATGTGACTATAAACCAGATAGAGCAAATCAGATCGGGGAAAAAAGCACAGGCTAAGGAAAGCTAAAGAAACAATACATGCTGAACGACAGCAACAATAGTAGGACAAACAACAATAATAATTTTTGAAATACTGTTTTTGAAGTAATCCGAAGAAACAAAACATGCTACAATAATGCAGCTGTAAAAATGGTTCCTGATTCCAATACATTGTAATTTTTTTCTCTCTAACTAGTCAAATTTTAGGAACCTACAGTATACAGTGAGGGAAAGAAGTATTTGATCCCCTGTTGATTTTGCCCACTGTCAAAGAAATGATCAGTCTATAATTTTAATGGTAGATTTATTTGAACAGTGAGAGACAGAATACAACAAAAAAAATCCAGAAAAAACGCATGTAAAATTTTTTATAAATTTATTTGCATTTTAATGAGGGAAATAAGTATTTGACCCCCTCTCAGGCAGAAAGATTTCTGGCTCCCAGGTGTCTTTTATACAGGTAACAAGCTGAGATTAGGAGCACACTCTTAAAGGGACTCTTAAACTCAATCAATCAGATTCCAATCTCTCCACCATGGCCAAGACCAAAGAGCTCTCCAAGGATGTCAGGGACAAGATTGTAGACCTACACAAGTCTGGAATGGGCTACAAGAGCATTGCCAAGCAGCTTGGTGAGAAGGTGACAACAGTTGATACGATTATTCGCAAATGGAAGAAACACAAAAGAACTGTCAATCTCCCTCGGCCTGGGGCTCCATGCAAGATCTCACCTCGTGGAGCTGTAATGATCATGAGAACAGTGAGGAATCTGCCGTCTGAAGTTTGCCGATGAACATCTGAATGATTCAGAGGACAACTGGGTGAAAGTGTTGTGGTCAGATGAGACCAAAATGGAGCTCTTTGGCATCAACTCAACTCGCCGTGTTTGGAGGAGGAGGAATTCTGCCTATGACCTCAAGAACACCATCCCCACCGTCAAACATGGAGGTGGAAACATTATGCTTCGGAGGTGTTTTTCTGATAAGTGGACAAGACAACTTCACCGCATCAAAGGGACGATGGACGGGACCATGTATCGTCAAATCTTGGGTGAGAACCTCCTTCCCTCAGCCAGGGCATTGAAAATGGGTCGTGGATGGGTATTCCAGCATGACAATGACCCAAAACACACGGCCAAGGCAACAAACGAGTGGCTCAAGAAGAAGCACATTAAGGTCCTGGAGTGGCCTAGGCAGTCTCCAGACCTTAATCCCATAGAAAATCTGTGGAGGGAGCTGAAGGTTTGAGTTGCCAAACGTCAGCCTCGAAAACTTAATGACTTGAAGAAGATCTGCAAAGAGGAGTGGGACAAAATCCCTCCTGAGATGTGTGCAAACCTGGTGGCCAACTACAAGAAACGTCTGACCTCTGTGATTGCCTACAAGGGTTTTGCCATTGAGTACTAAGTCATGTTTTGCAGAGGGGTCAAATAGATATTTCCCTCATTAAAATGCAAATCAATTTATAACATTTTTGACATGCGTTTTTCTGGATTTTTTTGTTGTTATTCTGTCTCTCACTGTTCAAATGAATCTACCATTAACATTATAGACTGATCATTTCTTTGTCAGTGGGCAAACGTGCCAAATCAGCAGGGGATCAAATACTTTTTTCCCTCACTGTATATTACACACTACAGATTTTTTAATGTCTCAAAATAGATAAAGTTCATTAGTGAGTTGGTTTCTTTATATTCATGACTTTTGAAGAAAGTTGTGCATTACAATATATTTTTGTATGACTGGATTGAACACTTGGGCTTACTTTATTTCCTCAAATTTAAATGCACTCTGAATTAATCATAGTGCCATTCTAAGTGAAATGATTTAAATTTCCTGCCTGCGGGTGAACAAGAGCATAGTTCAATTAAATCTATTCTTTATTATGTCTGTGTAAGAGGAATGGCTTAAATAAAAGAATAAGGTGTCAGCCTCAGGGGAGTGGCGGTGCAATAAACAGATCACACTCCCCCTCACACATAGAAAAAGAAGAAATTGTTACTTTACTTACTTTTATTTTAAGGATATATATACAGTGGTTAAAAAAGGTCTACACAACCCTGTTAAAATTGCAGGTTTCTATGAAGTATAAAAATTCAATTAAGTTCAATCACATAAGATATTTTCCTACCTTTGCAAAGTATACAAATAAAGGGAAAAACAATAAAAAAATTTTTAGCGAACAAATAAAAAAAACTTACAATAACCAGTTGCATAAGTGTGCACACCCCTACACTAATATTTTGTTGAAGCACCTTTGCGGGTGAGAGTCTATCAGCGTGGTACATATTGACTTGGCAATATTTTTCCACTCTTTCTTGCAATAAACATTCTAGATCCATCAAATTCTAAAGGCATCTCCTGTGCACAATACACTTCAGATCCCTCCAAAATGTTAGTTAGATTCAGGTCTTGGCTATGGCAAGGTCATTCCCAACATCTCCTTTTGGTTAAGCCATTCCTTTGTTGACATCTTCTTTGGATGTATGCTTTGGGTCTGAAAGGTGAAATTCTTTTTCACCTTCAGCTTGCTAGCAGACGCCTAGTAAGCTGTAAAATGTTTTGTACTAAAATTGACTGGTATTTAGCTATTTATGATTCCCTCCACCTTGATAAAAGATAAATCATAATCCTGCCACCATCATGCTTCTCCATGACCATAACAAATTTTGCCACATAGCGTGGGGTGATTTAGTTGAGCTAAGATGTTTTTTGTGAGAGAGGGCATCCTACCTCATAGCCCAAACATGTGAAGAATATGAGAGATTGTTGTCACATGTAGAGAGTATCAGAACTTGTCAGATAATCCTGCTGCTCCATTAATGTAGCCAGATTTCTCTTGGCAGCCCCCCAGTAGGTTTTTGTCTTGTAGAGCTGTCCTGTTCTTTGTTATGTCACTGTGGTGCTCCATGTTCTCTATTTGTTGATGATGGCCTTTAAGGTGTTCCATGGTACATTTAATGTTTTGGAAATTATTTTATACCCTTCTCCTGATTGATACTTTTCTACAAGTGAGATACAATGCATGCTTTGAAAGCTCTTTGTGGACCATGGCTTCAGAAATTGAATGAATCCATAAAGATGGAGAAAATCCTACAGAAACAGCTGATTTATTATAATTAATTATTAATTAATAATTTTATTATTAATAAATAATAAAATAAATGATTTTGTAATCATAAAACAGAATGTAGACTCTGTATTTAAAAATTTATATTTAAAGTGAATGGCAGGGCCTGGGGCTGGAATGATATGAAACAGCACTAAGGAAAAAATTGATTCTGGTTGTACAAGATGGCGGCTTTGATAACAAATAAATTCAGCAGCGTGGCATGATTAAGTTCTCCTCATCTTTAGCGATGATAGTCATATTATATGTCATATTACTATATATATATATATATATATATATATATATATATATATATACAGTCCCCTCTGAAACTATTAGAATAGCATGGCCAATTCATTTGTTTGTGCTATACACCAAAGACATTTGGGTTTGAGATCAAAAGATGGATATGAGGATATTAGGATTTCATCTTTTATTTCCTAGTATTTACATCTAGATGTGTTAAACAACATAAAACATAAAACTTTTTGTATCAGACCATCCGACTTTTACTCTGGGTGAGCAAAAGTATTGGAACAGATAATTCTTGCAGTAAATTATAGTAAATAACACATAATATTTGGTTTAATTTCCTTTGCTTGCAATAACTGCATCAAGTCTGCAACTCAATGGCACCACCAAACTGTTGGTTTCTTCTTCTGTGATGCTTTTTCAGGCTTTTACCGCAGCCTATTAAGTTGTTGTTTGTTTCGGCGGGTTTCTTTTTTAGTCTCCTCTTCAGTAGGTGAAATGCTGCTCAACTGGGTTAAAGTCTGGTGATTGACTTGGCCAGTCTAAAACCTTCCTCTTTTTCTCCCTGATGAAGTCCTTGGTTGAGTTGGCATTGTGTTTTGGATCATTGTCTTGCTGCCTGATAAAGTTCCTCCTGATTAATTTGGATGCATTTCTTATGTAAATTGGAAGACAGATTTTTTCTGTAGACTAACTGTAGACTGTTTCTGGAGATTTACCATCAAGTTACATCATCACTAAAGATTAGTGAGCCTGTTCCAAAAACAGCCATGCAAGCACAAGCCATGGCTCAACCTCCACCATGTTTCACAGATGAGATTGTATGTTTTGCATCAAGAGCAAATACTTCCTTTCTCCATACTTTGGACTTTCCATCACTTTGGTTAAAGTTAATTTTGGTTCCAGAACTTTTGTGGCTTGCCCTGCGATGGACTGGCACCTTGTCCAGGCTGTACCCCGCCTTGTGCCCGATGCTCCCTGGGATAGGCTCCAGGTTCCCCCGTGACCCTTAAAAAAGGACTAAGCGGTAGAAGATGGATGGATGGATGGAACTTTTGTGGCTCATCTCTGAATTCCTTTGCGAAATCCAATCTGGACTTCTTATTCTTACTGCTCATGAGTGGTTTGCAGCTTGCAGTATGGCCTCTATATTTCTGCTTTTGAGCTCTTCTTTGAACGGTTGTTTGTGATACATCCACCCCTGCCCTGTGGAGGTTGTTGGTGATGTCACTGACTCTTGTTTTTATGTTTTTCTTCATAGCTCTCACAATGTTTTTGTCATCAACTGGTGTTTATTTACCTTGGCTGACCCATTTGGCCAAATGGCTTTATAATGGCTTGCTTTTCTTCCAAAGGCAGCTTTCTGATCTTCCTGTTGGCCCATCCTATTTAACAACAAATGCAATCTTCACAGGTGAAACTAAAGTGTAAAACAAAGAGTACATGTCAGTGCTATTCATTGTTTAAACAGTCAATCTAACAGAACACACCTGGGTAAGAAGAAACACCTGTCAGTACTTTTGTAGCTACGTCCTATGCTATTTAACACATCTACATATAAATGTCTACATCAAAAAAAAAATTAATTATTGGCCTTGCTGTTACAGTAATTTTGGAGGGGATTGTAAATAATAGTATGGCCTATATTGTGAAAAAGTATGTGGTCTGAAGCAAACATTTACTAAAAAATATTCAGGATAATTGCCTCCCGAGTAGCACTGCAGAAGATCTCCTCAAATCACTGGCCATCTGTAGACAATGGACCAAAATTGGCTGTAGATGGAAGGGATGGCATACTCTTTCTCGTGTCAATCACAGATTCCATTACTTGTAAACCACATTAACCTCATAGGTACAGTGTAAAACTAAAGAAGAAGAAAAAATCAGATATTTTGACAACTAATAACTTTAAAGATTTTGGTAATTGACCAAGAGCTTGATTGATAAGAAGCAAAAGTAAGTTATTTTGCCAACCAGTACCTTGTCAATGCGCCCCTGGTTTCATTACTATTTAGGCGTTCTGCGGTTTGGGATGCAGCCCTGAGTTCTCTCTGTATGGCACTGTTTGTGATGGACAGAATGTCCTTTAGTTAATAGCTTGCAATAGCATTGTTATTAAATGAAGTGTACACATTACAGACTCATGTACTGTAAATTGTGTTCTCACTTTAAGCAATCATGTCAAAAATTATTATGGAGCCTGTGAGTATGTGAAGACATAATTAGGAAACAGTGACTGTACACAGAATATCTGCATAAAGGCTTTATGAGTAAATGAATGAAGTGTGAAAATGATGTGTGACTTTGTTCAATATACACTATATATAGCCAAAAGTATGTGGACACCTAACCATCACACCTGCTTTTTGAACATTCCATTCCAAATTTAGTTCCTCCTTTGCTGTTATTATAACCTCCACTTATGGAGGATGGCTCTGGGTGTTTGTGCTCAGTCAGCCTTATGAGCATTAGTGAGGTCAGGCACTAATGTTGGTTGAGAAGGTCTGAGGTGCAGTCAGCGTTCCAGTTCACCCCAAAAGTGTTCAGTGGGGTTGAGGTTAGGGCTCTGTGCAGGGCACTTGAATTCTTCCACTCCAACCTTGGCACATCATGTCTTCATGGACCTCGTTTTGTGCACAGGGGTATTGTCATGCTGGAACAGGTTTTGGCCTCTTCGAACCACATATAGGTGTGATGGACAGGTGTCCACAAACATTTGGTCATATACTGTATGTATTAATGTATCAGAGATAGATCATTATAAGTTGTTGTGTGTGTGTGTGTGTGTGTTTATTGACATGCAGGGAGCTGCACTGATCCGCATGTTGGCAAATGTCATGGGACAAGCTGTATTCCAGAAGGGCATCAATGTAAGTGATCAGTCTTTCACTTCAAATCTCTCTCATTTACTAATTGTCTTTTTTATGCCTTTATAACACTTCAAAACCCAGTTTGCTCCAGGTGTTTCAATGGGAACTTAACATTGCGTGAGCTTCACACTGTGGGCAGCAGCCTCGTGTGTGACCGTTATATAAAGTCTGTGTAAAATCATACCTGTTTATAGGCCTGCTGCGGTGAGGTGACGTGGCATTTCGCATGTCACGTGACTATAAAAAGGCAACTGTTAACCATGTCTAAACCTGAGGGTCACTGCAAGACCCCTGAGCCCGGGGTGGAATCCATGTCCAAGCTGTAATACTGAATGAACATGTGCAGCATAGACTACCCCGCTGCAGCACACACATCCCCTTTGGATAAAGCCTTTGAGGAGGTGACCCCCTATAGTGGAATGAGCCCCTATGCCCATAGGCATAGGGCCACTTCCCAAAGCGTGAAGCTCACACAATGTCTCGTTCCCTTCTCAGGGAACAGGGTTACATGCATAATGTTTTTTTTCCTTCTGACATTTTTTTTCCCCCCAAGACATTTTTTTTCCCCTTCTGCTTCATGCTGAGATGAACAGCTCTTTATTTTCTACAACATTAATAAAACAGCCTCATTAATGTATCAGAAATTATATGTTCTTTTTAACATAAGATTTATTGAATCAAAATGAATCAATCTGCATTTTCTTTTTCAGTTTCTGAGAATAATTTTCAGAGACTCGTAAAGATGTTTTAGTATGAACACATCTCATTTGCATGTGAGTTTACTGCTATTTCTCAAAGCTGTTTATGTATGAGACATCCTGATTTGATTGCTGACTTATTATCTGTTGGAAACATTATTAAGATAGTAATAACAGATAACCCTCAGTCACAACAAGAAGAAAACAACAACACACTAATGAACATTAATTAAACCCCTTAAACTCTTAGTTCTCTATTCTGTTATTCATTTTGGGACGTTTTGTTTTCCAAAACTACTATGATTTGTATGGTTATAGTAAAGAGAGAATAGGATTTACATTTATGATTCAAACTATATCTGTTACCACTATTTTATCATGCTGATTATTAAATCTAGCTCAGATGTCACATTACTTAAATTCATAAGAATTTAAGTAATTTTAATGGTTACATTTGGCGCACAGGGCAAATCTTCTGACCTATATTTTTTTTATCATCCCACTCTTATCCCACAAACTCGTAATTGCATAAAATTTTAATGGCCACATGGTTTTGGCTATTAAGTGTGCTATCTAGCTCGTATCTGCTTTTCCCTTGTTATGTTCTGTTTAACTGAAAGGTGATGGCCTCTATACATTGAAGCAATATTGACACCACTTGCCATAATCTCCTATTTTAAATAAAGAAGCATTTATCAGTCACATGACGTAACTGGCTTCATCATTCAATACAAAGTTGATTATATACAGTGGTAATTCATGATTTAAACACTCTCAGTTGACACTGGTGTTCCAAAGGTTTTCCAAAAATTCCTGAAAATTCTCACGTTTTTTACTGAGTTCCTCACACCACAAGACAAAACGCTGCCACTTGAGTGCATTAAATTTTCTCATGAATGGTGCTCTAGCATTCAACATGGTCTGTACAACCTCGGTTGAGGTACCAGAAGCTATGAGCTTATGCCCCTCAGTGGCCAGACCCACAGTTTCCATAGTTTCGGCCGAGGGTGATAAATCAACCCTCTGGATTGAAACAGTAGATCCCTGTGAACAGGAATCTCCCAGGGAGTAGCATCTAGCAGGGATATTATCTCTGAGAACCATATTCGAGCCTGCAAATAAGGTGCTACTAGCAACAGACGTAGACGGTCTTGGGGATGCTCTCGCTAGAACTTGTGGGATCAAAGCAATTGGGGGAACGGCATATAGACATGACCTCGGCCATGTGTGTACCATGGCATCTAGCCCTAATGGTGCAGGGAGGAGTGAAACGGTCTTGTGCAGTAGGCCCAACGTTATGACATTGGCTGCTCCTGCTATAAGCTCGAACAGTCTCTTGTACAGACTATTGGGGATGCCCAGATCCAGCTTTATCTTGCTCAATGTTGATAGGATTAAAACTACACGTGTCGGGGATATATATGCCCTGACCATAGTAAAATCCCATATTACCCCTAGAAATGTTGTCCTCTGCACTGGTGAAAGCATTCTTTTCTTGGGGTTCAACCTGAGCCCCAAGCTCCTCATGTGCATGTGAACAGCATCTTGATGTTTACTCTCCAAGTTTCTGGATGCCTTGGAGTTGCAAGAGACTCCAACCTTTCAAACGTGAACCTCAGGAACTTCCTGTGCCTTGGCAATATTCCTATATGGAAATTTGCAGCTTTTAGATCTATCGTCACAACACAGTAATCGACCTGAATCTGTGGAATGATAAGTTTAAGCAACAACATTTAGAACTTGTATGTCCAAAGAGTACGGTTCACATAACGCAGATCTAATATTGGCTGCACACTCCTACCTTTTTTGCAGACAAAGAATTAACAGCTGTAAATACCTCCTTCCCTCAGAGAAAGGGGTACATGTTCTACAGCCTCTTTGTTCAAGATGGATCTTACTTTATGTGCTAAAATTGGCTCTGCTCTGTGCTTACTACTGTGGTGAGCACACCTCGAGACCAAGGGGGTCAAGCTCTGAACTGGATCCAGCAGCCCTTTTTAATGGTGGACAGAACCCATGGAGACATTTTAGCAGTAGTTTCCATGCTGCCAGATGGTCTTTTAGTGACATTAACTTTTCCACATTCTACTGTAGGGAAACCATCAGATTTTCATTGGCTGGGTTGGGGGCTACAGTAATACAGGGGGCTCCAAAATTTGGAAGCGAAGAGTCAGACCCAGACAACAGAGCAAAAGATTTTCTCCAGCTCCTCCTCCTCTATGAGAGCAAGCAGAGAGTGGAGCTGCCTAATTGTGAAGCGTTCACAAGGCATTCAGTCAGCCCCCTCAAGGGCTGCCGCCGCATGCTGTACTGTTGGACACTTCACACAAAAAGTGTGTCTGTCTCCCTCCGTAATCAAACAGGAGCAAGGAGTAACACACTGCCTGAACTCTCTCTGACTCATACTCACAAAGAGTGGAGAGACAGAAAAGTAAAGATTTTATTTCATTTTTTTAAATATGGACGAAGTGAAGAGTTTTTACGATTGTTCACACAAACAACCAACATGCATTCTTTGCTGAAGATAATAAGGCTGATGACATGGTTTACAAGCATCGTTTTATAATCACACACCGCCCGAAATGCCATGTCACCTGACCATGGTAGGCCGATAAATAGGTGTGATTTCACACAGACATCAGATTCTAATTACACGTGAGGGTGCTTTCCACAGAATGAAGCTCAAGCAACGTTGAGTTCACTTTGAAATGAAACAGGCTTGACGCATTGTGAAAGGTCACTCTCTGCAACTCAAAGGCTATGTCTGCAACAGTTTTGCAGCACATTATTTTTCAATACAAATAACGTTGCCTTGGTAGTTTATCTCTGTCATAATGGAAACAATATTTGAAAATCTCTACTGGTTGACATATTTCTTTCTTGCTGCTATGCTCTCATTAACTAGTGTCTGACAAATAAACATGTTTGCGTTGGATGGACAAACACAGTGATGCATTTGGACAGCTTGGCAAATCAAATAAGCTGCATCCTGTTTTTTATGATGATGTCCTGGCACAGGACTGTAAAATAAATTGCAACTTTATGAAATGCTTGGCTTAATGAATTTCATTCACTTAAAATCTGACAAGATTGCTTTCACTTGATAATTTCCTAAAAATATTACTTGAGAGCTTTTACACTTTTAACACATATATTCACTTGGCAAATAGGCAGAATACAATATAACTGCTGTGCTTTTAAAGGCACAGGGAGCCCTAATTTGGGGTTGTATTCAACATAGGGTAAATGTGTCTCCTGTGGACACTTAATGTGCACGGTGTCTTTGCTAGATTTTTTTCTCCTTTCAGTATGAGGTGCGTATGATTATTGGGTAAAGAAGAATGTGATTTTATGGTTGCTGCATCAAATTGCTTATGTCTGCCTGTTTTCCATTCATGTGTAGATATGTAATGCTTAGGTGAATAGGAGGGACTGGAAAATTCAGGCTGTGGAAGTGAGAGATTTGTTCAAGTGTTTGTATTTATTTTTGTAGCACAGGAATTTCATTTATGCATAGCTGAGAGGGGGGGTTGTTGGCTAGCTTTCTAAACCTCTCTGTCTTTCACTGTTAGCGATTCAGACCAAGCAGATGCCAAATCACATAATGCTTTCAACTGTAGAGGGAGCAGATTGTTTTGGAAGGAACCATATGCTATTTGAATTACATCAAAACCTTTAACCCCTTAAAGTCTCAGCATATTATTCATTATCTTAAAGTATAGTTTTCAGTAACTGCTACGAATTATTTATCTATAGAGAATTTTTTTTTTATAAATGGCTGATACATATAAATTATTCTAAAAAGTTTACTGGTGGGTATGGTACATGCAAGTAAGTACATGTCAAGTACTTACTTGAATCTCAAATAAATGAATGAAAAAAATATCCTCTTGTAGCAGAGTTGATTAACATGAAAAAAAAAAATAGTCTGAATCTAAGCAGCATTTGCTAATCATGACCTGCATGTACAGTATGTAAATTATTCAGCTCGGTTGAGCTCATCAGAGAGACGAGCTGTAAATTAAAAATATATATATATATATTTATAAAAAATTTTACCCCTTCTGATCTGATTAGTCGCGTGATTGTAAAAAAAAAATGCTGATAATGAAAAAGGTTGAGGTGGGGGGGCCGGTGGGTTCGGGCGCGGGGGGATAGGAGTGGAGTAGACAGGCTGTGGTTGACCTACCAACTTCTTATTACATCTTTTTGCCCTGTGCTCCACTTTTTACTGATTGGCGGTTGCTCACAAAGAAACAGAAATATGCACTTTAACAGACAGGACACCAAGAGACCTAAATTAGGAATGAGTGGCTCTAAAAGCTCTGAGGGTACAGCTTCAGTATCCATAGCAGCCACCAGTTTTTATCTGCATCCTGAACTCATCACTTCAGTTATTCTTTTTTCAGAATCAGAATCAACTTTATTGCCAAGTATGCTTACACATACAAGGAATTTGCCTTGGTGTCAGGAGCTTCCATTGCACAGCAGTACAAAACAGCAACACGACAAATAAAAAAGAAAAGAAAATAATAATGTGACAACACTGAAGAAATGACACTTTGCTTCAATGTAAAGTAGTGAGTGTACTCACTCAGCAAATTTACACTGTTCCACAAGCTGTACACTCACTACTTTACATTGTAGCAAAGTGTCATTTCTTCAGTGTTGTCACATGAAAAGATATCATCAAATATTTACAAAAATGTGAGGGGTGTACTCACTTTTGTGAGATACTGTATATAAAGAATAGACTGTGTATTGCACATAATTATTGCTCAATGGAGCAGTTTATCTGTTCATGTGATTGAAACTGTTCCTGAACCTGGCAGTTTTGGTGCTCAGTGCTCTGAATCGTCGGCCAGAAGGCAACAGTTATTACAGTTTTTATATAAAAAATGAACACAACATATTGGAAATGTAACAAAAGGGAAGAATGGAAAAAAAACAACTTAGTGCACAAGGTTCTGTCAGGTGCAGAATACGTTTAACAAGAAGATCTTCAAATACAATGAAAATCAGTAACCCAGATAGCACACACACATATCTGGTAAATATACTTGTAAATCTGGTTTGTTTCCTCTAGAAAGATAGTGTTTTAATTTTATTATTCTGTTTTTATTTACTGTTTATTGAGAAATGTCCGTGTGTATGGAAACAAAGTGCAAGGTAAATAAAAAGAAGAAGAGAGAATTAAAAAGAAGAGGGAATTAACTACAAATTCTCACTCTCCCTGCTCCCGACGAATTCTGTCCAACCCCATCCTTTGTTTTTGTATATTTAAACATCCTGCATGAGCATAAAACAAAAAAGGAGCCAAAGGGGCAAATTTCCCTTTTTTCTTTCTCTTTGTAATGTTTGCTGAGTGCTGAACAGGTGAACTGTGTTATTGTTAAAAGAAGGCCTCCTGGAGGTTTTGAATCTACATAGTGATTAAGGAAATAATAAGGTTGAGATCTGTCTTGCATCTGTAATGGAGACTTTCGATCATGTTTGGCTGATCTGGGCTCTGCACAGATGGCTAATGAAAGCTCATTATTTTACAGAAAGGAATGCTTTAAGTTCTGGAAGTAATGAGTTGTTTGTTTTTCATTCAAACATTGTGAAAAAATGAATCTACCTAGAATTATTTAGTCCATCTGCAGCATCTCCCATCCTTTACCACACACAGATGCACTTGTACTTCCATTGTCTGCCTTGAAGTGTCAGTCACAATCACATTCAGACTAGTCTAGCCACAGACTAGATTTACAAGCACTGCACTGAATTTAAATTGGGTGTAATTGACTTGGTATTTTCCATTCAAGTCTCATATGTTTGTTTATCTGGCTACTGCTGAATCATCAGATAGAACAATCTCACCAGCCTTCCTTTGTTCCTGTTTTCCAGGACTATTTAATGACGCACATGTATGGAAATGCAGCAAGGGATGACTTGTGGAACAAGTTTTCAGAGGTAAGATTCCAGTCATACAGTAATAATACCTGTCTGATATAGTCTCAGGAACTATAAGGCCATAATACAGGGAAAATAGGATGTGTGGGGCTGAAAATGAGCGAGAGAAGAAAGAGATTTTTTTTTTTAATTCAGTCTCCTGCAGAGTTACGAAGTGTTCCTGCAGATAAGCAGCATTGAGGTCAGCATCCAGTGTGTATCTGTGCTGTCTTCACACACACAGTAATTTTTTAAAATCCCTTTCAAATCAGAAAATGTTATGTTATAAGATGGCAGACAGACAATTTCTGTCTAAGAAAAGACCAAGGATCGTTAATCAACAAATGAAAGTCAGCATGGCATCTTTCATTGACGAGGGCTTTAACGAGGATCGTTCAAGGTATAGGTGTTATCTTCTTAGTTTAACCCTTAAACGCATACCTCAGGTCGTTAGTGATCCGGGACGTCATTCAGTACCCTGCCCCTTGTTCAGTTTTTTTACATTAGACCTCCACCTTCTTAGAATTCCTCAATCTATGTAATAATGATTGGCGAAACATGCATGGGTTAATAACTGTTAAAACATACTGTATGTAATGGGAATTGTGGGACCTTAGTCTAAGTTCATGATGTCTTGATCTTTATGGTAATAATAGCTATGCAATGTGCAAGGTTTTCCCCTCTCCCTGACTATACACACTAACATGCTTTGAAAACCCTTATGTTTGCTTTCTTTTTGTATGCTAGCTGTACTTTACTTCCTTTTTTTGTATTAATTGCACTTCATAGACGATGATGACCAGAGTAGCCTGCAATGTTTTGGGGGTGAGCTCAAGATGTTGCATATTGAATGAGGGCATAGACACATGAGCTTCAAACATCTTTCCAACACAAAAGGGATTATATGAAAGGGGAATAATGTGCAGAAAGCTGCACAACCAAAATTACATGAATGACTCACGTGTGCGGGTAAAGCGCACCTAGGTAGACCATATGCATTCTAGACAATATTTGATTGGTTGCATATTGGGAGAGTATTGTATATGGAATCAATTTATTTTCACCATTTTCTGAGAAATTATAAAAATTCAACAATGAAAATAAGAATAACTTTAAAACATATATTATATGTGTACTGTATCTGTGTCCACAACAAGGGGTTCATACAAAAATCTCTAAAATAATTTAGTGTTCATGGGCACTTTTCCACTTATTTGATCATATTTTTATTTATTTACCTACAGTAATGTTTTCTTGCCACACATATTTAGTTAAAGTTAAAATGTTTTATGTTCTCCCTGATTCATGTAACATCATCAGGGTTTTCTTTTCCAGAATATCATCTAAATACGGACCATCATTTAAATGATATGTGCTGCATGAATCCAATTAGCTACAATAATCTGCCAGTGTTAAATGCCATGAAGCCCTTTTCAAGCCCAAGAAGTGTGACTACACTTCCTTTAATTATTTCTGCTTGGCATTGAGGCACTGAAACATCACTTTGAAAATTAATCTTTAAATAGACTTGCTTTACTCGACATCTGTCTGCCTGAGAGACTCTGTAGCTGCCTTGTGCCACATTACACAAAACATGACTCATTGACAGATGTGAAAGCCTGCTTTGAGAGGACTTTTCCCCATATAGTTCATACCCTAAGACTGAAGTACAGATGATCCACATTAATCTCGAAAGTACCTGCTGTCAATTTTTTTCCTTCTTCAGTGAACAACATCATTTTTACAGTCCTGCCTTCACTTTAAAAGAACAATCACAATGTTCCAGCATTGCTGTTTTCATTCAGACGAACGGCCCACCAGTGATTCTTTCCCATTTTATACATAAAATGTTACAACCAATTGCACAATTCATAAAAAAGTTGCTGGACAGAAAAAGAAAAAAAAACAGCATTACTGATGGGCTTTTCACTTTCTCTAAGTACATGTTTAAAAGATCTAACCGATATGTTCTTTGTTAAATTTAAAAGTAAAATATGTTCTTGTCTGGAAGAGCAATGATCCCTCATTTTCTCACAGAATCAGATGAGACAAATGACAGTTTAGCTCCTCCACAGTAATCCAATATAAAACTAAGCTAAATCAGCTCTGGAAGGGTGGAAAGTAGTCTTTAAAATAAAATTATGAAATAAGATATAATATAATGTAAGACTCTTTTGTATTCAATGTTCCCATGCTTTTATGATGTAGGTGCCACCCTGAATCGTCACTAATATCATGCTTTTAGAGATGGCAGCTGTTTGATCAACAACAGCATGTGCAGTCTCCCCTCCATGATATAGAGTGATATAGCATTCATGCCTATTTATTAATAATGCTAGCCATGATAAGAATATCATTCAAAACAATTTAATTACTGTAAACCATTCTTGGAACCCAAAGTGATTAGGCGCCTATGTGGAAATATGTGTTGGACACCTTGCTCAGCCAGTTAGAGGAAATTTTTACTAGACTTGGTCTCCAGAATGGAAGTAATAAGCATTCTTTAAATTACTAGAGTCAAAATGGATGGGTTACTTATTTAAGTTTATCAGAAAGTGGCTACGCAGACCAGCAGTTTGAGCCTCTAAAATGCATAGTAAAATACTTGGATCATTATATATATTTGCTGTTCAGCCAGTGGAGAAATGAATTGTGCAGGTTAAAATTGCAATCTCTGATTGCCAGCACATAAAAGTCTAGACAAGTGAGGCAAATCTATTTACTGGAAAGAGAAATTTTTGTTGAATGTTTGTTTTTGATATCTTGCTACCACAATCTCTGTCAAATCACATAGGTAATCCCCAATGCATGGTTATAGTAATAATAATGATTATTTTCCTTTTATTTTTTACTTGAATTATATTTTTTTAAATTTGAATTACTGTGAGAGAAAACCTGTTTCTCTCAGCTAGAATGTCAAATTTAGCAAAACAGCCACACTCCAAAGTTTAACTCCAAGCAAATATCTCTCTGGCAGGGACAACAGAAGGTTTTAGTTCAAAAGTGTAAATAGTAAATCAGTGGGATGCCTCCACACACCTTCTGTTACATACAATCTGTAATTGTCTATGTACTTTTGATGTAACTATGTACCATTCCACTGAAGATAGTTCAGGGCAGAGCATCCATGTTTCAGTGAACTACCAAGTCACATGAATCCCAGTAAAAAAAACAAACCCTTTCTAATTTGCAACCCTAAAGCTGTACGTGATGCAGTCTATTGAACAATTTGTTGTGACATTAAACACACACAAGACATCATTCCAGGGTGCAAGTGCACTTTCAATACTGATAATAACAAGACTACATGCACATGCTCTGATGACTGTGAGCTGTGGTGTGGTCTTCTTTGTGCAGGCCATGCAGAGTGAAGGGAAAGACATCAACATAAAAGAAGTGATGGATGGGTGGACTCTTCAAATGGGTTATCCTGTGGTCACCATCAGCAAAAATGAGACCCTGGACAACATGGTCACCATCAACCAGGAACACTTCATCTATGACATGGAAGCCAAGATCCGCAACCCTGATTTTTTCAACAATAGGTACAGTTTCTAACATATGATTAGAGATTTTTTTTTTCCATGCCATGTACATGGCAGTCAAGATTATTGCTCTCAAAGTCCATTTCAGGCAATAAAAGGCACTTGACTGTTTAGTCTGCTTCAATTCACCTAAATCATTTTAGTCAATCTCATTATTTACCCAACAGAACAGGCGTGCCTGAGCAAGAAGAGCATTCATTTGTGCAGTGTGATAGCTTTGTCCAGTGTGTAATCTCTATGATTTGGAGCACTGAGCACTCCTCAGTAATCGCCCTCGCAGAGCATATGTATTGAATATACAACAAATTTCAATATAGTATATATGCGAAAAATAAGTTCTAGTATAAAAGATAAGTCTTTTAAGTATAAAAGATAATTATAAATAAATCCCTTCTATAAATGTGTGCTACATGATAAAACAGTGCAGCTGTGCAATCAGGAGATTCACCACAGTCTCAACATTAAGATAAGATAAATGTGCACTTATATAGCACTTTTATCCAAAGTGCTTTACACTGTGTCTCATTCACCCATACACACTCACACACCAATGGTAGCAGAGCTGATATGCAAGGCACTAGCTTGCCATCGGGAGCAACTTGGGGTTCAGTGTCTTGCCCAAGGACACTGCAGCATGTGGAGTCACCCGGGCCAGGAATCGCACCGCCAACCCTGCGATTAGTGGACAACCCACTCTACCAACTGCACCACAGCCGCCCCTATAGAGGTCTAGAATAGAAGTCTATTCTGCTGAAATCATGCATAGACAAAAAAAAGACACCACACCAAAACTGCTCGCATCAGTTGCAGTCCATTTCCATCTCCACGGCTTCCAATGTGCCTAGGCTGTCCATATGGGGCCATCCTCAGCAACAGTGACTGGCCTCCAAGTGACGAGAACTTCAGAAGCAAGGCCCACTGCTATCCCAGGAGCAACAAACATAGACCATTGGTATCATCCAAAGTTTTTGCAGGCATTGGCGTCATCTGGAATCTACGTAGAGGCTGGTTCTGAACTGGAGCTGGCACATTCACTGATTACTTAGTAATGGGCATCCCGAGGATGGAACAAAAAACAAATGGAAAAGGATTAGCATGGTTGCTGTTCATTGAATTTCAAACAGAGATATCCATGCGCAATTGTTACCATTTTATCAGAAATTACTGCATAACAAGGTTATGAGATGCATTATGTGAATGCTAGGTTCACATAACACATCTCATAACCTTGTTATGCAGTCATCTCTGAAGACTGCACCCTTTGGTAACCCCTAGGTGCTTCCTGAAATATTGCAGCATTTTCCAAGGAGGAATGGGACTGCCAAGAGCAGACATAAACTTTAGCTCTCATTAATGGTGTCATAAATAATTCATCATGCCCTCTTGAAGCCTCTGGTTCTTATTTGGATCCAAATGCTAGCAGCAACACTTATCGGCCAGCGAATGTTAATGTCTATCTCTGTGTTGGATTGTAGGTGTATTGAGTACTGCACTTTCAGGCACAACAAATAATCATGAATTAACAATATGAAAAGAGAGTGAAAAAATTATAAGGAAAACACTTTACAATGATAATGAAGTATTTACAATTCCAATTTACAACTCCAGATTTAACATGCATATACATTATATGGCCAAAGGCATTTGGACACCTGACCATCATACATACAGTTCATGTGTATGTTGAATATCCTGTCCCAAAATTGGCCTCCCTCTTATTAATATAATAACCTCCACTCTTCTGGGAAGGTTTTCCACTAGATTTTGGAACATGTCTATGGGGATTGGTGCTCATTATTCACAAGAGCATTAGCTCGGGCACTGATGTAGGGTGAGGGGGCCTGGGGTGCAGTCGGTGTTCCAATAAATCCCAAAGCTGTTCAGTGGGGTTGAGGTCAGGGCTCTGTGCTGAAATTATTCTACATTGTACCTTGGCAAGCCATTTTCTTTCAGGACCTTTCTTTGTGAACTGGGTCACTGTCATGATGGAACAGATTTGGGCTAGGTTCCCTTAGTTCCAGTTAGGCAAATCTTAATGCTACAGCATACAGAGACAGTCTAGACAACTTTGTGGCAACACTTTGGGGAAGGTCCATGTACTTTGGCTATATAGTGTCAGTCGACTGTTTCTCCTGTGTTTGTTCACACTCGAGTAACTGCATGGCCTAGATTGTTGCCCATGTTGCTAATTTTGCTCTGATGGCTTTTTGGTCAAGTGGTGCCTCATCACAAGTCTGGTATCACAAAGTATGTTTGTAACAAAAGCTGGACATCTGTTCTGACAAGTTCTAATGATTTTCTGATGGCGTGATAATGGTGAGGAAACGTATACTTTAAAAACTGAAATGGAAAAACTGAAAGCAATCAGAGTTTGATTATAATCAGAATTCTTGTCTTTGTTCAAAACCAGGAGTTTGCAACTTTAGAGTGGTGTGTGTCTGGGCAGCAAAGGTGAAGAAAGAAGAGCCAGCGTCTGAATAATGGAACGGCATTTGCTGGCTGTTATAAAATTTAAAAAAAAGATATTTGTGAAGGAATTCACCCTTCATAATGCTCTCACAGTATGCATGCATGCATGTTTGGAATTATTGAGATGCATTTATGTAGATATCTGTGTCGTTAGTTTGTCCAGAAACAGTGTGATTATACATTTTCAGCATAATAGCAGTTTTTACCCTTTCCCCAGCTGGAAGCCTAACAACCTCACAGCTGTATGGTTATGACTTGGTTCCAGTTCAGTACCTAACCTTAGGACCAGTAATCACCTCTACTCTTAAATGCTTCTGCTCTTCATCTATTTATTAGTCAGTGTGTGTGTTTGTGTATACTGTGAGTTCTGCTAAACTGCACTCAGTGCTTGTGAGGAGATGTTTCGTAGCAGCACTCTCCATCTCTTTCTCTCTATCCCATCACAGAAGGGTTTGTAAGTTAAATCTTCTCTGACCTGTCAGCTCAGTAAGCGATCCTGCTCTTCTGTAACCATGCTGGATTTTGTCTCCACACCCCACAGACAAGTCAATGAGCCATCTCTTCTTTGTTACCTTTGGAGTAACAAAGAGCATGGGGCAGTCAGGGACACGGAGGCTTAACCATACCTGTCAAAGCTATTCAAACCCACAGGGTTTTTTCCCCTCTTTGCAGTACAGCTGCAGGCTTCACAGTCAGCTGCACAATAGGAACACCGTGGAGTGAAGCTCCAGAAATAAACTGATTTATAGCACCAGATTGTGCAGGAAACACGAGTTATTGTTTAACTTTTTTTCTACTAAAAAGATTTTCTTTTATAAACAACCATTCCCTTTATAGTTTAAAATGTACTTTAGTTTCTTTTCTTTACATGAGTCACTGCATTTTTCAGCTGCACTCACAGGAGGAAACTTTCTCAAATCAATAAAATGGAGGTGATAATGAGGGGTGGGAATAGATAAGTTTGGAATAAATGAGGATGTAGTGACTGTGTTCCAGTCTCTCTGTGACAATCTTTTATTGACGTCATTGATGAAAATGTTATGGCCACACACGTGGATTAGTGCAGATTAACATGTCATGAGGCTCATTATTGTTATTAAAGTTAAACTAAACCTTCAGGCCACATTTTTACTAGAAATGTTAAAGATTTTACCTTTGGGTTTTCCTTCATCTCCATCTGAGATTGTCCATTAATTATTCTTTCAAAAGCTATATCCGAAAATTTCATGCTAAATCAAGACTAAAGGGGCAGGATTAGGAAGCATTTAACATTAAACATGCACTGTGAAATTGCCAGTGAAAAATGAATACATAATCTGTGGATAACAGTATATCTACACTAGTTCCAAATTTCCTCAGCAGAGGGAATGCATGTGATCAATTAACATTCAGCATGTGGTCTCTTATATTAAGCAGATGCTCATCCTCTATAGTCGCATGTGATGTTTTAATGTCTGAGCAATTTTGAGAACCTAATTCATTCAAGAGCATCACTGTGAGAGTAAATGGAAGTAATTAAAAAGGAAGAGACTGTCTCTACCACCCATTTATAATTTATCACAGGATGGTCAGGTAGCATGCATTGCAGTTCCTGACACAAATCATTCTGGACTGGAGATTAATTAGAATCACATCAGTTGGCTTGTTGTTAACTGGTACCTTTCTAATACAACCATCTCTCGTTTATATGATAATGCCACTGTCTTGCATTTGCAAAGGAGATCACGTCCTCAGCAGCAGTCGTGGAGAAAATAGATAACTAAATCGAATTTAGAGGTCGGATCCACAAATTGATTTCCTTGTCACCCACCGTGCAGCATGACTGTAATGGGGGTGATGCAGTAACTCCCCTTAATTACGTTAGCTGCATGCTCCAGGTGAGTGAGGCAGAGATCTGAGCATATCTTATTATTGTTCAGCTGGCTGTTAGACCATACCAGGGGCTGTTATTGAAGCAAAATTGCATTAAATTATTTAAAGGCCAGCTGGTCACGCATACAATATATGGCCAAAGGTTTGTGGATACCTGACATATCACTCATATGTGCTTGTTGAAAATCCCATTCCATATTTAGTGCTCCCTTTGCTGTTAGTATAATGTCCATTCTTCAGTGAAAAAGCTTTCTATTTTATTGGAGCATGGCTGTGAGGATTTGTGCTCATTCAGCCACAAGATCATTAGTGAGGTCAGGCAGTGATGTTGGGTGAGGAGGTCTGGGGTGCAGTCAGTGTGCTATACATTTGTGTGCTATACAATTGTGTGCTTTAAACAGTGATGTGCCAGAGCTGGTGTGGGGCGGTCTGTTCTACACCGCAGATAGATGACATGATAATCCCTGGCCTGGCTTGAATGCTGAGTGATGGCTATTGCACAGCCAGTAGGAGGAACGAAGCTCAAGGCGGAGCCTGAGGGTGAAGCGATGTTCCCCATGAAGCTAGAGGGGGGAGCGATGCTCTCCGTGAGATCCGAGGGGGGAGTGAAATTCTCCATGAGGCCAGATGGGGCAGCAAACTTCTCCTCGAGGCCAGAGCAGGGAGCGAGGTTCTCCGCGAGCCCAGAGAGAGGAGCAATGATCTCTCTGAACCATGAGGGGGGAGCGATGTCCTCAATGGAGCAGGAAGGGGGAGCGACATACGGCGTGAAGAAAACGAATATAAATATATAATTTGAATTGAACAGATAATGCATCTTAAAAATATATTAATACAGGCATGAAAAATAGATGGAGTATTTGTTCTTTTTTTAAAAAAATAAAGATTGCAAGCTTCTGGGACTGGGATGCAGCCACACAAACAAACAAAAAAGTTGCCATAAAAGCATCAGACGAGGTTTTGTATATGAACCCTGCAGGACAAAAAAAAAAAAAAGTTGTGTAGGGTTTTTACTTTAATGTTGAACTTTAAAGAACAGCTCACAGAAGTTTGTAGCAAGTGTTGCCAGGTTTCAGCAAAATTCTCACCACTCAAAACACTGCTGACTACTCCTACTATAAGTATTTGTTGCCATTTCACTCCCATAAACATTGTTGCATTTGTTCATCAGTAGTCAGTAGTCTTGTAAGGCACATCCATGACCTCATAAATGTCATTTTTATTTTTGAGATGTATATTTTTTGTCAGACAAGGCAATACAATACTCTTCAAACTAAGAATTACAGTGCCCTCCACTAATATTGGCACCCTTGGTAAATAAGAGCAAAACAGGCTGTGAAAAATTGTCTTTATTGTTTAACCTATTGATGTTTTGTTAAAATATTTCACAAAAATACTCTGCTCTCATCTGTGTTGTGCAATTAAACAATTGCACAACACAGTGCAAATTAAATATATATATATATATATATATATATATATATATATATATATATATATATATATATATATATATATATATATATATATTGGATAAACCTGCACTGTTTATTGTGAACCATTCCTTTGTAGATTTTGCTGTATGTTTGGGATCATTGTCTTGTTGGAAGATAAATCTCCATCCCAGTTTCAGGTCTTTTGCAGACTCCAACAGGTTTTCATCCAGAATGGTCCTGTATTTGGCTGCATCCATCTTCCCCTCAATTTTAACCATCGTCCCTCTCCCTGCTGAAGAAAAGCAGGCCCAAACCATGATGCTGCCACCACCATGTTTGACAGTGGGGATGGTGTGTTGAGGGTGATGAGCTGTGTTGCTTTTATGCCAAACATATCGTTTTGCATTGTGGGCAAAAAGTTCGATTTTGGTTTCATCTGACCAGAACACCTTCTTCCACATTTTTGGTGTGTCTCCCAGGTGGCTTGTGGCAAACTTTAGACGAGACTTTTTATGGGTATCTTTGAGAAATGTCTTTCTTCTTGCCACTCTTCCATAAAGGCCAGATTTGTGCAGTGTACGACTGATTGTTGTCCTATGGACAGACTCTCCCACCTCAGCTGTAGTTCTCTGCAGTTCATCCAGAGTGATCATGGGCCTCTTGGCTGCATCTCTGATCAGTCTTCTCCTTGTCTGAGCTGAAAGTTTAGAGGGACGGCCAGGTCTTGGTAGATTTGCAGTGGTCTGATACTCCTTCCATTTCAAAATGATCGCTTGCACAGTGCTCCTTGGGATGTTTAAAGCTTGGGAAATCTTTTTGTATCCAAATCCGGCTTTAAACTTCTCCACAACAGTATTACGGACCTGCCTGGTGTGTTCCTTGGTCTTCATGATGCTCTCTGCGCTTTCAACAGAACCCTGAGACTATCACAGAGCAGGTGCATTTATACAGAGACTTGATTACACACAGGTGGATTCTATTTATCACCATCAGTCATTTAGGACAACACTGGATCATTCAGAGACCCTCGCTGAACTTCTGGAGTGAGTTTGCTGCACTGAAAGTAAAGGAGCCGAATAATTTTGCACGCCCCACTTTTCATTTTTTTATTAGTTAAAAAAGTTTCAAAAATCCAATAGATCTTTGTTAAATACATTTGCATTTATTCATTTAGCAGACGATTTTATCTAAAGCAACTTACACATGAGAAAATACAAGCAGACCAACCATGACTTCCAGGGGCATAAATATGAGGTAACATAGGCCAAATTCCCTTACTCATTCATAACAATGGGAAAGACCAAGGGATATAGCTGTGATGTGCGGCAAAAGATTGTTGAACTTCATAAAATGGGAAATGGTTATGAGAAAATAGCTCAAGTATTGAAAATGGCCATTTCAATATCAAGTCATGTGCATCACCACAAGTTGTTTGGAAGGGATTTGAGAACAAAGCCCTACTTTCATCCAAAACAATCTCAAGCATCTTCAGTTTCCCAGATACTACTGGAACTCCAAATGGGATCGGGTTCTCACATAAGATGAAGCCAAAATAGAGTTTTTATGGCAATACCCAGGTGGTTTTGATGCACACAGAGAGGTAGCCATATGGAAAAATACCTCATGCCCATGGTTAAATATGGTGGTAGCCATAATATTTTGGGGCTGTTTTACTGCCAGAGAATATGGACATTTTGTTAGGATACATGGCATCATGGATATCAAATATCAACAGATATTAAATGAAAACCTGACTGCCTCTGCCAAAAAGCTTAAAATGGGCCGTGGTTGGATTCTATAACAGGACAATGATCAAAATCATATATCAAATTCAACACAATGATGGTTTACTGACCAAAAAATCAAGGTCCTGCCATGGCCATTCCAGTCCCCTGACTTGAAAACCATAGAAGTTCAATTTCATTTAATTTATAAAGCACATTTAAAACCAGCCCAAGATTGACCAAAGTGCTGTACAGTAGACACATTAAAACAATGCTAGAATACAAGGAAAGAAATAAATAAATCAGTTAAAAGCCAAATTAAAAAGATAAGTTTAAGAAGTAATTTAAAAATAGAAGACTTGTGGGGTAAACTGAAGAGGAAAGTCCAAGAGAGTGGACCTCGGAATTTGAAGGATCTGGAGAGATTCTGTATGGAGGAATGGTCTCAGATCCCTTACAATGTATTCTCCAACCTCTTCAGGCATTATAGGAGAAGACTCAGAGCTGTTATCTTGGTAAAACGAGGTAGCACAGAGTGTTGACTAAAAGGTTGCAATAATTGTTGCACGCATATATTTAACAGTTTGTTTATATATATATATATATATATATATATATATATATATATATATATATATATATATATATATATATATATATAGACTTATGTTTTGTTTGCAATTGTTTAATATCCATGATAGCAGGGTATTTTTGGATTTTTTTTTTTAGAAAAACATCAAACCGTTAAACAGTAAAGGCAAATTTTCAAGGCCTTCTTTGCTCATATTTACCAAGGGTGCCAATATTACTGGATGGTACTGTAAGCCTGATGCTAATATGTTCTTTAAATCATAATTACCTGAATGGTGTAATTACATAATCCAAGGGTATTTATTCTGAGAGATAAGAAGCTGCACATTGCCTGGCTCTACAGGACATTTACTCTGCTGTAATGGCATTAATTATTCTGTGGTGGGTCTTTTTTTCAAGGTAATTAGCATTGGCAGGCAGCAGACCATGACCATCTGAGTGCTTGCCATTTTAACAGCACATAACAACTGTCAGGCAGAGTTTTAAAGGATGTGATAGGCTTGATATGCACACACAAGCAGAACTGCTTCATGACAAGGTCGTGTACTGTAAATGCAGCATGAATGTTGCTCACTGTCTTGGGTGAATGCATGGTGTGTGGTTTACAACTTCTACGTTAATGTAATCTTGTTACATTCAGATTTTGTAACAACCTTCAGTTTTATCAGCTTTAAGTTATATACTTTGTGATGATTAGAGATCTACCTGAGGACAGTCTGACTTTATTTCTTTTCAACTTCTTCAACTTTGTTATTTCTTTGTTCGAGATAAACATATGATCAGGGATGACACTGACACTTCTCTCCCTCTCTGTCGGTCTTAGTTTCCAGTGGCAAATCCCATTGACACTAGCAGTGGGAAACACTAGTCACATATCATCTGAGACTGTCATATGGGTCTCTAAAAACACAGGTAAGTTCTCCCCAGATACAGCACAATCAGAATTGTATGTGAGAATGACTTGTCTGATACTTTAAAGGTCCATTGACAAGATCCATATTTGTATTCTAAAATAATGTTCCTATTATTTTAGCTGAATCCTCACCATCTAGAATCAATGTGATCCCTTTGAAAGTACTGTCACCAGAGCAAGTGCTGTTCTTACGAGTTGTACTTGCTGGTTTGTTTGTTTCTTTGTTTCTTTGTTTGTTTCAATAATTTGTCGGCAGATCATTTCTTTAGGGCCCATTGCTAAAATATATATATATTTTTTCTAATATTGTATGTTCACCTTATGGAAACTAATTCTGTGTCAGCTGTTAATGCATTTAGTCTGATTCCATTTCATTCCTGATATGGTTAATTTATAGGTCATCTAAGAGATGTGTTGGTTCAGCAATAAATCACATCTAGAACCCTATCGCTTGGGGCCAGTTACACTATAAGATTTTGAATTCAATTTAGGCAATGACTTCCTTGCTGAGGTTCCCTGTTGAAATGGTACACTTTTGAAATGTCAAATTTTAATTGGTTCCATTTTCCGCTAATTTTCCTTTGCCTAAGTTTCTTGTCTCTGACACAACCACCAAATAGTGAGAATAGTGAAAAAGACTCAAACAACCTGTTTTTATAATTAGCTTCTTACTATATATATATTACTAATAATTAGTTTGGTCTAATGTTTCTTTTATTATATATATTTTTTTCCAGGTGGATGGTTTCTGAATTTCTTTTTTTCTACTGTTCTTATGGCCAGTTTGAGTTGCCAGTGCTATATTTGGAATATTGGTTCTTTGGTACCAATCAGAATTAGCCAGCTGCTTATGGGATTAGAATTGTTTCATAATTCCAAATAAATAGATTATGATCCACAAATAAATGAAGTGAGATTTTCAAAAAGTAAACAAATTCACAAATGCATTGAATTCTACAAATATATGCTAAAAGTTTCACAAAAATTAATTAATTTGTCAAATAAATAAAATGAGATTTGCAGAAACATTTTTTTTTTAGAAATGTTTATGTCACAAACACATTTGTGGATTTTTAAACATTTCTAGCATCAAAAGTGCATACAAATCCACAAATAGTTGGACAAAATTCTACAAACAGTACCCCATAATGACAACATGAAAGAAGTTTGTTTTGAAATCTTTGCAAATTTATTAAAATACAAACAAACAAACAAAAAAAAAACGCACTTAAATAAGTATTCACAGCCTTTGCTCAATACTTTGTTGAAGCACCTTTGGCACCAATTACAGCCTCAAGTCTTCCTCAAGTCAATGATGCTACAAGCTTGGCACACCTATTTTTGGGCAATTTCTCCCATTCTTCTTTGCAGGACCTCTCAAGCTCCATCAGGTTGGATGGGGAATGTCGGTGCACAGCCATTTTCAGATCTCCCAAGAGATGTTCAATCGGGTTCAAGTCTGGGCTCTGCTTGGGCCCCTCAAATACATTCACAGAGTTGTCCTGTAGCCACTCCTTTGTTATCTTGGCTGTGTGATTAGGGTCGTTGTCCTGTTGGAAGATGAACCTTCGCCCCAGTTTGAGGTCCAGAGCGTGCTGGAGCAGGTTTTCATCAAGGATGTCTCTGTACATTGCTGCATTCATATTTTCCTGGATCCTGACTAGTCTCCAAGTTCCTGCCACTGAAAAACATCCTCACAGCATGATGCTGCCACCACCATGCTTCACTGTAGGGATGGTATTGGCCAGGTGATGAGTGGTGCCTGGTTTCTTCCAGACATGATGCTTGCCATTCAGGCCAAAGAGTTCAATCTTTGTTCAATCTTTGGTCTGAGAGTCCTTCAGGTGCCTTTTGGCAAACTCCAGGTGGGCTGTCATGTGCCTTTTACTGAGGAGTGGCTTCCATCTGACCACTCTACCATTCAGGCCTGATTGATAGAGTTCTGCAGAGATGGTTGTTTTTCTGGAAGGTTCTCCTCACTCAACAGAGACATGCCTTGAGCTCTGTCAGAGTGACCATCGGGTTTTTGTTCACCTCCCTGACTAAGGCCCTTCTCCCCCGATTGCTCAGTTTGGCCGGGAGGCCAGCTCTAGCCTGCTGGTTCCAGACTTCTTCCATTTACAGATGATGGAGGCCACTGTGCTCATTGGGATCTTCAATGCTGCAGAAATATTTCTGTACCCTTCCCCAGATCTGTGCCTCGATACAATCCTGTCTTGGAGGTCTCCAGACAATTCCTTGGACTTCATGGCTTGGTTTGTTTTCTGACATGCATTGTTAACTCTCGGACCTTATATAAACAGGTGTGTGCCTTTCCAAATCATGTCCAAGAAGCTGAATTTACCACAGGTGGACTCCATTCAAGTTGTAGAATCATCTCACAGATGATCAGTGGAGACACCTGAGCTCGATTTTGAGTGTCATGGCAAAGGCTGTGAATACTTACGTAAATGTCCTTTTTTTGTTTTTTATTTTTAATAAATTTGCAAAGGGGTGCTCGGTGGTTTAGTGGTTAGCATGTTCGTGTCACACCTCCAGGGTCGGGGGTTCGAGTCCTGCCAGGGCCATGTGTGTGCGGAGTTTGCATTATCTCCCCGGTTTCCTCCCCCAGTCCAAAGACATGCATGGTTGACTGATTGGTGTGTCTATAGTGTCCGTAGTGTATGGGTATGTGAGTGTGCCCTGTGATGGACTGGCACCCTGTCCAGGGTGTACCCTGCCTTGTGCCTGATGCTCCCTGGGGTAGGCTTCAGGTTCCCCATGATCCTGAGAAAGGAGTAAGTGGTAGAAGATGGATGGATGGATAAATTTGCAAATATTTCAAACAAACTTCTTTCATGTTGTCATTATTGTTTGTAGAATTTTGAGGAAAATAATGAATTTTATCCGTTTTGGAATAAGGCTGTGAATACTTTCCGGATGCACTGTATATATGAGAAATCTACGATTTGTAGATTGTTATTAAGTGAGATTAAGTGAACCCTGTGTTGCCAGAACCTTTATATCCAACAGAGAACCCAAAAGGGATTTGTTCGAGATTTATATGCATTAGACTGCATTAAGACCATGAAGGTTTTGCCCATAAAGTTTTACTTTTTGGAAGCCTTAAGCAACTGTCAAGTGGTGTAAAGCACTCAAGCAATCTTTTTGTTATCAGTATAAAGACTAGCCAAAGGAAAATAAATTAATGTCCCCTTTTAGAACATGGATAGTGGATACATGATACATTATCTATAGAATAGCAGAGCTGCTTTTCTCTTTTAATCTGAAAGAAATTAAGAGGAATTCTGAAATATTTCTTTAAATGCTTGTTGGCATAATTAATGTGCATGACACACTCATTTGAGAGTGATGTTTATGAGAACTATAGAAGCATACAGTGTATTGTTGCCATTGGACAGTTTCATTTGTTTCAGCAAAGATTTAATTTGTGCTATGGATCATTTCATTTCATCTTTCATAAGGTTTCTAGATTTTCCTCCAAGCTTCCTGTATTGAATGAACAATGATGAGCAAATTCATTAGAAACTACTACAGTCAGGGCACAATTTCCACAATAAAAAGCCTGAGTGAATATGGACATTCCCATTAGTACCCTCCATTAATCACCCAACCTCTAAGTGCATCTGTTTTTTGGAAAAGGAATAAAATGTGACTGTCCTAATGATGTCAGGCTGTGCTTTTAAGCATTATCACCTTGCATGTATATTTATAGAGACGCACCATGTGGGCCACATAGATGAGAAGACGTGGTTGCTGGGAAACATCAATCAAACAGGCTACTTCAGGGTGAACTATGACCTTCACAACTGGAAGCTCATTATCCAGCAGTTGATGATCAACCCCACAGTATGCAGCTACTCGTTTCTCTCTTATTCTCTCATTTCTGCTTTTACTCTACCTCTAGAATTGCTATTCTCTTTGAACCCCTCACTAATTATTTTTATTTTTCATAAACTTGTGCCCATTTTTGGCTTCAGCTTTTGTGTCCTGTTTTGTTATCCATTCATTAGTTCCTGCTACCCTACCATTTTTGTGCTCTGTATGACTGTACACCACAATAATGAAACATTTTCTCTGTTTCCTCCCTGACTGTAGATCATCTCTGTAGGCAATCGTGCTGGCCTGATTGATGACGTCTTCAACCTGGCCAGGTGGGTTTGTGGAGAATTGTTTCTCAGACTTTAAGCAGCAGCCTCATTGAATGTATAACTGGTTCAGGGTAATGGAAGCTTCTTTGCCTATTCCCTGTCTGCTTGAACGAAAGCACAAGTTGGCACTTGTGTCAAAACAAGGCCCAAAGCAAAGCTGCACGGAAAGATAATGGGAGGAACGGAGGAGTGTTATACATTCCTCTGGTCATGCCACTTTTCTCTCCCTCGCTCTCTCACTCGTTTTCTCTTTACCTTATACAAACAACAGCTCTGTGAAAGCATCCAGTAGAGCTCAGTTGTTAGCCCCATTCTCCTAAGGCTCCTTGCTGAGTAGGAAGGCTGAGAGGGATGAATGATGAAATCGAGAGAGCACTGAGCTTGGAATGCGGAGTCAAATCTGTTTCCTAGGATATCACATAATTGTGCCTTGTACAGATGATACAACTTCTGCAGCATAGCACAAGTGTCAGTCTCATTTTAGGTAACAGGCCACATTTAGACCATATACAGGCAGGTAGTGCATACTCTTAGTCTAATGTCAAGAGGACCGGGCAAATAATATTTATCAGGAATGTATGCTGATAGGTACATTTTGAATGCACAAACAGTTTAAACATACACTACATGGCCGAATGTTTGTGGACACCTGACCTTCAAACACATTATGTGTGTGTTGAACATCCCATTCTAGATTTAATCCCCTTCTGAGAGCATTAGTGAAGTCAGACAATGATGTTAGGCGAGGAGGCCTGCGGTGCAGTCAGCATTACATTTCAACCCAGAGGTGTTCAGTGGGGTTCAGGTCAATTCTCTGTGCAGGACACTCAAGTTCTTACATTCCAACCTTAACAAATCTTTGGAGGTCTTCATAAAGCTCGCTTTGTGCACTGGGGCATTGTCATGATGGAACAGGTTTGGGGTCCTTTAGTACCTATAAAGAGAAATTTTAATGCTGCAGCATACAAAGACAATCAAAGACTAACTCATTTAGTGTTATACACTCTCCAGGAGCATTGTTTATATTGGTGTCATGGCAGGAATGGCTGCAAATGCAGGTAACAGAGTTTGAACTGGGAGTTCTTATATACTGTGAGTGGGGATGCATTTATAGTGGACTTTTCCTTCAGGTTTCTATAACAACACATCCTAATGGTTGTCTTCTTCATTGTATAATTTAATTATAAATTGTTGCTCAGCTGGAGTGAATATTCACGGCTGCATTGCTATATCATCACTCAACGTGTAGGGCTGCTTATATATCACGTGCTTATGTGTGAGACTTGATTGACAGCTTCCAACTTGAATTAGCAGAAATAAATTGAATATGCATTTCGTTGATTTCGTTCACTGAGCCTGAATTGATGTTTTACACTAAACTAAGCAAGGCTACTTCAAATAAGCCCAGCTTTATTAGCTCAATTCATGGAATATCTCCTTTGGTCTATGCCCTGGTTATGTGTAATTGTATGTGTGTGTGGCCATTTTTTACTGGAATATGTTTGTTTGTTTGTTTGTTTAGTAAAAATGTCCAGATGGGAAGAACACATGTAAAGATGCAAATGGATTAGGGATGTAAAAATATATACTATTTGGACTGAACAGACGATGTGTTCTGCACAAAAAAACTAATACAGATATGAACAACCGGTGAAGTATTTTTGTTGTTGTTGTTGTTTGGCCAGAAAGCTTCAGCCTAAGTGTGTGCATCAGGTTCCTGCAGAATGAAATGGATGAAGTCTCACAAGGCTTTTACTTAAAACTTTAAAGAACAGCTTGCAAAAGCTAGTGCAAAAGGGTTGGCAGGCTTCAGCAAAATACTCACACTAACTACAACTCAAAAACCTCTCAGGGATTTGAAACTATCCCATACTGCTCAGAAATAGGAGAAGGCATCTTGTTGTTGTTTTTTTTTATATTTAAAGGAAACAAGTAGGGTTGCCTGGTGTACCACTATTACGGTATTATCATGATACTAATGTTAAAAATTTTTGCAGATGCCTCTGTATTTTTAAACGGTAGCATCAACACATTTGCACTTCACAAGGTGATTGGCATCAACATATTTACATGAGTACGACCAATGCTTTGTGTTTCTGATACTTTTGTAAATCTGGTGGACATTTTTATTTCGGTTTGGTTTACACAAACAATTATATAAAGCTTTACTTGAAGATTGATAAATGAGGCCCACTTTGAGAAGCATTTACTCTAACAAGCACTTTTCCACTTCCAAAAACAGGAAAGCTGCCAGAGAGTCTTTTCACCACTCTACAGCCTAGCTCCACTGTTCATCATTCTGAAGCTCAAAGACTCATGTGTTTTCTGACCAGTTCACAGCTTGTACCCAACTGTAATCATTCAGTTTACTAAATTCAATACACCAGGGAAACAGATTAAATCAAACAGCCAAGTATTGAACCGTGATGAACTCTATTATACGACTTCCATCCATCCATTTTCTATACCACTTATCCTACTGGGTCACAGGGAACCTCGTGCCTATCCCAGAGAGCATTGGGGACAATCACATTCACACACTCCGGACACCTTGGACATGCCAATCAGCCTACCATGCAAGTCAATGGACTGAGGAAGGAAACCGTAGTACCCGGAGGGAACCCCCACAAGCACGGGGGGAACATTCCAACTCTGCACACATGGGGCCATGGTATAAATCAAACCCCCAACCCTGGAGGTGTGAGACAAACATGATAACCACTAAACCACCGTGTGTCCTTTTTATACTACTTCTACAGTGACTATACTCTTTAATGGTTTAAAAAAAGAAATGGGATTAGTTTGACTCTTTTTGAGTTTAGCAACATTTTACTTCTGTAGCTGTTTAAGATGGGTAAATGTATTACTTTTCAACATATGGGGATGGAAAATATTGATTTTTAGTGTATAAGCATTTTTAGCAGAGATTGTTCTAAACATTTACATTTACATTTATTCACTTGGCAGAAGCTTTTATCCAAAGCGACTTACAAATAAGCAAAGCTATCTAGCCACATTGATTAGTCTGCTTTTTCAGAGAGTGTGGACAGATTTCAGCGGGATTTGTGGCAAAGGTTCAGCTGTAGTCTCAGCTGAGTCAGCTTGTCCAGGGATCATGGACAAGGCCCTATAACTCACTGGATACTGAATGAGATTGATGCAGGATCAGAGTTATAGTCAAAAACATGACTCTGAAGTTGATGATTAGAGATCCAGGTGGATGGAAATCTGAAGCCTAACTCATATGTGTTTGTGCATACTAAGGAGTGACGAGGCACTGCCTCTTCTCATTCAATGGTGTGGATTGTTTGTTGTTCAAAAGGAAGTCCTGGGATGGAATTTCAATTCACACCTCCCCAAAGACTGCAATTTAGGGACAACTGGCCATGCTGAGACTACATTTTAATAGGCCTTTCAAGGAGTCTTGAGACACCAAATTCTTCTAGTGCTTTTACTGGAGATGTTTTTTACAATTTTTTTTTTTTACTGAGGTCACTATAGCCCAGTCAAATATTGCATAAATACAATACTGACCTAGTGACTAAATAAATACTTATTGTGCATTATTAGTTGCTCTTCACAGCAATATGTGTTGAGTAAGAAAATGTTTAATGGGCATGTAGAATCCAGTGTGTTTGTGCATGTATAGAACAGAGGAGAAAGCAGATGAATTTTGACAGAGCTTTGGGTGTCTTTTATTTTTAATGTAGTGCGTGCACTTTTCAGTGCACTTCCCACAAACTTAAAAAACGCCAGCACATTATCTCAAGTTCAAGTGTGTGTGTTGCATTATTGTTACCAAGTCCTCTCTCTGGTTTACTGTCGCTATGAAAAAGAAAAACATGAAGTTTTGAAGTTTTCAAGGTGTTGGGCCACCATGAGTCATCTGAACATGGAGTAATGTACTGGCGGAATGGAAAACCATTCATGATGCATATTTTTGCCATTTGGCAGATGCCCTTATCCAGAGTAACTTACATTTATCTAATCATATTACTGGCACCCCTATGAATATATTTGAAGTATATTCCCATTGATATTTGACATTTTTAGTACACCTGGGTGACTAGGAACAGGAAATTGTTCAACCATGACTTCCTGTTTAAGAGTCGTATAAATGTGAGTTAACAGTGTAGGCCAAATTCCCTTAGCCATTCATGACAATGGGCAAGACCAAGGAAAATATCTGTGATGTGCAGCAAAAGGTTGTTGAGCTTCACAAAATGGCAAGTGGCTATAAACATTTGTATAAACATTGAAAATGCCCATTTTCATCATCAGGACAATAAATAAGAAGTTCTGGACAACTGGAAATGTTATGAATCAACCTGGAAGAGGACGTGTGTTTATATTGTCTCAACGCACTGTGAAAAGGATCGTTCGAGTGACCAAAAACTCTCCAAGGATCACACCTGGAGAATTGCAGAAGTTGTATTTTCAGGTCAGAAAGTCTCCAAGACTACAATCCAAAGTCACCTACATCACTACAAGTTGTTTGAAAGGGTTTCTAGAAAAAAGACTCTACTCTCATCCAAAAAACAAATGCAAGTATCTTCAGTTTGCGAGACACTACTGGAACGTAAAATGGGATCGGTTTCTATGGTCAGATGAAACCAAAATTGAGCTTTTTGGCAATAAACAACAGAGGTGGTTTTGGCGCACACAGAGAGGTAGCCATATGGAAAAGTACCTCATGCCCACAATTAAAGATAGTGGTGGCTCTTTAATGTTTTGGGGCTGTTTTTCGGCCAGACGTCCTGGATATTTTGTTAGGATACATGGCATCATGGACTCGATTGAATATAAACAGAGGTTAAATGAAAACCTGACTGCCTCTACCAGAAAGCTTAAAACGTATCTTCCATCAGGACAATGATCCAAAACATACATCAAAATCAACAATGATGGTTTACAGACTACAAAATTAAGGTCCTGTCAGGCCATCCCAGTCCCCTGACCCATCGAAAACCTGTGGGTTAAACTGTAAAGGAGAGTCAACCAGCATAGATCTCAAAATTTGAAGGATCTGGAAAGATTCTATATGGAGGAATGGTCTCAGATCTCTTGCTATGTATTCTCCAAGCTCATCAGGCATTATAGAAGACTCAGAGCTGTTATCTTGGCAAAGCGAGGTAGCACAAAGTATTGACTAAAAGGGTGCCAATAATTGTTGCACACCTATATTTAGCAAATATATTTTTTAGAAACCTGTGTGTTTGCAATTGTTTGATATCAATGAGAGCATTTTTGTGAATTCTTTTAACACCTTATCAAAAGGTTAAATAATAAAGATAATTTTCACAGACATCTTTGCTCACATTTACCAAGGGTGCCAATATGAGTGGAGGTCACTGTATGTTTGGCTCATCATCTTGTTA
Source organism: Ameiurus melas (assembly GCA_012411365.1). Taxonomy (NCBI): domain Eukaryota; kingdom Metazoa; phylum Chordata; class Actinopteri; order Siluriformes; family Ictaluridae; genus Ameiurus; species Ameiurus melas. The sequence goes on along the minus strand of CM022766.1, from coordinate 8,306,382 downwards.
AAATCTTATGGAACTTGGAGGCTGACAAAAGTATTTAAACATAAATTTTCTATAATAGTAAAAAGTATAGACATGTTACATTATATAAAATTCACTTTTTTGATGGTGTATTTAATACATTCACATCCAAATGTGAATTACTTGTCAATTAGGTGAAGAGAACATTTTTGACATGAACACAGAGAATTGCAGCTTGAGACATACCTGATCGGTCACTTATTGATCACTTATCAATCACACAGTGCTGGCTCTAATCAAGTGTTGCACAGCATTAAAATCCGATGCCATGGTAAATGGAACCAAGTTATATACACCATCGTAACCACTGCAGCATATTATACAGCTGCATTTCTTTTTAAGTGAATGACTCGTCTTGTTTGTCGTAAATTATAGATTTATGTTGGCTTGCTTTCTTTAATTGTTTTCATATTTAATATTTCTTTAGTAAATATAATTAAATACATGGGTTTCACAAGATTTTCATTGTGTGCGTGTGTAGGTAATTGAAATAAATATGATAATTAAACTTGTCTAACTTGTATATAAAAGTTATGGAACTTATTGCAAATTCTATTACTTGGAGCTAATCAATCAAGGTTTGCTTTAGTCATGTGCACCCAAAAAAACTGAGCAAGGCCCTTAACACTCAACCCTTAACTGCTCAGTTATATACAAAAAATTAGATGGATATAAGTTGCTCTGGATAACGGCTTCTGACAAATGGCATTAATGTAAATGTAAATCTGTTTGTACACAGCTTCATTAATGAAGGCCCGGTTCACAATCTAGCTACCAGAACACATCTTACAACCCACAAATCTTAAATATGTCAAATTTGGATATTTACAGTCAGATGAGTTTTTGGCCAACAGTACATTTGTAATTATCTTACTCATTGCTTTATTGTGCCTAAACTGTAATCTGCCATTTTCTTAACCGGGTACTATACATCTCGAGGAAATAACACACATGGTTGGAGATGCGGCCTCTGTAATGTGTTCTGGTGCCTCTAAGTGAACATGAGGGGTAAAGGAGCATCAAAGGACCAAGCATTATTCCCATTATGCAGATGAGCTTTTTTGTTGCTTTTTAATAAACCATGAGAGGGTTTAAGACACTGATGTAATCGTATTTTATCAGCTGTCCTTAAAATATATTGCACAAATACACAGTCTGGGCAGCAGGATTTTTTGCCTTGTGAGCTGTTTAGCATTTTGTGCTATTCTCTCCACACTGTCCTCCAATCTTACGTCAACCGAGCTAGTCTAATTCAGTAGTGACACATTAATGATCGTGTTTTCCAGACATAAACTATATACACAAAGCAACGATGAATGATAGTCCTAAATAAAAGGAGTAAATAAATGGAGGTGGATGCATGCCCAAAAGTTTGAAAACCTCTGCATTAGACTGTTCATGAGCTGTGCAGATTTTTATTTTATTTATTTGTTTGTTTGTTTGTTTGTTTGTTATTTTGTTAGAAATGGGTTTGCCTTTAATTAATATGCAGTGAATGCTGCTGCCTTTCAGTTGGGTCCTGAAATCTGAATGCATGATCAAGATTTTTGTCCCTAGTTAATGAGTACCTTTGACAAAAACATGTGGACCTGGTTGTAAGTGCTGCTTTGTGGGTGGCCAAATTGCTGAAAAGATATCCTTAGACTGTTCCGTTTGAAGCCTTTCTCAGTGATATTTAGTACATTCTCCCTCCTCAGTTGGTGTTCTCAGTCCCTGAGGAGAGCTGGGGCTGAGAGGGTTGGAGGTGTAGTAACTAATGTTTGTGATAAAATATTGAGTCATATTTGCCTCAAAAAGCCTCTGGAATCTTACCTTGTGTTTGATATGCTGCTCTTGGTGATAGTGGATGGGGTTTGAACTTTTCTTCCTGTGCCAGTACCTTTTATCCTCCAAGCATCTGATAGTTTATGGATTTTTGGAGCATGAACAGAACTGCCGCATTAGAGGAGAATGTGCTTTCAGAAGTATTTTTCCTGTAAAACTTTATACATGGCAGTAAGCCTCCCTCAAATAGTGTTATGATCTATATACACACAAAAGTTTAACTTTGCCATACATCTATGTCTGGATCACTATATTTTAATCTTTCATCTTCTTTATGTCTTACTCATCTGCTACAGTCTCTCTACTTTTCTCTCAATTTTACATGTCTGCCTGTCTCAGAATAGCTATCTCTCTACAGTATCTCTCTCATTCTTTGTGTCTCTGCAGAGCTGGCTATCTCCCACAGAGCATCCCTCTGCAGATCATCTGTTACCTGTCTGAGGAGGATGAGTTTCTGCCCTGGCATGCTGCCAGCCGAGCGCTATACCAACTCGACAAGCTTCTTGACCGCACCAAGGACTACAGCATCTTTAGTGTAAGTGAACCTCCATTAGCCCTTGTGAAACTTCACCACTGACCTGGTATAACATCTTTATTGGAGTTGAAACCGTGTTGATCCCTTTGAGCCTTCAGGACTAAAATGAGTTTAGTGTATTTGACATACAGTAAGTGAAGCTCCATTAGCCTCTCTGAGCTTTCAGTAGTGATCTTGAGTCAGTTAAGAGCCTAACAGTAACAGGAAATTGTAGGACACGTCACCACAGAGTTGGCTTCAGATCAGCAGTAATGAGCTGCTTCACAAAGATGTTAGATGAAACTGCTAAAGCATGAATGCTCAGTCTTTATTCTGTGTCATCTGCTACTATGAGTGCTGGGTTTTTTTTCCCTCTGATGAGAGTTACTTGCCATGTTTGTCTGTAAACATGTTCATTCTAACTCATTTACTGCATAGCAGGATTTTATAGTATTTTGATTCTCATCTTAGTAAGGAACCATGACAAGCCACGATAAATTAAGGAGTGCCTGCTGTTGATACACATACACAAAAACACACACAATCACAAAATATCAACTCTGGAGGAAGTAACACTGTCCGCCACTGATAAGTCATCATTTCTCAGTGGTAAACCTTATGCACACTGGACGTGTCATATCACCCTGCAGCTCTGATTTCCCACTGAAGCTAAGCAGGATTGGACCTGGCCAGTATCTGTATGCTAGACCTCCTGGGTAAAACTAAGGATGCTGCTGGAAGTGGTATTAGTGAGGCCAGCAAGGGGGTGGTCACCCTGTGGTCGATTTTGGGCCTAATGTCCCCAGTATAATGATGGGGACACTGCACTGTAAAAACAGCACCCTCTTTCAGATGTGGCATTAAACCAAGGTCCTGACTCTCTGTGGTCATTAAAAATCCCAAGACATTTCTTGTAAAAGACTAGGGGTATATATCACTCTCCTCCACTCTCTACCAATAGCTTGTGTGTGGTGGGTGTTGTGGTGCACTATGGCTGCCATCACATCATCCAGTTGGATGCTACACACTGATGATGGTTAAAGAGATTTCTCCCCATAAAAAGTAAAGTTCTATATAAATCTAAGGAATTGTTAATATTATTATTATTATTATTAATTATTCTTCTCACTTTAACATCACCCATCATCTGCCTGTGTATATGTGTGTTAGATACTTACCAGCCATACTGATGTACTAGCTCTCTCCCTTATTCTATCTTCCCTTGTATACTCCTTTATTTATTCTCTCTATCCCTTGCTGCGTATTTCTGTTGTTTGCTCCCTCCATTCCTCCATTGCTTATCTTCTTCTACCTCTCTCTTTCTTTGTGTTCGATATGTTCAGAGCTATGTGTTGAGGCAGGTTGAGCTGAAGTATCATAAGCTGGGCTGGCCAAGTGTGAATGCAGATGGCTCCTTCCTGCAGGCCACCTATCAGACTGAGTAAGTGCCATGGCATATGTAAAATCACAAAAAAAAATAAATAAATATTACTATTTAACAACTCCACACATTATATACTACAAATTTTTTCAACTTTATTAAATATTTTTCCCTACTAGACAGATTTATTTCACCTTTAATAAAATATATAAAATTTTTCCTAATAAAAAAAAACAAACCCCAGTTGACAGTCTCTTTAAACATTCTGGAAGATTCCCGAAATTGATGTAATGACATTTAGAAGCTTCTGATTGGCCAGTTTTCATAATTAGGAGTTAACTGGGAGTGCACCTGTGGCCTTATTTAAGGGCCGAGCTTTAGAGAAACTACCTTTGTACCCTAGATACCATGGGAAAATCCAAGTGAACTGGCACAAGTCCGATTCCTTCTTATGAGCAATTTTCAAACAACTGAAGGCACCACAAGCAATACCTACAATTGTACAGTACTGTGCAATAGTCTTAGGCACATGCAAAGAAATGCTGTACAGCAAAGATGCCTTCAAACTTAATTTAATTAAATGTTTCTACATTTTAAAAAAAATACTATAAAAAGCAGTAAAATGAAATAAATTAACTAAACTAAGTCGATTTGGTGTGATGACCATTTGCTTTCAAAAATTTATTAGTAGTCTCAGGTGCAATTTGTGCAGTTTTATAAGTGTTATGGATTTCCCCTCGCGCTGCGTGCCGAAGCATTCACCGAGCATTAACTGCCCAAAGTGCAATAGCACATGCTTCTGGCTTTTCACTGACGTTGACTTTGTTTACGATTACACGGATTTTTTGGTTTGATTTCCCCGCCCCTATTATGTTATTGATTCTTTCATAATGTCTCAGCTGTTCTGTGTAATCCCTCTTTGATTATGTTAATTATTTAATCCTCATCGTGTGTCTTTGTTCGGTGCGAAGTATTGAGTGTTTCTGGGTTTTCTGTTAGTACTCCACTCAGCCGTTTTGATCTTTGTTCTCGCTTCATGATTTTGATCCTGTTTTTGTCCTCGCATTATTGATTCTCGTCTAAGTCTTGTTTATGCCCATTTGTAAATCTCCTGACCCCTCACCTGTTTTTGCCTTTCGATTTGGATTTTTCTGCCCGTCTCTTAAATAAAGCTTTATCTGCACTTGCATCTGTTTCCAATATCCACTTTACATGACAGTAAGGAAATTAGCTGGTATGTTTCACTGAGCACTTTCCAGAACCAGCCGCAGTTCTTCTGAAAAGTGGTCTCTTACATAATATGCTACTTTCTTTACTGAAATACAAACATTTTTCTGTAATGTTTAATTTTGTGCTGGAAAAGTAATGTTTGGAAATCTAACATTTTTTTTGTACTGACTTGATAATGTCATAACATAACAATCTATAACAAAGTTTGTACTAAAAAATAGAGCGTGTAAGAATTTTGCACAGTACTGTATGTACAAATGGAAAAATCGTGGGACCACAAAGACACTGCAATGTTCAGGAAAGAGGCACAAATGAACTCTCACTGTTGAACAAATCTTGGTCTGGAAGGTTCAACTAAACCCCCAGACAACTACAAAGGAATTGGTGAAGGAGTTCCAGGTATCAGGTACCAAAGTACGCAATCCACCATTAAGGCATGAAAGGCCATCATGCCAGGAGGAAACACCTACACCTAGCGCTGCATGCCAAAGCACGAAGTCTGGCACAAAAAAGCCAGACTGCAGTTTGCAGGTGATCATGCTTTTGGAGGAGTGTTCTCTTTGATCATAATCATCAGCTCTATGTATGGAGGAAAAAGGATGAGGCTTTTAATCCAGTGAACCCCATCCAAACTGTGAAGCATGGGGTGGCAGCATCATGAAAAAGGGACTGGTGCACTTCAGGAAATAGATATCATCATGAGGAAGGAGGATTGTCTAGAAAAACTAAAGCAATGCCTCAAGACATCAGCCAGAAAGTTAAAACTTGGTCACAAGTGGGTCTCCAGCAGGACAGTGATCTTAAGCACACCTCCAAAGTTGTAATGAAATGGCTTAAAGATAACAAAGTGGCCATCACAAAGCTGTTACTTGAATCCCATAGACAATTTGTGGAGTGAAAAATTGTGTCTGAGCTGAACCTGACTGAGTTACACCAGTTCTGTCAGGAGGAAAAACTATTGTGAGAAGCTTGTGGAAGGCTACTCCAAGCAGTTCAAGCAATTAAGAGGCAATACCAACAAACACAAACAAAGTGTATGTAAACTTGTAATCTCACTGGAAATCTGATATAATAAACAAACACTGGAATAAATCTCACTCAGCATTTATTTTGAAATGATCTCTTATGGAAATAAAGCAGGAATCTTTATCAATTTAACACAGGAAATTTATCGTAACATGAAGTTGGTGGAGTTGCAAAAATTCTGAGTTTGAATGACAAGATGTATGCAAACTTTTGGCCTCAACTGTAACCCTGTGAACTCCCCTTTTATTTTTTGCACTGGACTGAGAGTGAAATTAATTGGAGAGTCTCCAGGATTTGGTGACAGAGCTGCTTAACTCATTAATTATATGTATAATTATTCTTTTACCGCTACCTTTACCTAAAATTCCTTATACTTCTATACTCATTATTATGTTATTAACTGTTCCCCTTATTCACTTACTTGCTAACTCCCTTATTACCTCTTTCTCTCTTGTCCTTTCCCACATTTACTTCCTCTTTACCCATTACTCCTCATATGCTCTCTTCTTATTCCTCTCTCTATTCATGTCCTCACTCCATTATTCCTACCCTTATTCACTTCCTCTCTCCCTTATTCCCTATGCATTATCTCCCATTCTCTCACTCATTTACATCATCACTCTTCATATGGCTTCTTACTTTTCTCCTGTTTTCCTTCCCTCTGCTATTCTCTCAACCTTATTCTCGCTCACCCGCTATTATTCCTGCTCCCCTTGTCTGTCCTCCCTTCCATGCTCCTCCGCTTTCCTCAACAGAGAGCTACAAAGGGCGGTGATTATGTTGGCCTGCAGTTTTGGCAATAAACACTGCCACAGGCAGGCTGTGTCCCTTGTGTCCGATTGGATTTCGAGCAACAAGAATAGGTAAAAGCGCACATACCACACACACACACACACACACACACACACACACACACACACACATTTTAGTATACTTCTGAAGACATTACAATCATGTATTTATTAATGCAGCTAATTAATTCAATTTAAACTCCGTGACCAAAAGGAAAACTTTTTTCTCTTTTAGTATTTTTTTTTTTTTTTACTATTAACTACAGAATTTTGTAAAAATAAATAAATAACTTGTGGGGATCAGCCAAATGTTCCCACAATAGACATTTGGCGACCATGAAGATATATAAACATGCCAACACACTAGAGCAGATGTTTTTTTTTTTTTTTTTATCAACATCTAAACTCTGATATAGACCTGCTTAAATATTTTTATGAGCATTTTAATTAATGCAATTAATCTCTATGAAATAAATATCTGAAATAAAGTGCATGTAGCCAATATTGTAGTAAAGGTTATGTGTGATTTTGACAGAAGTATTTGTGTGACTGAGTGCAGTTTTGTCAGAGTACTCTGCGTACTGGGACTGAGACTGGTATGTGTTGACAGTTGGACATCTGATCAATATATTGCACTGAGGAATCACGCCAAACCCTCAGTGTGTATCCCCGGGCTGCCAAGCAACCATGGCAACACCTATTTGTTCGTTTAATAGCTTTTGTCCTCAAACAGCCTTGTGTACATTGTAGTGATCCACAGGCAAACACAAGATGTCATAAGTACCATCTAATGAGGGAAAATAGAGCTTATCGGATGTAGGAGCAGCTGCTGTGCTTGTGTGTGTGTGTGTGTGTGTGTGTGTGTGTGTGTGTGTGTGTGTGTGTGTGTGTGTGTGTGTGTGTGTGTGTGTGTGTGTGTGTGTGTGTGTGAACATTTCTGATCAAAGATATTTTTTATTTAGTATGACCCTGTGTTAAGTTACTCTTTCAGTCAGGCTTATTATTATTAATATAATGTATTATTAATATAATATTATGTTATCTACATAATAATAATAATAATAATAATAATAATAATAATAATAATAATAATAATAATAATAAATTGTATTATTATTATTTATTATTATTATTATTATTATTATTATTATTAGATGGTAATCCATAGGGCTGGGCAATATATCCATGTAGTATTGGTGTCATGATAAATACACTGATAAATACACTTTTCTGTGATATCATTGGTACGTTGTATGGTGATGTACTTATTTTATTTTTATTATTATTATTTTTTTTTTACATTTTTAAGCATTACAAATTATGTCGTTGATTTCATGTATTATTATTATTTTTTTTACTTAATCTTTGTCTTTTATAGGCATTAAAGACGTATTGTCAAACTCAGTTTAACTTATTTATTTATTTTTTTATTTATTTTACTACTGATTTGCAGACAGTAATATTATATATTGTGATAAGCATTGTTTATTGTAGAAATGTCCTCAAGTATGGTCATATGATATTTTGGTCTTAAGACTGTGACCTCCTCCATCCTTTTATAGCTGAGAATAAGTGGTAATATGAGGGATAAGTAATAAACTGTAATAAAAGATGTATAGCTTTGTCCTTTGGCTTTGTACTGAAGGTGGTGATGAGGAATGATCACCTAATCTCTGCCCTCTGGGTGAGTGAGACTATATAAAGTGCAGTGACACTACATACAGCTAAAGTGAGCCATTAAAAAAAATGCTTTGTTTTTAAAGCTGTTAAAAATGACTGTAAATTATTTAAAGATTACTAGAGAAACAAGAGTCTTTTATGTCTCTAATATTATGACAGCTGATGGCATAATTCAGTTGTTGTCATTTATTCATTACTCATCATTCTCTTTTACCACATTTGGATGATGCTTTTAAACAAAGCAACTTAAACTTGATTCATATGATCAGGTACAAGGACCTTGCTTAAGGGCCCAACAGTGACAGCTTGGTTGTGCTGGAATTTGAACTCAGAATCAATGTGCCTTTCAGATAATGCACATTATTTCCATATTGTTTACACCTCCAAGATGTTTCTTGAGTAAAAGTTTCAGACACAAGGATTTTCAATAGCATCTAGATCAACCCTGTTGAAAAACCTGCACGCTTGCCTTGAAGTTGAAAAAAAAAAAAATTAGCTTAGACTGCTGTCAGATATAATATAAAAAGCAAGATACATTTAAAAAATTTAAAACATAAAAAGACTGATACAAAGATAGTATTTGCCAGTAAATTTGCTGCACGAATAGTCCTAATTGTCATCATCATGTTAATCATTGCAAATTTGGTTAAATTGAATGCCATGGCTAACATCCACATTATTCAGCTATAATCATAGCACTTGATGCAGCAAAGTCTTTTATTTGGCATTTTCTGAAATATTTTTTATAGCACACTGACAGTTAATTGCACACTCAAATTAATATATCCACAAGATATGTATGAATTCAGCTGTAGAATAGCTGAATTAATTAAAAAAAAATAATTCCAGTGTAATTGTTAATGCAATGCAATCTCCTATAAACAGAAATGTACCCACAGTTTAAAGGATAAGCTGACTGAGCACTCATCTGCTAGGCCTATCGCTCACTTTACATTTACATTTATTCACTTGGCAGACGCTTTTATCCAAAGCGACTTACAAATAAGCAAAGCGATATATCAAGCAGGGAACAATACAAGTAGTGCTACTATACAAGGTCCTTTAAGTTAATTCATAATTTTATCCATATAAATTTGCTCTTGATATTACTCAGAAATGTCAAAAATGCAAAAATATACCTTTAGTAAATAAAAATAAATAAAAAATCTATTTAGTATAGTTGTTTGTTTTTTTAAATAGTTTGTAATAATGATGACTAAGACACATTTCAACATGACATATTGTGGTTACATCAAACTGGCTAACAGTGGCATTGCACTTAAAACAGCTTCCTCACTCGAGCCCAAATCACGCAAAAATGGGCTTGAGTCCAAAATCAGAATCATTCATAACTGAGACCCACCTCAACATCCAGCCTGCATAGGCAACAATTTCAGTATTAAATCCTCACTATATGTGCTAAACTGGACACAGAATATTTCCATAACAAAATCCATCAGTCTTTGTCAGAATATTACTGTAACTACATAACATTGAAATTGCTAGAGGAGCATGTCTTAACTTTTCATATGAGGCCAATCCTCATATGACCTTGAGTTCCTTAAGACCCTTCCTGAAAAATGTAAAATCAGAATAGCTTTATTTCCTGGTTTTGGGAGCACAAACAAGGGTGTAGATCCTTTGACCCATTCAATCCTCCAGAGATATCATGTTTGTTTATCCATGCATTACATGTGCATCCTCCCAATTGCTGTTTCTAATGAAAACTCCACAGTGAGCTTTCATGTTCAGTTTCATTCTGCAGCAGTATCAGTATCTAAATTTCCATTTTAGCACAAAATATTGTAGTTGTAGTTTAAACATCATACATGTGTCAATGAAATTGCACACATCATTGTCTGGCCTGTTTCTCCATATAGCTTGCTGAAATGTGATAAATTATAAATTCTCTATATAGCAAATTTAATGAATTTTTCTAAACAGTACAGACAGATTATTTTTCTGCGCTAATATATATTACTAGTATTATTATTACTATTTGTATTATCATATATCTTATGGATACTGATAAACCAATTAGGCTCATTAAATTAAAATATAGTATCATTCAGTCAGGTATATCAGGTATAAATGTTAAATGTTGCAGGCCCTGATTAACCACATTTAAGGATTCATCAAATGAAGCAAATTAATAGGGATTGTTAATTACAGATATTGGAGTAGACTTATTCTGTATTGTCTAACTTTAATACATTTGCCCAGACTGTAGAAACCAAACCAACATAACACTTTTCCTAAATAACTACAGTCCAACTGCCCAGTCTCAGTCCTTGGCATTAGCAGTAATAGCTGAATTTGCTATTCTGATTATTACCAGAACAAGATGCATAAAAATGTAGCTATTCTGTGAGTAGAGACTAAACTGGAAGTCTCTGTTCTCTACACATTGTAGCATGTAAAGAGGAGATCTTTGATAGACTATAGTAATGTATCTCAAATTAAGTACATGTACAAATTAAGATGTACATTTAGCATTGAAATGTATTATAAATATTACTTCTAGTGTGCATTTTAATGCATGTATTGCAAATCGTACTTATACCATGTAAACATCTCTCTAATAAAGAAAAATGCTAAAGCAGCAGCCACACCGATTATATCATGACTCAGGATTTTAGAAGGCATGAAAAATGAGAGCAGTTTGATCCTTCACCTGAAATTAGGCCAAGTCAAGAGGAGGGAGCACAAAATGTGATTTCAGAAACTTTAGGCCACTGTTTATGAGATGGATGGCAAAATGTAAACTGACATTAAGAGCACTAATGGATTAAGATGCTTCAGTTTACAAGTATCTATACTATGTAACTTGATTTTAGCTAGAGAATAGCATAAGCATGGTTGGCAGAGTTGGTAATCAGGAGAAGCATGATCTTTCACAGTGGGCCTGATGTTGGGGTTGATAAAAATGATACTTTATTTTATTATTATTGGATCAGCTTGTTTATTGTATTAGACAAAGAGGGTAATACCCAAATTTTAAGAGAAATTAACTGTATACCATGGTTAGCTTATACCAGTCTGATTGCTTTCATCTTCTAAACCTCTTTGTGAATCCTCTTCTCTCAAGTTATTGTTTTTAAAATTCATATTGTAATGCTTTACAAATGTAATAGTGATATAGACAGTAACCATATCAGTAGACTTCATTCATCGGTCAGTTGCTAAATCATTATAATTTCATAATAACTACATAACTTCTTCAAAATTCTTGTTCTTTTGGTGCCTACGGTAATTGTACACACCTGCCTCACATGCTATCCATGAAGTTTAGTTATGCCCTTAGGTTTGTGTATACTAACGTATGATCCACAACCCTGCAGGATTCCCCCAAATGTGCGGGACATTGTCTACTGCACGGGTGTCTCTCTTATGGATGAAGATGTATGGGAATTTATCTGGATGAAGTTCCACTACTCCATGGCCATCTCAGAGAAGAAGGTCCTGCTGGAGGCCCTAACCTGCAGTGACAACGCTTACTTACTCAACAGGTGATCTAATATGACCAAATAAACAAAGATATGAAGATGCAACATTCGTTTGTGGACAGGAGATAAGATACCATCATTTAAATGCTTCATTGGAGTCTATAATATAAATAAGATGATTTTACAGGCAACACAATGAAATAATATAAATTTAAATAAATATAAATTTTAAACCAAATACATACCCAGTATTCATTGCATCATAGAATCTTTGCATATATATATATATATATATATATATATATATTTTTTCATTTGCTTATCAGCTTAAATTACCTTGCTGGGTATAATGATGGTTGGATGATTTGTACAGTTATGAGATTATTCATTTACTCATTTATGAATTTTTCTTCCACTTTTCCTGGTGGTGGGAAAATAAATTCCAGCTTCTTCTGGAGGATCTCTAGGCTTTCCTATGTCATGTGTAAGATATACAGTAATCTCAACAGCAGGTCCTGGGAATTTTCTTGGGTCTTTGTCTACTGGGATGTGCCTGATACAGCAACAGCAGGAGTCAACGAGGTTTCCTCTTGATTCAGAGAAGCAGTGGTTCAAGTCTGAGATTCCTGGATTGCCAAGTTCATCACTCTGTCTCCGAGAGAAAGCTTAGCTACCCCGCAGATGGACCTTTCCTTTTTTAGTCACCACCCACAGCTCATGACTATAGCTGAGTACAGGGATCTAGAATTCGATTACATAGACTTAAATTGCTGCTGCTGACAAAATTCAATTGTCAATCTCACTCTCTTTTTCCATCACTTGTGAATATGATCCGAAGGCTCTTTAACTTGACACGGGCAAGCAACAAGGTAGCATTGCAATTTTATCCAGGAAAGACTTGTGGCTTTTGACTTGGCAGTTTTAATAGTAATAGGCTGATTTTCATCAAAGCTGCTTCAAGTACATTTTGTAGGTCCTCTCTGGGTGGTGCCAAAAGAGCATCATATGCAAATAATAGGGATATTATATATATAGCCTTAATCCACCCTACCCTCACCCCATATAAAACACCTCTTCAAACTTGGGTGCATCTTCTTGTCCTGGAAACCATGTAAATTATGACTTTACACCGAGAACACACATATACAGAGATTGGATTGCATGAAGTAACAACTCAAATACCCCGTACCCATTCAGACTCAAAGTCTGACCATGCTCATTTCAAGGGAGAGGTCTTCTCAGAGATGAGAGCTAAATTAATCTATCACTGAAGCTTCTGCAAGATGCTCCCAAATACCCAGAAGACTCTCCATATTTGCATGCACATTGAAGTCTTCTAATTGCAATATGTAGTCAGAAGGAGCACTAGGGAATCAGGATGAGCACCTGCTCCACCTTCTCCCAGAAATCTGAATACTACATATTGCTATTTGGTGAAACACACTCAGCATATTCCTTCCTGAGTCTCAAATACAAATAGAGGCAATCTTCTTGTCCACCGGGAAACCCACCAAAGGCCTACCTCCTGTCAAAAGTCCAGAGTAGGAAAGACACCATATCTGCTGTCATTTGTGGGGATGTAAGGCTGACTATAATTAGTCCATACGTTTCCAGCTCTTTCTTCACCAGTGTAGTGGCATTCCTTGTTACATGAATAAAAGCCAGTTTCCATTGTATGGTTATGTTGTAAGAATTACTTTTGGTGCCATTACACAGACAGGTGAAAAAAATAAAAATAATTCATCAAAAACAATCAAAGCTGCCTCATTATCAATCGAGCAGTGAGTTCTTAACTAATTTTTCATGTTTGTCAATATTGCCCTTTGCCATCCCATCCAAGGACAAGTTTGGCTCTAAAGGCTCTGTGACATATAGCTTAGATTCATTATTCATTTAGTGTCTGATATCTACTCCCTCGATATCAAAAGGTTGAGCAATATGGAGTATGTCCAGGGGTGGGGGCTGATTTGAGCTTCCATTTAACTTGTGTCTGTTCGCTTTTTCTTTGTGGAGAAAAAGAATGTAGGACTGTGATTACCATGTACTGAATGAAGGAAATGAATGTAAGTTTCCTACATAGGCCAAAAAACCCAGAACTCCTTCACACACACACACACACACACACACACACACTCACACACACACACACACACACACACACACACACACACATCTCATCAGGCCTCACTCAATTCAATTCAATTCAATTTATTTATATAGTGTCAGAATATATGGCGGCCAGAAGGAGCACTCATTGGTTGAGGATGTTCAGGACACCCTTTTTAAAGCTTCCAACCATTCCTTGACAGCCCAGAAGCAGGAATGTGTGGACAACTGTCTCTTTAAGGTTCTGTTGCTTCAGGAGTGGCTCTTACAATGCGGGCTTCTGTAATAAACTGCTAGCATGCCTTTGCTACAGCTCAGTCCTAGCTCATTCAGGAGATCTTTGTTGTCACATTGCACATTATCAGACTGCACCTCTTCCAGTGCTTTTGCTCTCCCATATGTTTATGTTCTTGCCTACTTCCAAGATATTTTCCTGAAACTGTGTTTTTACTACTTGGTTGTCCTTGTTAGATTTCTATGTTTAATCCACTTTAATGTCTACCTATTCTATGTGAGTTTATATTCAGTAACTTTGAGGTCATGTGCTACCATAGTTACCATAGTCTTCCTTGCTTATTTCATTGTTTTTGTGTTTAACCATTATTTTTGTTTTAGAAAACCACTAACATGTGTGTGTTGTGTCTGAGCTACTGTTACCCACGGCAATTACCTATGGTGGAGGAAATTAGTGATTCATGTTGTGTATGACCTACAGCCAGACATATTTAAAATAAATCATCAATGTATGACTGTATCATGTAAAAGAGGGTCCACGACTTTTGGAGTTTTGCTATATTTGTCAAAAGTATCCTGATGAATGCCAATAGTACTTCACACACACACACACACACACACACACACACACACACACACACACACACACACACACACAAACAAATCAATTTAAGAATATGCCTTAAGGTTTGTTTACACATCATATTTTTCTCAGTTGGACTTTTTTAGGACTAGTGTTTATGGGTGTCTGCAACTGTAAACGAATGTAGTCCAAGTGTGTTTGAAATTAACGGAATATGTTATTTATTGTAAAAAAAAAAAAAATGCCTGTGTAAAAAGATCTCAGTTGTAATGTGCAACATGCATACACCGTTCGAAAAAAAAGCATTTCTAATTAGCATAAGGCTATATGTGAATAAATGGAATGAAAAATGGTGAGGAGGCGACAAAGCAGCTGATTCATTATCCAAAGTATTAGCATTTGAGGGAAAAAATGAGGAAATCTACTAGCTAATTTCAAGTGCAAATGAGAAAGAGAATCATGGCCGTATTTCATGCAGTGTTTGGATATGGCATTGTAATGGCATTACCAGCTCCAGTTATAATGTAGTGCATAGTGAGAAACCTCTAACACAAAGTATGCATAATAGATAAGCCTTCACATATAATTCCAACATTGTGTGAGTTGGGCACAGTTAGGTATTCTTTTTATTGTTGTGTTGTGTTCTGCAGACCTGCTGATATTTCATGATAATGGTCCTAATTGTCACAGCTCAGCCGGATCAGAACTCCAAATCCCAAGATGCAGCGCGTGCTACTCAGGCACGCATGCGCTCTCCATCCCCGGAGTTCTGATCCCAGACACCTGTCACTAATCACAGACTCACACTCAAGCACAGCTACTTAAGTTTGCCAGTCACAGAGTTGCATTGCGAAGTATACGCTCAGTGAACCTCTTTCTCTGCGTTACCAAGCCTTCCGATTATCTTTGATTACCTCGTTACCTCGACCTTTGTTTCCGCCCTCGACCACGCTCTTCGTTTTGCCCTCCTTACTCTCTGTGCCCGTCCGCCTGACCCCTGCCTGTTACTCGTTTACGATTCTGCATTATCCTTGTCTATCGCTGCGCGTCCGCGCTTGCTCTTGCCTCCGTGCCCCATCCCCACGAACCCGTGACAGAATACTTCGCGCCTTATTATGGAGGCAGCGAGTGGCACCGGTTGGCCTCAAGCCATCGAAGGACACGGCCGGATGATCAGCCAACCACGACCAACGCCTGGACGCCCTCACCGAGCAAGTGACTCGGCTACACCAAGCCGCCCGGCGGCCGCACGTTTACCTCCCACACCGGCACCAGAGAAGTATACGATGGAGATCCGCGCGATGCCGAGGCTTTCTCTTGCAATGCTCACTGTTTTTTCCACTTACCCGGAGATGCCGGAGCGCGTAAGATCATCCATTTCATGGAGCTTCTAACCGGAGAGCTTTGCTCTGGGCAACAGCCGAAGTGGAAGCAGGCAGCCACCGTCATTCACACATAGGGAGCTAGCCACACGATTCCGAGCCGTCTTTGATCACTCCCCTGACTGCCGAGACCGGGGAGGCTCCTCACCCTGAAACAAGGAGCGAGGAGCCGTCGCGGACTACGCCCTCGAATTTCGCACTATCGCGCGCAGTGGCTGGAACCAACCGGCACTCAAGACAGTGTTTCGGCCAGGGATTAAATGCCGACATAGTGACGGAGCTGGCATGTCGCGACGACCAGCTCACCCTGGATTCCCTGATTGACATCGCGATTACCCGGACCGGCTGCTCGAAGCCGCCGCTCGCGTCGCCCTCTGGTGGCGGTTCCAGAACCTGCACCTCCCGCAGAGCCCATGCAGCTGGGTCGTGCCAAAATCAGCACACAGGAGAGGGAGGCGAAGACGCCGCGAACTTCGCTGCTTCTACGCGGGGAGGGAGGGACACTTCATTCAGCAATGCTCCCTCAAGCGTCCGGTCGTCCCAAGAGGGAAACCAAACCGTCCCCAAAGAAATCCGCAACCAGGGGTGAGTGTTGAATCAGGAATGTGCCCTTCTGTTTAATCCGCGTTACGTCACGAAAAATCCGACTCGAATACTCAGGTATATCTTGTGTCCTAGAAGCGCTGATTGACTCCGGGAGCGGCAGGAAACTTCATCGATCAGACCACCGTTCTAGAGCACAACATCCCCATCCGTCCTCTCCTCATCCCGCGTCGTATCCAAGCCATTGGCGGCACTCCCGGGGAAACGGACTCATCTCCCACTGCACTGAACCCATCGTTCTCCATACCAGCGCTCTTCATCAGGAACAGATCATCTTTCACGTCACAGTATCCGCACGTCACCCAGTGGTCCTCGGTCTGCCCTGGTTGGACCTTCACAACCCTCAGATCTCTTGGTCTCACAGAGAAATTGTGCGCTGGTCACCCCATTGCCTGCACCATTGTTTACGAACCCCGGCCGTCACGGTGGCAACCACTTCCATAGAAAGCCCAGAGGAGAAGAAGCTCCTCCAAATTCCCCCCGAATACCATGACCTTCGTGAAGCCTTCAGCAAGGTGAAGGCCGGGTGGACTCCCTCCTCACAGGCCCTACGACTGCGCGATCGACCTATTACCAGGTGCTACACCCCCACGTGGGAGAGTTTATCCGCTGTCCCTAACTGAACAGAAGGCCATGGAAGAATATATCCAAGAGGCTTTGCACCAGGGCTACATACGTCCATCCACCTCCCCAGCTTCAGCAGGGTTTTTCTTCGTGGAGAAGAAAGGAGGAGGTCTAAGGCCCTGCATCGATTATCGAGGCCTCAACCAGTGCTGCGTAAAGTATCGCTACCCGTTACCTCTGGTCCCTGTTGCCCTGGAACAGTTGCACTCCAGCCACCATTTTTACCAAGTTGGATCTGGCGCAGTGCCTATAACCTCATCCGGATTCGTGAGGGGCGGACGTGGGAAAACCCGGGTTTAGTACCACGTCTGGCCATTATGAGTACCTTGTCATGCCGTATGGGCTATCCAACGCACCCTCGGTTTTCCAGTGTCTCATCAATGACGTGCTGCGTGACATGCTAGGAAGAAATGTCATAGCTTACATCGACGACATTTTGATCTACTCCAAGTCAAGGGAGGAACATATTCACCATGTCCGCCAGGTGTTGAGGAGGTTACTCCAGAATCAACTGTACATCAAAGCGGAGAAGTGTGAGTTTCACAGAGACACTATTTCCTTCCTGGGATACATCATTAGCCCTAAAGGGGTCACCATGGACCAGGAGAAGGTTCGAGCAGTCACGAGCTGGCCTTCACCCAGGACTGTGAAAGAATTACAGAGGTTCCTCGGATTTGCCAACTTTTACCGGCGGTTCATCCGCAATTTCAGCCGGATTGCGCATCCCTTGACCTCTCTATTAAAGGGAAAACCCAAGCACCTGTCATGGGGCCCAGCAGCCCAGAAGGCCCTGGAGAAGCTCAAGAGCGCCTTCACTACAGCGCCTGTTCTCAAGCATCCCGACCCTTCCAGACCTTTCGTCGTGGAGGTGGACGCTTCTGAAACTGGGGTAGGAGCGGTACTCTCACAAAGGTTCGGAGATAAGCCTAAGCTCCACCCAGTAGCATTCTTCTCACGACGACTCTCGGCGTCTGAAAGAAATTATGACGTGGGTAACAGAGAACTCCTGGCAGTAAAGTTAGCTCTCGAAGAATGGCGTCATTGGCTAGAGGGAGCGGCACACCCCTTTGTTATCTTCACCGATCATAAGAACTTGGAGTATTTGCGCACTGCAAAAAGGCAAACACCGCGGCAGGCCCGTTGGGCCCTGTTCTTCACCAGGTTTCAGTTCACGTTATCTTACCGACCTGGGTCAAAGAACACCAAGGCCGACGCCCTCTCCCGTCTGGATCACCCGGAAGTTAACAAGGACCAGGAGGAATACATTGTTCACCCCTCGTATATCGTCAGCACCCTCGAATGGGAACTGGACAAAGAACTAGAAAACATCCCTTCGTCCCGTATCCCCACCGCATGTCCCGCGCGGCCGGGTTTGTACCCAGAGGAACACACCGCCAGGCCACCGTCATCTAGGCACACACCACCGTCGGCACAGGTCACCCGGGGAGCACAGCGAACGTACCTCCTGCTAAGGGAGAAATACTGGTGGCCCAACATGCAGAAGGACATCCACAGAATAGTGGCATCATGCTGCCGTCCTCCCCGCGCACAGAATAAGGTCCCCCGAACGCTTCCCATGGGCAAGCTCAAGCCCCTACACATTTCCGGAACGCCCATGGTCCCACATTGCAGTGGATTTTGTGACAGACTTACCCGAATCCCAGGGCAACACCACCATCCTGGTTATAGTGGACGGTTCTCAAAATCGGTGCGCTTCATCCCTCTACGCGCTTACCCACTGCCTTTGGGACTGCCGAGCGCTGTTCACCCATGTCTTCAGGTATTTCGGCATCCCGGAAGAGATCATCTGTGACCGGGGCCCCCAATTCACATCCCAAGTCTGGACCAGTTTCATGTATAAGTTGGGGGTCACGGTAAACCTTACCTCAGGATATCACCCACAGTCCAATGGCCAAGTGGAACGAGTCAACCAGGAATTGGGCCGTTTCCTCCGCACCTTTTGCGCAGCCAATCCCGGCGATTGGGACAAGTTCTTGCCATGGGCCGAATACGCCCAGAACTCGTTACGTCATTCAGCAACGAATCTCACCCCGTTTCAGTGCGTACTGGGGTATCAACCCCCTCTGTTCCCGTGGAATGCAGATATCACTAACTCACCCGCAGTTGACCAGTGGTTTGAGCGGAGTGAACAGGTATGGGCAGACACCCATCGACGTCTGACACGGGTCACCGATCTACAAAGCGCCAAAGCCGACCGTCGCCGCAGCAACCAGCCAAGTTACCAACCCGGTGATCGGGTATGGTTGTCTACAAGGGACCTGAGGCAACCACACAGCTGCAAGAAGCTCGCACAGAGGTATACGGGCCCCTTCAGGATCCTGAAACGCATCAATGAGGTCACGTACCGGCTGCAACTACCCCGGCACAGCCGCGTCGCCCCTTCCTTCCACGTCTCACGCCTGAAACCAGTCGTTCCCGGACCCTTAGCATCTGATGTGCCCTCTGAGACGCCTCCGCCTCCCCTGGATATCGAAGGGCAACCAGCTTACCGTCTCAAGGACATCCTCAGCTCCAGGTACAGGAGGGGCAAGCTGGAATACTTGGTCGAGTGGGAGGGCTACGGTCCTGAGGAACGCTGCTGGATTCCGAAGCAGGACATCCTCGACCCGCAACTCATGAGTGACTTCCATGCCTCGCATCCTGACCTCCCGGCCCCCCGCCCCCGGGGGAGACCTAGGAAGAACGTGGCTCCCGGAGTGAGCCCTTTGAGGGGGGGTTCTGTCACAGCTCAGCCGGATCAGAACTCCAAATCCCAAGATGCAGCGCGTGCTACTCAGGCACGCATGCGCTCTCCATCCCCGGAGTTCTGATCCCAGACACCTGTCACTAATCACAGACTCACACTCAAGCACAGCTACTTAAGTTTGCCAGTCACAGAGTTGCATTGCGAAGTATACGCTCAGTGAACCTCTTTCTCTGCGTTACCAAGCCTTCCGATTATCTTTGATTACCTCGTTACCTCGACCTTTGTTTCCGCCCTCGACCACGCTCTTCGTCTTGCCCTCCTTACTCTGTTCGTCCGATCGCCTGACCCCTGCCTGTTACTCGTTTACGATTCTGCATTATCCTTGTCTCTACGCTGCGTCCGCCGCTTGCTCTTGCCTCCGTGCCCCATCCCCACGAACCCGTGACACTAATCAGTGTTGGGTAAGTTAATCAGAAAATTTTATCCACTACAGATTACTACAGATCCACTACAGATTATATATATATATATATATATATATATATATATATATATATATATATATATATATATATATATATATATATGCGCATTGGCCAGGAGCTCAATTTAAAATACCATTAGATACAGTGGAATCATGATAAAGACTCATTATCATTATGATATCTTAATGAATAATTACACATCAATTGAAACTTTAAATAAGAATACTTGGTGTCATACTCAACGTACAAGTATTTTTATAGGGATTGTTTTCATTGTTTCATTCAAATAATTCGTTCAAATAATTGTTCCATTATTTATACGTCTAGTAAAGGCAGTGTAGTTCAAGGGAGAATAACCATGCCATTGAAGAAACAATAAATTTATAAAGTTAAACACGAGGGGCAAAGCTTTATATAATCTTTTTCATTGTGGCTGAGCCATAAAGGACACGTCTAGAATAATTAAAGAGAAAAATCTGGTAATTCTTATTCTTCTGAAAAGCATAAACTAGCATTTCGTATCTTCACTGTCCGACAGTGTGGAATGTTTAATAAAGGCAAGAGTAGAGAAAGCTACTCAGCATCCAAAAAGGCCAGATTATTCACCCTGCCATATAGCTTATACTTCCTATTGCCTGGAAACATTTACTAGTCCAGCATCTTGGGTACATATTCACATATATCCAATGCATCACCTACTGTATATGAATCTAAGTAATAAGGCAATCTCTCAATAGTTGTCAAAGAAAGTAAGCACATTTTTGAAAGAAAGCGTTGCAGTGTATAATAGTGGAGAAATTCAGCCAACCATATGCCCATGTTGTATTTCTTTTCACACAGCAAATTCCCCTGACAGTAATTTACTCCACATGTGTTGTAGACTGTAAATTAAGTGTGTGTACCTGCCACACAACAGACAGAGTGATGATTATCAAGAATCTTGCTTGTTGTTAGCATTGAATAAGAGATTCTCTGTCTTGTAAATCACATTTTAATTTCTCCTGCACAGTAAACCTAAAAGTACACTCTGGTATGTTGACTAAAGGCTGAAATATGAACTTGAACAGTGGCTCCTTAGATCAAATGGAAAACAGTAAGTGGAAGAACATTGACCGATGATGAGGAATCTCTCAAGAGCAGAATGAAAAAATAAATAAATCATGTATCTAACTGCAATTGGAAAACAGGTCAAAAGAGTGCTAATCTGCATGTGCAATCTGAAAAACTGTGGCTGTGTTGTGGGTGATTCACAACGATTCACAGGTTCAGTTCTCAAAGGCTTTCCCGAAGAATTAACTGAAGCTGAATTTTCAGCTGCATGCTGTTGAACCTACTTAGTTACCACTTTATACATATAGCTTCGACTCTAAGCGACTACTGGATACAAATCTGGATCAGCGTCTAACTATGGCGGCCAGTGTGGTTGACACAATTCACATAGCCAGACACATTTAATTCAACCTTCGAAATACTTTCATGTGTGCCAAAGTTGCTTTTTGTGCCTCTGAAGAGAATACATGTTTTGGAAGCTACAACCCGGCACTATCAAGAACAGGCTTTCCAATTCAAAATCATATGCTTCAGCCTCTGTCCACCATTTCCATGTCACCCACTCCTTTCTCCCCAGATTTGACATAATTCAGCAATTATGTCACAGATTCCTGCTCATGGCTCTAAAATGTGCAGCATTCACTGATCTGAATATCTTGGCGTCTACATTGCATATGTATATGGTGTACATGCCATCATTTGTATCTGGTGCACTGCTTCCTAAAGTACTAGTCTTCTTGCAGGGACTACTGGACAGTGAAAAGTTCTCATTATGCTAAAGGTGAATATGGTGGTAATTGCAGTGCATCACAGCATCACGGATGGTGCCTTACTGGGGGCTTATAACATTATAACAGCATTTATGGATTGAATAATGCCCCTTGGTCTACCATGTATTCCCATGAATGCCAGGTTCTTGGAAACACATGGTAGATAAAAGGTGCCTTGGGATCTCACCCTTTTGCTAGTGTTCTTTAAGTCCCATAATAATGAGGCCAGGCAGGATGCTGAACTGAAATGAGCCCTTTTTTCTAGTGATCACCTCTGCTAAGTGAGTGGAAGAACTGCATGAATTGTCAATAAGCTTGGGGTGAACTGGGTGAG
Source organism: Ameiurus melas (assembly GCA_012411365.1). Taxonomy (NCBI): domain Eukaryota; kingdom Metazoa; phylum Chordata; class Actinopteri; order Siluriformes; family Ictaluridae; genus Ameiurus; species Ameiurus melas. The sequence continues at coordinate 8,283,594 of CM022766.1, read as the reverse complement.
AAGTGTACAGGGAAAGATGAATGTATGACAGCCATATCTATACACCTATTTAAACTTACACTGCATACACCATGATATGCATTTGTGAGTGCAGAAGAAACAATTCCGGTGATTCTTACCAACCTGGTGGTTATTCATAAAACCACTAGCATTTATATTGTATTAAAATCTTGGAATTGGTCATAATCAGTGTTCCTGATGTGAATGTGAGACTTAGTAAATCACAAGATGGGTATTAATTACATTTATTTGCATTAACACAACCTTTTTACACTTTTACATGGAAACTTCCAACATTGCATATTCATTAAGACAATTATGTAATGTGGCCTACACGTTATTTTTGTTATGTGAAACATGGAGTGCTTTGTAGAACTTTTTAGTAAATCAGCCTGTCACAATGTTGTTGTTTTTTTTGCAAGTGTTTACAGATTGTATGCTTTTACTCAAAGAGAACCTTTAGTGTATCAAAGTCTTAACATCAGAAAAGAATAGCATTGTTGATCTATTTTTTATAGTAAAGCATGCGAGGGATAGTGGTGACATTTTACCTTTTCTAAAATAGATAGGAATTATAAAGAGCTATTGTATATCACAGTATGGCCATTACATATTTAAAGCCGGTGAAATCTGTTACTATTTCTGCAAGTTCGAAAGAAAAAAATATGGCATCATACTCATTTTTGGTTGTTTGTTCTTTTCCAGACTGCTCAACTTGTCTCTAAGCTCAGATCTAGTGCCAGATCAAGATGTAATTGACATCATCATCCATGTGGGCCGCAACCCACATGGACGCCGTTTGGCCTGGAGGTATTTCAGAGAAAATTGGAACATATTAAATTCCAGGTATGCTTCTCAACTAGTGTTCAGCTTCCATCTATCTGCCTGTCCTGTAAAAATATATGCAGTTTGTGATTAGAATAAGTGTATATCGCTTAATTTAGATTTTTCTGACTGTCTGTGAAGCTCAGAATTAAATATTTTTTGAGCTGTTTGTGAAGCATGTAAAAACCAGTGCACTGAATGTGACTTTCCTTTTGTGCAGGTATGGCGAGGCTTTATTTATGAACTCTAAATTAATCAGCGGTGTGACAGAGTTTCTCAACACAGAGAGTGAACTCAGTGAGGTGAGTTATGAATCTAAGATCATGCCTTCATCACTATGACTGACAGACCCAGAGGTCATGCCTTCTTCAACTGTATACATTTTTATTTTATTTAAATTTCTTCAACTTAGTATAAATTAATGGGCTCAAGTACATACTGTTTTTCAGACTAATGTTGATGTAACATTGTGTAATATTTTCCTTGTGAGAGAAAAAAAAAAGAAATCTTCAGAAACATACAATGGATAAAATAAGTATTGAACACGTCAACTTTTTTCAGTAAATATATTTCCAATGAGGCTATTCACATGAAATTTTCACCAGTATTAACTCGAGAAATACGGAAATATAAAGAATTCACAACATTAAAGTCCATAAATGAAGTTATGTGTAATAATGAGCAATGACACAGGAAAAATGTACTGAACACATTAACTGAAATGAATTTAATACTTAGTGGAAAAGCTTTTGTAATGACAGCTTCACGACGCTTCTGTATGAAGAAATTAATCGACTGCGGTATTCAGGTGTGATTTTGGCCCATTCTTTTAAACATATTGTTTTTAAATCTTATTTAATTGGATTCAAGTCAGGGGATTTACTGGGCCATTTTAAAGCGTTTATTTTTTTTCTCTGAAACCAATTCAAAGTTTCCTTTGCTGTATGCTTTGGATCATTCTCCTGCTGGAAGCTCCACCCACGTCTCATCATCATTATCCTGGTGGATGGCAGCAGATTCTTCTCAAAAATCTCCCGGTAAAGGGTTCCATTCATCGTCCTTCAATTATATGAAGTCTGCCATTACCATGTGATGAAAAACAGCCCCACACCATGATGCTTCACCTCCAAACTTCACTGTAAATGTAGTGTTTTTAGGGTGATGTGCAGTGACATTTCTTCTCCAAACATGGTGTGTATGAGAGCCAAAAAGTTCAATTTTGTTCTCGTCTGACCAGACTGCACTCTCCCAGTATTTCATAGGCTTGTCCAAATGAGTTATAGCAAACTTTAAACAAGTTTTGACATGCCTTTTCTTTAGTAATGGAGTCTTGCAATGTGAGCGTGAGCAGTGGAGTGCATTGTCTATGGTGTTCTCTGTGACGATGGCACCTGCTGCCTCCAATTGTTTCTGGAGCTCTTTCTGAGTGGTCCTTGGCTGTTGGGCTACTCTTCTGACCATTCTTCTGACTCTCTGGTAATAAATCTTTATGAGGAGCTCCTGTGTATGGCTGGTGGATGACGGAGTGGTGTTGCTTCCACTTGCAGATAGTGCTTCCCCAATGGTGCTTACTAGAAGATTCAGAAATATGCTGGTATCTGATTCCATCAATATGTTTTGCAACAATAAGTTTGCAAAGGTAGGGAGAGTGGGTGAGCTCTTCATGAGATGTTTCATGTGTGACACATTGGTAATGAAAAGCCTTTTTATAGACCATTAATTTACTAACTAATTTGAATAGATGGGAGGTATAATTACTTATGGATTTCAGCTGGTTCCTTGGTACTTACCTTGCCTTGGAGAACTGATTTTTCTTAGCGTGTTCAATACTTTTATCTGTGTCATTCCACTTTATTACACATAACTTTATTTATGGACTTTAATGTTGTGAATTCTTATTTTTCTGGATTTCTAGAGTTAATACTGATGTCTGGTGAAAATTTAATTTGAAGAACCTGATTGGAAATATATTTACCGAAAAAAATGTTGATGCATTCAATACTTATTTCCCCCAATGTATTTGAACCAACACTGTTTCAATTGTTTTGTCAGCAGTTCTGGCCTTTAATGTATTGTATTTTATTTAATTGCAAGATTTATCAATGTCTCTTTAATATACACCTGCAAGTCTTTTCCATCCATCTGTGGAACCAGTGAAATGAAACAATGATGAAATGTCTCACTGTGAATGTTGGTTTAAGCCGTTTCCCTTGCAGCCTGCTCAAATTGTAGTCACTTATAAAAAAACAAAAAAAACAAAAACAAAATCATTTTAACAGCAGGACCTGCCACCAATATAGCCACATTTCCCCCATTCTCTTAAATAGCCTGTTAGGATTTTATACAGATAAAAAAAAATAGCATTAACACAATATATAACAAGAGTATCCAGTGATTTTTCTGTAAGACTTTCATTTCATAATGCTGAAATGTGACAAAAACATTCATAATGACCATACAAGTTGTTATAATTAATTACATTAAAATTGTTTGGATACCCCAGCAAAGATATACTGCCTTGTGTACAGCACATGGTTTATGTGGAATGACTGGGAAGTGACTGGGACTTGGGAAAAGAAATGAAATGTTAAACTGAAATCGTATTTGCACAAGCTCCACCCAAAGCGTAGGCACATTATGGCACAGAGGCTCAAGTAGCTATGGGACCTCAATAATGCAACTAACACAGGAGTACTCCACACGTCTTAATTCGATTTGTGTTTACTTCGAGTATGACCTTAATCGGATTAATTAAAAATTGCTGTTTGCATCGTAGTTTCTTAATCACAGAATTGTCTTAATTGGGTTAATATTGTATTATCGCTGTCCATGTAGACATAGTGAATGTCTATATATAAAATTAAGAATCTGGTGAGTAAGTTGTTCAAACATGGAGTGCATATACACTATAAGGCCAAATGTGGTACTTCCCCAAACTGTTGCCACAAAGTTGAAAACGCAAAATTGTATAGAATGTATTTATATGCTGTAAGCAGTACAATCTCCCTTCACTGGAACTAAGAGACCCAAACCTGTTCTAGCATGACAATGTCCCTGTGCACAAAGTGAACTCCATGAAGACATGCTTTGCTAAGGTTGGAGTAGAAGAACTCGAGTGTCCTTCATAGAGCCCTGCCCTCAACCCCACTGAACACTTTTGGAATGAACTGGAAAGCTGACTGCACCCCAGACCTCCTCACCTAACATCAGTGATTTTAACATGTATTGGAAAGCCTTCCCAGAAGAGCGGAGGTCATTATAACAGCAAAAGGGATCTAATTAAAGAATGGGATGTTCAAAAAACACACATGGTGTGATTGGTCTTTCTAGTCATTTTGAAAGGTAATTTGATGTTAAACACTGGAGTATATGTAAACTAGTTTTTCTACTTTGTTACCTCGTCCTCAGCTGAAGGATTTCATCCAGATGAGCAGTGGAGGAGCAGTGTCGGCATTCACTCGAGCGTTGGAGATTGTCAAGGCTAATGTCAAATGGCACAACCTTTACAAGGAGCAGTTCTTCCAGTGGCTGAGGAAATCACCCAATGACTAATAATCCACCATGTTCATTATCTGTTAGCATGGAGTCTCTATCAAACATTTATAGACCATTAGCCATGGGAGAAGATAAAAGTACAATAAAATATCATTGTTGGACCCTGATAATCTTTGTTTTTCCTGATAAAGAAAAGACCAGGCAATGGTGGAAATAAACAAGGAATGGGTCAGATATGTGTTGCTGCCAACATATTCACTGTTAAATATTGCCTGGTGGTGTACATCTTAAGTGGCATTTGTTTTTTTCCTTTTCTGAATATTCCTCAAATCGTCAAATCATACTTGTTTCATGCATGAAAACATTTTCCTTCTTCTAATGATCCAATGTTCAGAGTTAGTACCTGAGTTCTGGGACACTCGGGTCAAAATTCAGCATTTTCTGGACTGCAAATTGATCCTAATCTGAATGTAGATAAGCACAAAATCAGCCAGCCTGACAATCAGTGATTTCAACTGAAGTGGTCCAAAGAAAGGACAAAAGTGGGTGTTTGTTCCCTTTCTTCAAGCCATAGAAAGAAGTACAGAGGAGATCCGGGCAACAGTCCTTATTGGTGTATCGAATGGTTGTGTGTTTCGGATGTATTGTACTTGTTTTCTTCACACAAGGCCTCACCTTGTATATCTAGTGTAAATGCTAAATGGTAAGTAATCACTGTGTCAATATGTTAATATATATAGTTTCTTACAGAGGAAACAATGAGCAGAAAAGTGTTGGAAATATCTGGAAATCAGAGATTTACAAGTTGTAGTATCCCTGATTATGGCTCACTTGAAAATCACATGCTAACTTGATGCATATGTTTACAATGAGCTAATTTTGCAATTAAAATATCAGTTGTATAAATGGATGATACAGACTTAAACGTAATTTAAATATATAATGTGTTTCAAGTTCATCAGTTAAATGTACCATATAGGTGCACAATTGAAGTGTATAATTACTGACTGTAATTATGTTGCCATAACACAGTTTGTCATCCTGCTTCTACCCTGTTCATAATTGTAAAGATACTGCCACAGGACCATACAGTATATTTACCAGATATTATTTGGGTGGTGAATTCTCAGCACAGCAGTGGCACCAACATGGTAACGCGTGGTGATGATACTAGTGTATCAGACACAACGGTGTGGCTGGGCTATATATTAAACACTAAAATGTTACTGGTGGGTTGAGAATAGTCCACCAGCCAGAAATATCCAATCCACAACAAATAAAAGACTAAAATGTATTCTACTTTTCTAGCAATGTCTTCTCAGATCTTTAAGATTTTACACACTTGGAAGTATTTAGGAAATTATCTGCCTGATGTATTGCTTGTCAGAAAGCATGGCATTACACAAGGGCAATATACACAATATAAAACTGGAATGATTCTGAACATAAAGTTATTCTTGTACCAACTGGTTTTGGAGAAAAAAATAGAATATAAATATTTCATTGGGGAAAAAACTTTCAATTATTCGTGAATGCAAATAAAAATAGTGTGTTCTTATTGACTGGAAACAGAAGGGATGATAAAACACAGTGTACCCAGTCAGTATCAGGTGTTGTTAAGAGATGACAACACCTAGATACCTTCCTACCTACTTAAATCAAAATTATGATGATATTTTACACCCAAAAATTACATTGTAAAATATTAAATCATTTTTATTTTAATTGATTGTTGTTTTCTAGACTGCTCAACTTGATGCTAAACTCTGCCTAAGTGCTGTAATCGAAATTGCCATCCATGCCAGATTCAAGCCAGTATGAAGGATTTTTAACAGGAGGGGGAAGATGCTAAACTTCGGACACTCATCTCAATCAGTATTCCCTAATGTCTGTTTGAATCTGAAACTTTAACAACTGCTTATAAGGTGTAAAGGATGTTCTGCATGCTCGGCCTGCAGCTTTCACTTGGAGTTGCCTTGAGAAATGTCCTTAAGTAATACATGTAGAGTTTATAAACATTGTAGTGCATAAAGTTTGTTAATAAACAGGGCATTTCTAACTTCCTTTGTTGTGCAAGTAAAATCACGCTATAACTGTAGAAGATAGATACTCAACACATATTCAACACATAATAACTGATTTGTGCAATATTTACATTGTTCAAAATAATGTGTTTGTGAGTGAAATTGTACCAAGCCAGTTTCATATGAAGTTTAGCTTGGAAACTGCAAAATGTCTGAGTTACAGCAGCTTAATCTGTCAGCATGGTTCCTACCAAGAGAGCATGCATATGCACATCGGTGCACAAACAGGGTAAACTTAATTATATGAGTGTATTTGATCCACTAAGACAAAATAACAAATATAATTTTGTTTTTGTATAATTTTAATTATTTGATAAATTTTTGTGATGCGATGTGTTGGAACATCTGTGAAACCTAAAGTGCTAAATGCCTCATTAGGCTTTGAAGTCTTTTTACTCAACTGTACTACATAGTAAGCTTGAAAATCTATATGATTAGACAATGAATCAAACTTGTAAGTACGTTCATGCATAGATATTTTGCTCCATTCAAACTCTAAACTGTTGTATAAAATGTGTGAAGGGCAGTGACTGTGTTGTGAATAGTTTTGACCTATTCAATTCAATTCAATTTTATTTGTATAGCGCTTTTTACAATGGTCATTGTCTCAAAGCAGCTTTACAGAAATATATAAACACAGAATACAGATTTTAAGTGTGTGGATTAATCCCAATTGAGAAAGCTGGTGGCGACGGTGGCAAGGAAAAATACCCTAAGATGATATGAGGGAGAAACCTTGAGAGGAACCAGACTCAGATGGGAATCCATCTTCATCTGGGAAACAACAGATAGTGTGAAAGCAAAGCAAAGTTCATTATTGTTTTAATATGAAGTCGCTTTGTTGAACTAGTCCAATGTTCACTAAAGGAGACCCGAGTGTAAAACTACATGTGGTAGTTGTTGTACCAGGGTCATAGTAGCAACCGTAGTCCCAGCAACCACAGTGAGTGTGTCCATCTGGAATTGGAGCTGATGAGAGCTCCATCCAGAGGCAGTTCTTCCAAACGGATCAGGCAGGTCCGGAGAGAAGCAAGGTCTAGGATCACTAGCATCTCCATAAAATCATGTGTGGCTCGACAGATGGACCGAGGGAGAGGGAGGAGATAAAGAGAGGTAAAGAGAGCGAGAGATTGTTAGGTAAAACTGCTTTGCATAAAAAAGTCAATTCGTGGTAAGCTTGAGTAAACAAACAAGATTTCAGCCTAGACTTAAACATTGAGACTGTGTCTGAGTCTAATTGGAAGGCTGTTCAATAACTGTGGAGCTCTTTTTTGTAAGAGGAAGCTCTTCCCCCTGCTGTAGCCTTCAATATTCGAGGTACCAACAAATAGCCTGCACCTTTTGATCTAAGTAGGCATGGTGGATCATAGAAAACCAAAAGTTCGCTTAGATACCGTGGCACAAGACCATTTAGTGCTTTATAGGTCAATGGTAGTATTTTATAATCAATGCGAGATCACTGGGAGCCAATGCAGTTTGGATAAGATAGGGGGGATGTGGTCGTATCTTCTGGTTCTGGTTAGGACTCTAGCAGATGCATTCTGGACTAACTGGAGATTGTTTAATTTCCTACTGGAACATCTGGACAGTAAGGCATTACAGTAATCTAGTGTAGAGGTGACGAAAGCATGAACTAATATTTCTGCATCATGTAGTGACATTATATTTCTTATTTCTTAGCAATATTTCTGAGATGAAAGAAAGCTATCATAGTAATATTATCTACATGAGCATCAAGTGAAAGTCTGGAGTCGATAATCACAGCAAGGTCTTTTACTGCTGCACATGACCTAGACTGCTTGTACTGCTCATTTTAATGTGCATTTAATTATTATTATTTACTTATTTAATTATTAGTATTAATTATTTAATTATTTAATTATTAGCATCACAGACAAAAGCTACAACAACAAATTATTTTCCACCTATCACATGAAATCAAGAACACAGAGCAACACAACACCACTCTGCTGCACAGCACAATTCCTGCAATTGCTACCTGTACACTTGTAAGATAGATGAATACTGTAAGTGCATACTGTGCTCATCTAATATTGCAAACTGCCATTCAGAGAAAACAGAACGACACATACAGTATGTAATCATGGAGGACTGCCAAGGTCCTGGTGCTGGTGGAGTCTTTCAATGTGCTTGTTTTTTTGTCGTTGTTATCTTGTGCCCATTACTTCATATGGGTAACCTATACACCAGAGTGTAATTACCAGGCAATTGTACCACTTCTCATCTGCAATAACAAAACCAGTTATCTATCACACTGTGCTACGATCTCTGTATTTTCAATTCTGGGCATTATTGGGCTAGGATCGACTGTGCCACTGTGTTAGAGATGCAACCCACATTTGGCAGGCCATCCATCTATCCTCTACCGCTTACTCCTTTTCAGGGTCACAGGGAACCTGGAGCCTATCCCAGTGAGCATCGGGCACAAGGTGGGGCACATCGTGGACAGGGTGCCAGTCCATAGCGGGGCACACAATTAGAAAGGACACTTTAGAAAGGAAGGAAACCGGAGTACCTCCCAGCATGAGGAGAACATGCAAACTCCACACAGACATGGCACCAGCGGGTCTCTGGACACAGGAGGTGTGAGGCGAACGTGCTAACCACTAAGCCACCTTGCACCCCTCTTTTGGCAGGCCATCATATGCATTGCAGACCAGTGTGTCAGTCTCTTATGTTCAGTCTGCAGATCTCAAACCTAGTTCTTTTACCTGTGCTACTACAGTCAGTATGCATATCCATTTCTAGGCTCACAACTTCAATGCACCCGTAAACATGCATAAGAGCTCTCTAATTAAACTGGCAAATTGTGGAACAGTGCAGTAACTCACTTTGATGGAAATGAGTTAGGAATTTGATTGGTTGTGTAGGGCTCTTTGTTTAAAATCATAGAATCATCATAAGCCACTGAGTGTACTGTCTCATTATACCAGGTTCTCTGAGTTCTAATTTTCATTGCATTGTTTTGTAATTGCATTGTTTTTAGCAGTTGAATCTGGCCTGCTGCAAAGTGCGGCCGAATGCAGTAGTGCTGTTGATCTTCTAACTCTAATAGGCCAGACCCCAAGTCATATGCCTGTTTCCATTCTTACTGCAACTACAACAAATGTTTAGAGAGAAAAAAAAAACAGAAGAAGAACAAGACTGCCCATTTCTCATCCTTCTGCAACAATGCAGCAAAGCAGCTTGTCTTTATTTTAGAGGGCTTGGTAGACATGACTGCTGTATGCTTTACTTCCTGCTGCAACAAAATTCAGAACAGTTAACAGTATTCCCAATATTGACGCTATGCTTCAGTTAGGAAAGTCTCCGAGTGTTTTTTGAAACTTCTCAAGTCTGAAACACTGGGCCCTGATCATATTCATCATCCCACCATACTCAATAGATGGTTTATGTTTAGCAAATTTAACAAAAAATTTTGCCTCATTTACAAGAAACAAAAGATTATAATAATTTATTGTGTCCACGTCCTCACATCATGGCAAGAAGAGAATAGTAAAGATGACCTATGATAGGTCAAGGGCATGTGGTGACACCTTTATTTGTACTGGGTAAAGAAAGACTCCTTAGGTTAATTTGTCAAACATAAAGAGGTAGATCAATTACATATAGACTTACAGTGTATTCATGTTTCTAATATAAAGACACATGCTGTAACATACAAATACTTGTAATATATTTTAATATACATTTATATTGTCTGAAGACAAATCCAGTATCAAAATCAAAGTGGTGCAACTGAAAAGTTTTGTTTCGTTTTTTAAAAAAATCCTAGCTAAACTATTGTTTTATGTAACTTATTCAATACACAGGCAGCAATTACAGCTTTAAGTCTTCTTGAGTAAGTCACTACAAGCTATGCACACCTGAATTTATAAATTTTTCCCCATTCATACTGGTAGATCAACTCACAGTAAATCAGATTCGATCTGGAAGCATCTGTGATCTGCCATCTTCAGGTCTTTCCACAGATATTCTATGGAGTTCAAATACAGGCTTTGGCTGGGCCACTCAAAAGAATACTCACAGTATTTCCCCAAAGATTTGTTTTGGCTGTATGCTGTATGACTTTGCTGTATGATTTGGGTCATTGTGTTGTGTTCTCTTCAAGGTCCTTACTGTATTTGGCTCCATTTATCCATCTCTCAATCCTGCACGGCTGGCTGTGTCCTGTGTTGCAGGCTTTGAGCCCTCCCCACCCGTAGAAAGTGCACATGCCATTAATACAGTATGCCAACTAAATTAACTAATACAAATTTGAAGCTCTGTGGGCCTGCTAGTTGTACTCAATTACCTAATATTATCAACCAATTATTGACTGATCATTATCTACTGAGAAAATGGGGAAAGATGACATTGTGGCTGATTTGCTTCAGATTTTCAATACAAGTTTTCAAGAAAAAAGGGAAATAACTAAAAGGGAGAGACTGAAACCTAAACTTGAAGAGCTTATGTGGGCAGGCAAGGACATTGTGAGGCACTGATTACAAGTGACCAGTAAAGTCCTCCTGTGTTAATTATCATTAGAGTTGATTAGAGACATAGAATTTTATTTCTATGCTTGACAAAAAAATATGCAGATATGTTTATGTTTGATTTAGCTTTTTATTGAGCAGAATGAAGGATGCCAGATGTTCAGTTTGAACATTATTTGATGCTCAAACCCCACCTCATACATCCTCATGCTACCTCATGATCATCCTGTAACCCAGTGTATGGAAGGATATACTGAGACAGATGCAAATTCAGTTAGCATTTATTAAAAGAGCTCTCAAGCAAATGCAAATCATGAAGTCAAAAAAAGTAAACAGGCGATAGTCAGCCGAGTCGATATCAAGACTGAGACCAGAGGCTCAGATGTGTTCATTTGGTTATAGTATCTTTCTAACCTGACATGAAATTTCTCTAGAATTAACTAAAATAACCAATCTACTTTGGTATAATGATGTTGTACAAATAAGTACGCAGGACATACATAGGACATGCTAAGTATAGCCCATTCAACTAGCAAGCACTGCAGTGTAATTTTATTTTATATCATAGTACTGCGGGGTTAGGGAGTAAGTGTGATGTAGAATGACCGGTCTCAAGTACCACACTAGTATTCAGACCTCAGATGTCACAACAGTCCAATATGAGGTGAAGTGCTTTCTGAAAGCAAATGGGTGTCTCACTTTGCATGATTCTGACATTGGACTTAATGCTGTTGACCTAATGACCTTTTGACCTAAACTTAATTTTAAAGTCACAATTAACTGTCAGCAGGGGCGCACGGTGGCTTGGTGGTTAGCATGTTCGCCTGTTCGCCTCACACCTCCAAGGTCCGGGGTTTGATTCCCACCAGGCCATGTGTGTGCGGAGTTTGCATGTTCTCCCCGTGCTGCGGGAGTTTCCTCCGGGTACTCCGGTTTCCTCCCCATGTCCAAAGACATGCATGGTAGGTTGATTGGCGTGTCTAAATTGTCCGTGGTGTATGAATGGGTGTGTGAGTGTGTATGTGATTGTGTGCCCTGCGATGGATTGGCACCCTGTCCAGGGTGTACCCTGCCTTGTGCCCGATGCTCCCTGGGATAGGTTCCCCACGACCCTGAAGAATGAATAAGCGGTAGAAGATGGATGGATGAATTAACTGTCAGCAACGGATATTAAAAAAAAAAAAAAAAAAGCAAAATGATAGTGTGCTAGATCAAGTGCTATTTTATAAACTGTTGAATAATGAGGGTGCAAGCAGATTTAACATTGTTAAATTAAACCAAATTTTAAGTAATTAATGTGATGATCGTATTTGATAGATGGATTTCATGGCATACTTGGTGAGAATTTAAATAATATCCTATCATCTCTAAAATACCCTGGATGTAATTTTATTATGCTATTCAGTGTTTGATTAATGTATGTATTTATATGAAATGAGGATTATTCTTTATTTGTATTATATTTATTCTAAAATGAATGAACATGAATAAAATGTAGCTATAAAAAGAGTTCATATACATATTTACCTCCAGAAGACGTTGGAATACAGCGTTTAATAAAAAGCTCACTTTCATAGATATCTGTATATACTGTATGTCTACCTGAACTTTTGCAATCATTTGTTTTTACTTGCATTAAAATTTACTATATCATTCACTAGCTCATTTTATGAACTTTCAAGCCATACACTCTCCAGGTAGATTACAAAAAGAATCCAGGAAAATATTAGTGCAAACATTAGTAATCCAGAGGATAAATAAGTGATAAATCAGTGCCAGCCCATACTTCCCAATTTCAGATCACTTATTTACCATCCTGCTGTAACAACATTGACTCTATCCATGTGGCTGCCAGAACAAAAACATAAAGGGAACACTTGGAGTTACATTGTGCTGTTTAAGAGTTCCCTTTATTTTTTTGAGCTATATATATATATATATATATATATATATATATATATATATATATATATATATATATATATATATATATTATATATATATATTATATATATATATATATAATTTATATATATATATATATATATATATATATATATATATATATAAAATATATATATATATATATATATATATATATATATATAATATATATATATATATATATATATATATATATATACACACACACACATACCCTTAATGTTATAGAATAACACTGTTCTTCTTAGGTGATGAAAAAAAAATCCCTTTGCTGTTTCTTGAAATGAATCTTTCCAGTCTGATTTACTAAAGATTTACTAAAGGTTAATTTTTCCCGACTGTGTTTATTTGTACTTGAAATGAAGCATTGCCAGACTTCATATTAACTAAAACATTGTGCTTATCACACTGGCTCATGCACCGGTATTGTTGTGTACTGGGAATAAATGGGGGTAGTAAAAAAAGTGGACATATATTTGGAGAAGCACCATAGGCATTGTTGCATTTTATATATAGTAGAAGTCCCCTTAAGTAATCGCAAGTAAATATATGCTTCTAGAGCTTATGTAAAATATTCATTGATTTAAAAAAGCACTACAAACACTTTCATTCAGTTTATTTGTTAAAATTGGGGTGTTATAGTGTGTGATATTTAAAATTTACTGTACATTATTAGCTTATCTTCAAAGCATTATGTGTTTAGCAAAATGGGTTTTGGGAGAACTCATTATATTCACAATGCAGCCTTTTGTTAATCTTCAGATGCTTTGCAATTCTTACTTAAATGAGTAAACAATTACACGATAATTCAGAAGTTAATGTTTATTCAGGCAGTGTGTTTGTCAGAAATAACGGAATAAATGATTTATTATTTAGTTTTGAGAACAAACAAAAACAATCCAAGGTATTAATATTGTGGGGCTTTCATTTATATGTTTGATGAACTTTCCACCCCTCCTTGTTCGAGGAAATACATGATGAATTATTCACCAACCATACATAATGCTTATGACTGTGTTCTGGCAGGCACAAACATTGATGGGTCATTATCTCAGGCGTGATGTGGACCAGAACACACAGTTGGGCCACTTTTGTTCAACAACATTTAAGTACTGCGGTATTTGTATTGGCATTATGTATGGTTGCTGAATTTGGGTTAATTTTTCCCGAGATTTCAAATGCTATGAAAACCAAAAAACAAATATGTTCAACTGGGCTGTTTATAGTCAAACTAATTTTTGCCCACACTCTAAAAATGGCTGGGTTAAAAAAAAAAAAAAACCATTGGCAACTCCACTCTGGTTAAATATTGGACAGAACACATGCTGGATTAAAGTAACCCAGCATTTTGGGATATACATTTTAACCCAGCAGGCTTGGTTGTTGGAAAAACTTAAAATGTAGTTATTTTAACTATTAATTGGTTTGAAATTCTGGGTTATTCTTGCTGGGTTATTCTCATAATTTCTCCAGTGCTTTAATGTAAAATATAAAAATTATTAATGAACAAATAATGAAGAATACAGGTTTAGACTGTACAAAAATAAAATAAAAATAATAATAATAATTAACGCTTGCCAACTGACATTCACAAATGTGGTCAAAATGACATCAATGACAATAAAGAAATACATAGCTTACAGTGCACTAAATATATTGAATCACTTATTTTAGAGTTGTCAATTGCAAAATCATTTAAAGTGCTAAAATTGACATCAAATATAGTTTAAAAAAAAATAAAAAATATGTTAAAAGTTACTCCTCAGCAAACAAGGATGTACGAAGAAACCAAATACCCGAGGATTCATTGCCCTCCATTTAGAAAACAACATGAATTCCCAGGTAGAATCACACCTTTATTAATGTATCTTAGAAACCACACATTCATTAAATCAGCTCACTGGTCCAGTCGTACATGCATGTGCTTTGAATGAGAAGTCGATTCATTTCCGGGTATCATTTTGTTTGAACCGGTTCATCGTTTTTCGTAGACGTGAGGTCCCACAACATTTTATGTACTTTATATGTGTTTTACATGTCAATGTGGACAATTGCAGGTGTTTTAACAATCGAGCAGTGAAGGTCATATTACTGACTGGTTTTTACTCACTTTATTTATTTCGCTTATCAGTGACAGAAACAACTTAAAAATATTCACATATTCCAGAGATTTCCTGGGTCAGTAAAACAGCTGTAACATAGTGAACATACGGGTTGAGGAGCAGCAAAAGACCAAGCAATTTGGCCATTATGTAGATGAGCCTTATCATGACTATTTAAGGCACAGAGGTAATTACGTTTTATCATCTGCCTTTAAAATATACAGCATAATGAGGCAGTCTGTGTGATTAATGCACAAGGACAGCAGGATTTATTTGACCTCTGGGAAGCTTCACATTTTGTAGTGTGCTCTCTAGACTGTCCTCTCTGACTACCTACTGCATTAAAATCTCATTTGTCATTGAGTTATTAAGTGAGGGCTGTTTATAGTAGGAAATTAATACACAAACATTCCTTCAGCTAATAAGTTTTGTAATAGGCATTGTATGGAAGATTAAGACTGTGATAATTCCTGCTCAGTGATTTAGCATTCACCTGTTAAATAACAGGTATTATGACAGTTTAAAGGAACAACTATGGTTTAGTGATCACCTGCCCGTGTGTAGAATGTGTGAGGTTAGATTTGACATCGTTTGCTCATACAGTGCTCGAAGAACAAAAAAGAAATTCTCCTCAAAATATAAAAAATGAAACTGTTCATGTGTTAAGCTGTACCACATGATGTTAGCAATAAAAAAAGTACTAACAATAAATGATAATAATAACAACAGAAATACTAATAGAAGTGGGCACAATAAAGATTCTTATAAAAATACAAATAATAAAAACAACTTTAATAACAGAATTAGGACTGTTGTTTACCTGTCTGACCCGCTGTCTCTCAGGTGGTGACATGTATTTTGTAGTTTGTAATGCTGTGCACCCTTCCCCGCAGAGATGTTGCTAAAGGTCAGGATTAATGAGGTTAATTTCATTTCATTTAATGAGGTTTTTCCACAGTAGATGACGAATCTCAACCTTAGTGCATAGTTTCTTCTCTCTGGGCACTGAGCCTGTACCTAAGTGACAATTCATATTCTCTGTTAAGGACTTTCTCCATCTTTCCCTGTATGAGGAGAATGAACTCTTGCTCTGGAATGCTGCCAGCTGAGCATTGTACTTACTAGACAATCTGCTGGACTGCATCTAGGACTAGAATTTTAGTATAAATAAAGGCACTCTGCACTGGCTTGGGACCAGTTTAAATCCTAACGTAACAACATTATGTAACAAAGACTTTTGGGAATGGACAACGGCAGTAATGAGCTGTCTTTGAAAAGAAACACAAAGGAGAACTGCTCATACCTTATTCTCTAGTGTCTCTTCCAGTGATTGCCATTCTTATCCTCCCTCTGATGAGCTCTGTGTGTGTGGGCTTGTTTATTCTGAATCAATTGCCACATAGCAGGATCTAATTTCCATCACTCGCTTGTCTCAGTGAGGGAGTATGAAGGAGATGAGCCGTGCAAAATGATCCATAGCATTGCCTAATGTGGACATACAACCACAAACTCACATATGCACACACGTGCACAAACACAAACACAGTATAAATTGTACAATTATTAACACATGCAGCTTATTTGGTATTCAATGCCGAATTATCAGGCCTCAGTGAGACACCTCATTCACACATCTTCATCCTACTTTTGCGTGTGTGCGTGTGCGTGTGTGTGTGTGTGTGTGTGTTGTAACAGCCAGAATTACTGATTCGTACCTTTAAGTGCTTATGTCAGATACATAATGTACCATGTGTAAGTGCTGTTGTATAAATAATCTTTGATACACAACTGATTATTGAGTCAAAATTAATTGCATAATTCCATATACTAACCAAATACTCTATATGATATATGTTGTAAAATAAAATTTTGATGTAATTTGATGTATAGTTTAAGTTGATTATTGTTTAAGTTAAAACATAATGTGCAAGCATAAGTGTGTTTAGCAGAAATTACGAATTAATCAGATGCCTCGATGAAGTGCTGACAAGGCTCTGCTAAATTGTACTTTTCAGTCATAGTTATTGACGTCTGAAGCCAAACAGACAGTAAAGAGGACTTTCAGAAGACTGTTAAAGACTCAAGAAACTCTTTTCATGACAAGCGACAACAATTTGTTTCAATTGTAGAATGTAAATAAAAGTGTCCATAATTGCGCTAAGCACAATTTTGTACAGTATTTGTTTGCTTACAGTCTGTGTTCTGTATAGATTGTTGAGATGTTTTGTATTGTGTTCATCCATAAATAGTTCTCACAGCATGAACCTGGTGTGTCTAAGATAGAGGTGCCCAAATTTTTTCCTATGAAGTGCCAAAAATCAAACTTGATTGAGGGTCGAGAGTAAACGTTGCAATATACCAAACTGTATTAAAGTTGCCATGGTTCTCCTCATTTATGATTTCATAATATTTACAAATAATTAAATAAATAGAAAACATTAGTCTGTAATCTGCTTAACTAATGCAGGTTTTATTTACAGAGTTTTATAGTTCAATGAAACTTATAGTATAATGAAAACATAGAAACAATCCCATTAATAGTACAACATGTCCAATGACTAATACAACTATTCAAGCTATAAGCAATACAGCCATATTCCTGCAATATCAGTGACTTCTAATAAGAGACATGAAGCTGGTCCTTATTTTTCAAAGGTTTTTTCCAAATTTGGCTGCAGCTGACTTACTGACAAAGTCAGGATATTATGTAGGTTAGAGTCAGTAAGTTTGCTTCTCAGTTTATACTTCAAGTTCAAGTTCATCAGACTGAAAGTCTGGTCACAGAGGTAGGTGCTGCCAAACAGAGACAGCCTCACGTGTGCCTGTTTGCACATCTTTTGGTACCTGTTTGCTGAAGGCTCTGACATGATCAAAAAGCTGGGTGATAGTCTGGTCTACCCGGAGCTGAACATTTAAAACATTGAGCAGCTCTGTGACACATGGTGTGTGTGTGTGTGTGTGTGTGTGTGTGTTTCTTGACCCTTCTCAAATACGGCATGGCGGGCCAAATCACAAGTCACCACGGGCCAACTTTGGCCTGCGGGACCTAGTTTGGGCATGTCTGGTTTAAGGTGTGAATAAGGAATGGAACATCAAAGAGAATAGTTCTGCCCATGTAATACTCATCTGCTTCAAGTAATCGACCTGTGTCTGTGTTCTTGATATAGAGACCTATATCATGCATGACATGAACTGCAGATAAGAATAAGGTGGGAAAAGCGTAACTCAGATGAAGACAACAGATCCAGCTCTATTATATTATTTTATTTAACAGTAACATTCCCCGGTGCCTTGGTACGGTTTCTTATTCATGTGTGAAGGGATCATTGTAAGCTGTGAGACCTGGTCGATGTAGGTCAATAAACCTACTATATTTGGGTTACTGCCTTTTATGTATGCCTCCATGTTCCCTCCACACCTTTGTGTCTTATGTGTTCAGAGTTTTGTTGATGCATTATTTTTTTATTACAGCAGGTGTGTGTAAAGTTGATTGATGTAAGTGGACTTCTGATTGGAAGGTTATGAGTTAAATTCCCAGCTCCACAAGCTGCCTCTGCTGGACTGTTGAGCAAGGCTCTAAACCATCAACTGCTCAGTTGTACATCCGAGATAAAAGTAAGGTGCTATGTATAAAGGTATCTACCAAATGCCATAAATGTAAATGTAGGTGCATTAATATGAGTGTAGAAGTGTGTTAATATTAATCATATGCAGAAATATTACAGTTTTTAATTTACTTCGCATATGAGTCAGATATGCTTGTTTATTTTCTTGTGACTATAATTTTGAGTTGAGTCAGTTTAGGTATTGGATCTACAGTAGTAAACAAGTTGATCATTTTGATTGTTCCTATCTATCCATCAGTGTGTGTCATTCCTATTAAGCTTTATTACTAAAGTACTAACTGTACTAGGAGTCAATGACTATTATTTTTTATTATTTTTATTAAGCTGTTGGTAGTAGAAGCCTTTCTATAGTTAAGAAGGCTCTCCTGCCATGTAATTTGAAAAATGCAAAATGCTGAATGTAAGCAATCAGGCACTTAATCGCTGCTTTCCAAGGGTCCTTTGGTTTATCTAAATGAATATTGAAGTCTTTAAAGATTATTGTGTTTTACTAGTACTTGAAAGAATAGAATAAAAAATGGAGGGATGCATCTGGGGACATGAGGTTGTTAGGGCAGGTAGTCCCCAGTGCTACAGTAAGGCCTCCCCTAGCCAAGGCGGTCCCCAAGTTTTTGTGTTGCCTGGTCAGCAAGCTGTCACAGGGCAACGAAAATCTGATGCTTCCCTCCAATAGAATGTGGAATAGCTAACGTCACTAAAAGACCATCGGGCAACAGGCGTAGTGTCAATCATATCAACACTGAGACTCCTGGGTGGAGTCCACACATGTGGCCGAGGTCACATCTGTATGCTGCTCCTCTCATCACTCTGCTCCCACAAGCTCTAGCGAGAGTTCACCAAGAAAGTCTGCTAGTAGCACCCTTTTGGCAGCTCGAACATGGCTCTGAGAGATAATATCTCTGCGAGATGGCACTCCTTGGGAGATTCCCATCCACAAGGATCCACTGTAGACCCAGTAAACTGCACAATAGCTACAGCCTTGGAGTTCTTACAAGAATGTTTCTCAGCAGGCTGGGCTCCTTCTATAATCAGGGTTACTTGGCCGCCGTTTCGGCCAGCCTTGCCCCTGTTGATGGAGCCTCTGTGGGGCAACATCCTCTAACTTTGAGGTTCATGCGTGGTGTCAGACGGCTGAGGCCGCACATATCTTCCTGGGACCTTCTGTGGTCCTGGAAGGTCTGTCAGGTGCCCCATTCGAGCCCCTAGATTAGATCTACTGTCTCAAGCCAGAGGGCTGATTTATCACCCTCAGCCAGAACTCGGCAACTGTGGGTCTGTCCCCTGAGGGGCACCAGCTCATAGATTCTGGTCTCACAACTGAGATTGTAGAAGCCATGTTAAATGCTAGAGCACCATCCACAAGGAAAGCATATGCACTCAAGTGGCAGCTTTGTCTTGTGGTGTAAGGAACGTCACCTAGACCCAGTGAACTGCGCAATAGCTACAGTCCTGGAGTTCTTACAGAACGTTTCTCAGCGGGCTGGGCTCCTTCTTCAATCAGGGTTACTTGGCCACCGTTTCGGCCAGCCATGCCCATGGTGATGGAGCCTGTGTGGGGCAACATCCTCTAACTTCGAGGTTCATGCGTGGTGTCAGACAGCTGAGGCCCATCTGTAAGCCATGCATACCTTCCTGGGACCTTGCTGTGGTCCTGGAAGGTCTGTCAGGGGCCCCATTTAAGCCCTTAGAGTCAGCCTCTGAGAAGCTTCTGACTCTAAAGGTAGCTCTTTTACTGGCTATGACATCTCTGAAGCGAGTGGGAGGTCTACAAGCTCTCTCTGTTGAACCCCCCTGACTTGACTTTACCCCTGGATAAGCCAAGTCCTTCCTGTATCCTAGGCCGGATTATATTCCTAAAGTGCCTACATCGGCTGCCCACCCTGTGGTGTTGCAGGCCTTCTGCCGTCCTCTGTTCCTCACACTGGAACAAGAGAGGATGCACCTGCTGTGTCCAGTAAGGGCTCTCTGTAGTTATGTCCACCGACCCGGCCAGTGGTGTAAGTCGGAGCAGCTACTAGTCTAATTTGGCAGCGACAGGAAAAGTGAGGCTGTGTCAAAGCAGCGCATCTCTACTTGGATAGATGGAAGCAGTCTCTAGGGTTTACGACACGCGGTCTCGCCACGCCTCTGGGCATAAGAGCTCATTCCACTAGGGTGGTCGCCTCCTCGAAGGCTTTGTCCAAAGGGGTATCCTTGCAGGATGTGTGTGCGGCTGCAGGGTGGTCTACGACATGTACATTCATTCGTTATTACAGCCTGAATATTCATTCCACCCCGGGCTGGAGTGTCCTGCAGTGACCCTTGGGCTTGGGTATTTTTGAACAGGCAGTACCCTTGGTATGATGGAGGGGGTATTCCCGTTCCCATACTGTTATGCTAAATGCAACGTCGAAGTTCCCTTGGAAAGGGAACGTCAGGATTACGCATGTAACCCTGTTCCCTGAGAAGGGAACGAGACGTTGCATAGCACTTTCATACCAGGGCAGGCCTGTGAATTGTGTCTTCGCTTCAGATAATAGAGGCTGGCGGTGTGGTTCACAGGTGCCATATATATATCATGCGACGTGCTTAATTGCCACGTCACCTGATCATGGCATGCCTATAAGTAGAGCCAGGATTTTACATAAGCTTCAGATACCGGTCAAGTGCACAAGGCGTTCCCATACTGTTACGCTAAATGCAACATCTCGTTCCCTTCTCAGGGAACAGTATTTACAGTGTATGACCACAATCACTAAAAGCCTTCAAATGGAAAAAAAAGCCTACATGCGTAACCCCGATGTTCTTTAGTCTAATTCCACACATTTCATGTGACCTCATAGTGAATCTGTCTTTTTATACTGGGTTCCCGAACCCCTTCTGGAATAATCGAAAATAAAGAAAAAGGTCACAGCAAAAAAAAAAAAAAAAGGTATAATAAAGTTTATAATAAAGTTAAACATAATATTTTTCTATAATTAATTTACAAAATAATCTAAAGAAATGTATAAAAAATGTATAAAAGGTTATGTCACAGCTTTTCTCTTATGCATAAACCTGTAAATAAAGCCATACACGTCATTGCCTGGCCTGTTTCTCCATAAAAAAAAATATGCTGAAGAAGAAACTAGGTCTTTCAATGGATATTCTGAGTACCACATACCCATTAATCTTTTTTTTTTTTTTAAACAATAGAGATGGAGCTATTTGTCCTAAAAACATTGTCCTGAATTCACAACAAAACTCTTGCATTTCAGTTCACTAATGTCAACTGGTAAAATGTTAAAATATGTCTTTAGCATCTCAATTTATCTCACTTTATTTTCTTTTGTTTTATTCTATAAGTTTATTTTTTTATCGTTTTTCCTTGTTTTAATGATTTTCTATTAACTTTTTACAGTATCTGTGTCAGTTTGTGGCATGAACAGTGGGCCTGATATTCCACCAGTCGATCTCTCTGCAGTGCACACAACCTAGAAAAAATTTAAGAAATGGAGCAGTGGAAGACAGTATTCATTGCAAAGACTGGACATTGCAAATAATTAATTATGCTGTATGGTTTGGTCAATGTGTCTTTCTTTCAACTGTTCAATAATGATATGCTCAAAGGCATTGTAGATAAACGACTGTCTATATTGATGATCTATGTGAGATCTATGTGTGATCTATTCTCCAAATCATGCTCCAGAGACTCTTAAACCACATCCTTATTTTCAAAGTGGAGAACTGTGAGATTCACCAACAAAGCATTATTTTCTTGGCTCTAGTATAGATGTGGCCTTAAAAAAATTGTATTTGTTCATGCAGGATCAGGCAGAATGCTACAAGGCCAGTTTCTTAGAATTAAATACATTTGTTACACTTCTCAGACTATCCACCAGGTGACATTTCAAAACCCACCATGCAGCTTTTGTAGCAAAGTACCTCATGGGCAAAAGCCAAAGGAAGGCATGCACGGAGCTCCAACGTTAACTGAAAGCATGGACAGGGGCAACAGGAATACTGAATGGCTTGCTGGCAACCAAACTGTTTGTGGATTTCCTGAGAAAGAAGAAAATCATTCAAAAAATAAAATAAGTGCCCCTGTCAGCCTGAACAGTGCATGACCACTCTGTCATGATAGCACCTGAGATAGGGAGGGAAAAGAGCACGGACATAAATTTGGCAGATTTTATTTTTATTTTTTTGAATTGGATGAGTCCACACACACAAGGTTTTTGCAAATTTGTCTCTTTCGAAAAAAAAATGCATTAACTAAAAATGTAAAAAAAAAGGCTCTTTGGTGAAAAAAGGTTCCCAACCCCTAAAATAACCAGTGTGAGAGGGACAATCAGGAGCCTTGAAATCACTATTTGGTATCAACAGGATGAATGGTCTTGTTTTTCTTCGTGGGCTGAAATTGAACTCAATCCATTCCTCCACAGGCCTATCTGCATTTTCCATATATCTTATGGTATCAACAATTCATAGTCTAGTGGGATTCCACTCCCACAGACATGTCCACAGTGGGTGACTGGATAAAGCTAGAGATGGAACACAAAGATCAACCCGGGGAGAGATCCCTGTCTACCAGCAGATGACAATGCTTGGTTATCCATAAAAATTTTAAGATTTAGTGGATGTCAGCTGCAATATTTTAGGAAGTATTAGGATTAGCAAGTGTACATTCAGAGGAGAGAAGCTAGGTATCAGCTAAAAACATCTTAGACCTGCGATTCATAATGGACTACCACCAACCCATCCTGACAAACCTGCTCTTCATTCATGTGGTTGTACTCAGAGTCAGTCCTGTCATGTTTCCTGCTCAGACCTTTAGGGAAATCTTTCACTTTGCCCTTTTTTCTCTTCCTGCCTAGTTTAGTTTTGTGTCACGGTTTTGACCTTTTGAATTGTTTTGAGATTCCCTTTTGAATGGCTCTGATGGATGATTACTGTATGTGAAAAATATGTTATTTCCTTGTGTTGTAAATGGCCAATATTTATATATTATTTTCACAGAATGTCCTTTAGTGGTTAAAAATAGTCAGATTATTCAACACCACTGAAAAGCTTGAAGCTAGCCTATGCTGCTAACTACAGTTAATTTTAACCAGCTAATATTCTTAGAAGAGTTTGTCTTTATTATAATGTACTGTTTCATTTGGAGTTTTTTCTGCAAATACGTATTGCCGTTATGTTTATTTATTCCATTCTTGTAAGCGTTAATTTTGTCAACTATTTTTTACATTTAGCCTTAGTCTTAGTTCAGTGTCAAATGTCCTTGACAGTTTTTATCATATTTAGTTACCTTATTCTTATCCTTATTCCTATACCTTATTCTGTTTTGCTTTTAATCAAGTTTTAGTTGACTAAAAGTATGGGCATTTTAGTCTTATCTTAGTCAAAGAAAACCATAAGTAATTTAGTCTAGTTTTAGTCAGTGAAAACTGTAGCCATGCTTATTATTATTATTATTATTATTATTATTATTATTATTATTATTATTATTATTATTATTGCCATTACTTTACTAGTTGTCTTTAATATAGCTTAAAAAACAAACTAACATTACCATCAAGCTGTTAACCTACATACCTCCATTTCTTTGCTATTAGAATTCATATGGCACTTGAGGTTTGTTGTATTCTCTCCAGATATTGTGTGTCCACACTGCTTCCTTACAATATAACAAGGCTTTTTTTCTTCTCAGCCTCATTTTAGAGAAAATTGGCCCAAATATCAGATATTCTCATTCTCCCAAGTCCAACTGTTGCTGTCATTATTTAACAAACGTTAGCTTGAATGGTACTCCCCACTGTGCTTGCTTGGTCCTGATATATCGTACGCAGCTCAGGAAAGGACACTGGAATGTAATTAAAAGAAAACAGTCTATAATATTTATAAATAAAGAGAGATTTTGGCAAAGATTTTATTTTTTTAAGCTACATTTTAGTCTCATCTTTTTTGTCAACAATAGTACATGTTGATATAGTTAGTTAGTGTTTAATGACATCGGATTCCTTTCTTCATCATCTTGTCTTAGTCATGAAAGAAAAGCTCATCGATAAAAATTTTTCATCATAGATTTCTTTAGCGAAATTAACACTAGTTCTCGGGGACAAAAGAGGCTACAGAAGAGCTGAATGTACCAGGGGATTAGAACGTCCACTTGTGATAGCTGGAGGTAACACCTTTTTATAATGTGCCATTTTAAATATATGCTCTTATTTTATTAGACAAGTCGTGACTTACTAAAATGACTCACCTTTCTCTCTCTCACACACACACACACCTCTCTTTTAACACAAAATAGTTAGAGCAGCTGCAGTATCAAACTTTTTTGGTTAAAATTTCAATATATCATGGGTGTGATTGAGGATGGTGGAGTGTTTGTAGCTTAGAATAAAAAACATGATATCTAAATGGTTGTTTTAATCTGGATAGTTCTAAATCCAATCATTGTTGACATCTGGGGACGGCCGAAACCTTGAACTGTGGATAGACCACAAAAAAGGGGAAGTGATAGAGCCTGTGCTAAAATGAACATAAATATTGGCATGGCTTTTGAGAGGTGACAAAAACTCTGAGATCTTGAAGGAATTGAAGACTAAAGCAGTCTGCTGAACAGACATTCCAGTACCTCAGTTGCTAGCTAGCTAACAATAGTATACTTGATCACTTAATTCAGGTAGGTATTGAGTTTCCTATGTTGTTGGGTTCACTAGTGCTTCACATTAGAAGTGTGATGTGAAAATCATATGATTTTTGCTAATGGGCTACTTCTTCCGTATTGCCAATCACTACATGATCACCCTCTGTATCGGTGCAGCAAACTGGAACAAACCGGAACAAATCTGAACTAGCATTTTCTCCACCAGGTCAGCTCTAGGGTCGCAGGCTCAATCCTGTGCTCAAGTTACAATGCAGTCTATGCAGATATGTGAATGTTACTTGTGATAGATTAGTGTCCCATCCAAGGTGTGTTCTTGGGATAGGCTCCAGATTTGCCTAACTAGACTAAAATGATACAGGTAAAGCAAAGCTACTTAAGGAAAATAGAAAGTAAAATCTATTTCCTACAAGTGCTAATTAAAAAGACTAGCATTGTTCTTTTGCATATCAAATGCCATTATCATGGTGTTATCAGCTCCAGCTAGAATGTGAAATGTGGTGAGAACAGCTGAAGCAGTTTAAAAAAATACACCATTTTATTTTAAGTATCTAAACTGGTGTGCTGGCAAGGTATCTGTGTTGGAGTTTTTGAAGCAATACATTCTTTTATATTGAGTACAGTTAGAGCCTGAGGAAATCTGCTGTGTCTTCTCCAAAGTTGGGTACATAGTTTGTAACGCGTTACTGTAATCTAATTACTTTTTCTGATAATTAAATTAGTTATTTGATTACAGCTACTGAAGTCAATAAAATTAATTGCATTACAAATTTATTGTTAAGAAAACAATATTAAAGAGCACCTATTATGCTTTTTAAACATGCCTAATTTAAAGGTCTCATACAATAGGTTTAAACACCAAGGTCATTCAAGGTCAAAACACACTTTAATTTTCCCATAATTTACATTGCAGCATTACATTATTTCCCCAGTGTCACAAACAACTCGTTTATAGATCATCTCTAAACTCCTTCTTTCAGAGAGCCTACTCTGCTCTGACTGCTCTGTTGTGATTGGTCTACTGCTTACAGCGTGTGTCAGAAAGGAAATGCCCACTACCATATCTGAGGTTACCATATCCATAATTATGTCCATTTAACCGTACCAATTTGAGGCAGAGTCCGATAATGATGCATCGGAAGATAAATCTGAACCACCATCGCAATGTATTCACGCAATAACGTGAATTAGCCGGTTAGCAGAGTCTAACAGCTATGCGTTGGCTGTGCACGTAAATTCCATGTTGCTTTCAGCTAGATTTGAGAAGCAGATGTCAGTGAAATGAATTCAAATAAACACAAAAGAAAGTCAGAGTTGAACTGCTGTTGTATCATTTTAAAATGAATTCTAACCACTGACGCTTTACATCCTCATTCTTTAGGAGTCCATGAAAAATGCTTTTGCTTTTGCAGTGCAGAAAACAACGTCTTCTAGACATGAACCTAACCATAGTGTTTGAGGGCGGGTCAAAGTACACATTGTTCCCGAGTAACCAATGAAGGCCAGAGGCAGATTATTTGTTACCAACCTACGTATGTTAGTACAGGAAGTAATTCTGGAATTACTAACAACTAAACCAATACATTTATAGCTTAGCTGTGCCTCCACTTGGCTAGCAACACCAAACTAGCCTAGTTTAAAAAAAAGTTTGATGTTTTATCAGTCTGGTAGTTCTACAAACATTGACAACACCCGAGGCAAGTTTTATGATAAGTCCAACTTTTTCTGATCATGTCATACATTGGTGCGCTCTAAAATTACTGAAAGAACTATGAGTTTCATTTTGTAGTGTAATCCGATTACTTTTAACATGCGGCAATCAGTAATGTAATAAATTACAATTTTAAAGTAGCATTTAGTCATCTGTAGTGGATTACTTTTTTTGAGTAACTTACCCAACACTGGTCTTCTTGGGGCTGGATGTAACTGCAGAATTAATCAACATCTGATTCATAAAACTGTGATTTGAGTGCAATTGATGTACTGCTTCAAATACTGTGTATACTATTCACTATATATGAATTTAAGAAATAAGGCCCTCAAAGACAGTAAACATGTGTGAAATAAAGTGTTCTCACAGTGTGCCAGGGGTAACGAGCGATTGTAGACATTCTGGCTCGTCGTTAGAGCTAATAGCTTCTCTATACTGTGTTTTCATTCCTCCTGCACTATAACTCGAGAAGTTGTAGAATTGTCGAACGATGTGTGTGTGTGTGTGAAGCATGTGGTGTTGAAGTAATCTTCTCAATGCTCTCGGGAAGAAATGGCTGTAATATGAACACGAACATAGCAGCTAAGATCACATGGAAAACAGCAAGGGAAAAAAAATTGCCACTGATGAGGAATATCATGAGGAATACCACAGTGAAACAATAACTGTAACTGCAAATAGAAAGCACGCACACTGAGTCATCTTTCTCATGTATCATTTCATCTACATATGAATTATTATATGAATGAATATTTTCAATGAAATGACAAATATTATTTGAATGAAATAAAATATTTAAGAGAGACCTATGTGTTTTCTGCTTTTAAGGTGTGTGTGTGTGTGTGTGTGTGTGTGTGTGTGTGCATGAATTAAAATAATTTCACAGACTAAAACTGATAATTTTTTATGATATGATCTCTGTGTCTCAATTCTGAAGGTCTCTAGTTTGTGTCACGATGTACCAGAACAGATAGAATTGCATTTTGTTCTTGAAATGTGTTGTTTGTCAAGCACTTAATCACCCTCGTCCTTCTTTTTCTCTCTATCTCCTCTTTTTCTTATGCTCTGGTAGAATAGATGTCTTTAGTTCCTGTATCACCTGAACCTGATGTAAAATATGTTTTGATTCTAACTGTTCCAATTGACATGTATCGTTGTTTATCAATATTTCCTGTGTGCATATATGCTATGCTTTGTGAGTATCAACTAAGAAGCTTTCACTGAACTTGGTGTCGGTGTGACCTTCTTCTCAAGCTCAGATGAGAGGGATTCAGTCACCACATGGTCCAAATGTTGGTTCAGACTGGTATCGTACAAGAACTTAATAATAACTATTGAACATTTTTTAACTATGACCATGAACATTACTTTGATTACATCATAATTACAATGACATTCTTTCAATATTTTGATGTACTGGAGCTAAATAATATACTAAAGTAATAACAGTTTTATTTTGTTACTCATGGAAACAGGATTATGTGTTCTAGAGTAGAGTTCAACCGATAGTGGTGTTTACGCAGTACCTGCCGATGACTGATTAATCAACCGATAGTTTTAAAAATTGATACTGAATAAAAACATTCAGAATCAATTTTAAAATTCTAATATTTTACACTCAAAGTATGATATTTCTGAACTTTAATTAAAAAAATTAAACAGTGTTGACTATACCATGAAAATTTCCTGCAATTTTAAAAATGAAATATAAATATAAAATATATATACATATATACATATATACACATATATATTGTAAGGGCGTATAGCTCGAGAGAAAGGCAGAGCACAGAGACACTTAACGCGGGAGATGAGTAAGGGAGAATTTAACAGTCTTTGTTTAAGTTCTCACGCAGTGAATCAGCAGCACTGAAGCGAATGTGTATGAGGCAGCCAGCGGAGGCGGGACTGAGGTAATGATGCTCTCTGGCTCTGTCGGAGATTCCCGCGTCTTCTTTTCGAGCGCGTGTCGGCTCAAGTGCTGCCGGCTTCGTCTGGTCCCGCTCCTGGAGTCGAAACAGACGAGAGAGAGAGAGAGAGAGAGAGAGAGAGAGAGAGATTAAGGATAACGTGAGATTTTTTTATTTTTTATCACTAGGACTTCCCGTTCTACGGCTGCAATTTTTTTTTCTGCGGGGGACAACTTCCGGCTGATATAAAGTACCGGGTGCTCTTCCCCCTCAAAGGGGAGAGGACCGCGCCCAACCCGGTTTCAGGCGCATCGGCATGGAGAGTGAACGGGAGCATGAAATCCGGATTCCGCAGGACGGGCGTGCTGGTAAGGGCCTCTTTTAGGGCTTGGAAAGCCGCCTCTGCCACGGCTGACCATTTCACCCGGTCCAGCTGGCCTTTTTTTGTGATGTCTGAGAGGGGGGCAGCTATCGCGGAGAAGTTAGCTACAAACCTTCGATAGTACCCCACCAACCCCAAGAAGGCCCGTATCTTTTTTTGTCATGGGTCGCGGGTAGTCCTTTAATGCCTCGATTTTCTTCGCCTGGAGTTTCAGCAACCCTCGCCCAATGCGGTACCCCAGGTATTGTGCCTCGGTCATCCCCAGGACCGTACGTTGTGATCTGTGTTCCGGGATGCGCATGCCGAGACTACCGGTGTTGGCTCCACCCACTTTTTTAGCAAGTTCACATAATACCATTTCCCGTCTGCTTGCCTACCAGGCTATTGCAGGCTGTAGTTAATGGGTCCCTATCGCTCCAGGACTGTATAGGGCCCCTGCCACCGGGCCAGGAACTCGCAGGCGCTGCAGGGTACTAGGAGGAGGACCTGGTCCCCTGGGTGGAACTCCCAGGGTTGTGTTGGGCGGTTATATATCCTTTTCTGTTCCTCCTGTGTGGCGTGCATGTGGTCCCGGACTATTGGCGCCACCCGGTCAATCCTGTCTTGCATGTCCTGCACATACTCAATGACAGAGCGAAACGGGGACGGCTGTTCTGCCCAGGCCTCGCGGGCTACGTCTAGCGGGGCCGCCCCTCGAACAGGAGCTCCCTCTTTGTCTACCACCCGGCGTAACATCCGCTTAAAAGTCTGATTGAAACGTTTGACCAGCCCGTTGGTCTGGGGGTGGTAGACGGACGTCTTCAGATGTTTCACCTGCAAGAGCCTACACAGATCAGACATTAGTTTAGAGACGAATGGGGTACCTTGGTCAGTTAGTATATCGTTGGGGACTCCGACCCTGCTGAACAGGAGCACCAGCTCCCTGGTGATGCTGGGGGAGGTGGCTTTGCGTAATGGCACCGCCTTGGAGTACCGGGTAGCGTAGTCCACAATGACCAAGATATACTCGTGGCCCCGCGCAGATTTGGGAAGGGGACCCACCAGGTCCATGCCAATTCGCTCAAAAGGAACCCCGATGATGGGTAGCGAGATGAGGGGTGCCGGTGGATGTCTCCAGGGTGCGGTGCGTTGACACTGGGGGCACTGCTGTCAAAACCCCTGAACCTCCGCGTCTATTCTGGGCCACACAAATCGGTCCTTCAGCTTCTCCAGCGTATTTCGCGGGCCCAGATGGCCGCCGAGCGGGTAGGCATGGGCCAGGTGCATCACTATTTGGGTCTTCGTTCGGGGCACGACCAAGAGGTCCACTATTTGGGTCTTCGTTCGGGGCATGACCAGGAGGTCCACTGGCTCCCCACTGTGACAGGCCCGGACAAGGAAGTACGTGGCAGGGAGCCTCACGTCCGGGCTCTGGTCGACCCCCTCTATCACCCGCACTTGGGCCCGACCGAATTTCCCTTCCCGACCCACCTGTTGGAATACAGGAAAGACAGGGTTAGTCACTAAGGAGGACTTACCTTCAGAGGTGTCTCCCTCGTCCTGAGCCAATTAGGCCGCCCGGGTCCGGGTCCTCTTGGGGCGGGGTAGTGGTGTTCTGGGCTTGCCCGTCGGGCCGGTCGGGAATCCAGGCCAGTCACTCCCCAGGAGTAGAGGCACGGGGAGGTCGGGGATCACGCCTACACGGAGAGGCCAGATCCCGGTCGTGCCTTCGATCTGGACCTCGACTGTCAGGACCTCCCTGGTGTCCCCATGGACGCAGGTGACGGCAAGAACACACCCCAGCCAGAGTCCGGCAGGAAGAATTGAGGGACAGGCTAAGGTCACAATGCTCCCGGTATCCAGCAAGGCAGTTATCCGTCTTCCAAAACGTTCTGAGTTGGACCCTCCGGCGGCTGCTGGGAATGGAAAGAGCGACATGGGGGCCATGTCCTCTCCATGTATATATGCTTGATATATCGCTTTGCTTGTATTTTTCTCATTTGTAAGTCGTTTTGGATAAAAGCATCTGCTAAGTGAATAAATGTAAAAGTAAATGTAAATAAAGTTATGTGTGTTCTGAAAGGCAAGTTAAGGCAAGGAACCAGCTGGAATCTGTAAGTAATTATACCCCCTATCTGTTTAAATTAATATCAGCTGGGTTAGTAAATTGATGGTCTATAAAAAGGGTTTTGTGTCACAGAAGAAACAGCTCATGATGGGTAAAGGCAAAGAGCTCTCCCAAGATCTTCAGAACCTTATTAAACATATTGATGGAATCGGATACAGACTTATTTCAAAACTTCTGAATCCTCCAGTAAGCACCATTGGGGCCATTATCCGCAAGCTCGCATATATATATATATATATATATATATATATATATTATATATATATATATATATATATATATATATATATATATATAAAAATATGTATGTATGTATGTTTGTGCGTGTGTGTGTGTGTGTGTGTGTGTGTGTCAGGATCATGTGCCCTGCCACACTGCAAAAATTGGGCCTCCAAATTGGCCAGATCGCAATCCGATCGAGTACCTGTGGGATATGCTGGACAAAGAAGTTTTATCCAGGGAGGCCCAATCTTGCAAATTACAGGAGGTTTACAACTTACATGGATCTGCTGCTAACATCTTGGTGCCAGATATCACAGCAGAGGTCTTGTGGAGTCCATTCCTCTATGAGTCAGAGCTGTTTTGCACAAGGGGGACCTACACAATATTAGGCAGGTGGTAATAATATTATGGCTGATCAGTACACACACACACACACACACACATTTACATTACATTTATTAATTTAGCAGATGCTTTTATCCAAAGTGACTTACAAATGAGAAAATACAAGCAAAGCAATATATCAAGCAGAGAACAATACAAGTAGTGCTACCATACAAGATCTTTAATTGAGTTCCAGAAGAAGCAAAGTGCGCAGAGTAAAGGTGTAATTTTTTAAGTTTTTCTTTTTTTCCCTATTTTTTCTTCTTTTTTTATGGGTTGGTTATGTGATCGCGGAAGAAGTGGGTCTTTAGCTGTTTTGCTAAAGATGAAGATGGTGAGAGATTCTGTGATTTGGATTGAGGTTGAGTTCATTCTACCACTGAGAGACAGTTAGTTTGCATGTTCTTGAAAGGGACTTTGAGTAGGCCTTAATAGGCACTATTAAGCGTCGGTCCTTGATTGTGTGAGGGAACGTAAGCCTTCAGGAGAGAGTTCAGGTACTTGTACATGAGCATCAAGGCCTTGAATTTGATGTGGCTGGCTACAGGAAGCCAGTGGAGGGAGATGAAGAGGGGTATGACATGGGTTCTCTTGGGCTGGTTGAAGACGAGGCATGCTGCTGCGTTCTGAATCATTTGAAGGGGTCTGGTGGAGCTGGCACACACACATACACACACACACACAGCCAAACCCAGCAATTGAAACCGTCACTTACATCTGAGTCACTTACTCAGATGTTCCCACTTAGGACCATTAATGATGCTTTTCCACAGAGTCTGTGATGTTTCCGTTCCATATTTTCTTAAATAACCCGTTAACATTTGGCCAAAGATAAAGAGTTGTTATGGGCTTTTACAAATGTGGCCCTAATGGAAGGTAGAAATGCTCTGAGATTTGTAGTGGCAAACATGGAACATGTCTGTTTGGGAAAAGCATTGACAAAATAATGCATGACCAAAATAACTCTTTAACTGTTAATTCCACCACATAATTTAATCCTTATACAGTATTAAGCCTGAGGCAATATTTGCTTTCGGGTCTTTTTATTCACTGTGACAATGTTATTTATGTCCTTGCCTTCAACCACATGAACTGGCACGAGAGATTAGCTTGGAGGTTTCAGCAAAACAACAATTTATTTAAAACTTTGTAAGTGTACTTAGATCTGCTTACTTCACACTGCCCCCTTCCACCCCCCCATCAGTTCCATAAGTAGTCTTATTATCTACAGAATTACCTGTAAGGCATCTTGCATAAATGCAGTGTTTATGGATTCTGCTGCTGGTTAGCATATTTAAATGAGAAAGCTAGAACTGTAAACAGTATATAAATACACTTGTGAATATGCTGTTTTTCACAAACTTGCATTCCTTCTTTACCCAGATAGAACTGTATAATACTAAAGTCACAGTATATTGTATGATCATTGTTACGTGTTACCTTAAAGTTAAATAGATCAATATTAAATAAACATTTATTCAAAAAGGAATTTTAAAAAAAATAGCATTGCAATATGCATTCTGTGTTAGCCCTTGCTTTCTTGTTCACACAGGATTTAAACTTAGACAACCAGTGTACAGTGCCCTGCCCTAATATTGGCAGCCGTGGTAAATATGAGCAAAGAAGGCTGTGAAAAAATGTCTTTTTATTGTTTAACCTTTTGATTTTTTGTTTTTCACAAAAAGACTCTGCTCTCATAGACAACAAACAATTGCAAACAGAAAACAGGTTTATCCAAAAAATATATATTTGTTAAATATAGGTGTGCAACAATTATTGGCACTCTTTTAGTCAGTACCTTATTTTGCCAAGATAACAGCTCTGTGTCTTCTCCTATAATAACTGTGAGGTTGGAGGATACATGGCAAGGGATCTGAGACCATTCCTCCAAACAGAATCTCTCCAGATACTTCAGAATTCGAGGTCCCTGCTGGTGGACTCTCCTCTTCGGTTAACCTCTATATATTGATAATAATTTGTCCATATATCATTATATAAAAATTTTTAAAATTTTTTAAAATTTTGAAAAAAACTTTTTTTTCATCTAACCATAGAACCCGATCCTATTTGAAGTTCCAGTAGTGTCTGTAAAACTGAAGACGCTTGAGTTGAAACCCTTCCAAACAACTTGTGTTGATGTAGGTGACTTCAGATTGTAGTTTTGGAGACTTTCTGATTCCAAGACGCAACTAACTTCTGCAATTCTCCAGCTGTGATCCTTGGAGATTTTTTGGCCACTGGCACCATCCTCTTCACAGTGCGTTGAGACAATATAGACACATTTCCAATTCCAGGTTGATTCATAACATTTCCAGTTGACTGGAACTTCTTAATTATTGTTGTGATTTTGGAAATGGACATTTTCAATGCTTGTGCTATTTTCTTATAGGCACTTCCCATTTTGTGAAGCTCAACAACCTTTTGCTGTACGTCACAGCTATATTATTTGGTCTTACACATTGTTATGAATGACTAAGGGAATTTGGCATATGTATTACCTAATATTTATACCCCTCTGAAAGAGGAAGTCATGGTTGAACAATTTCCTGTTCCTAGTCACACAGGTGTAATAAAAAATGTAAAATATCAATGAGAATATACAAGTAAATTTTTTCTTATATGAATTCATAGGGGTGCCAATAATTGTTACTTTGTTGTTTGTATTTAACAAAGATTTTTTTTTTATATAAACCTATATTGAGTTTGCAATTGTTTAATATCCATTAGATCAGAGTATATTGGGATTTTTTTAAACAAAAGATCAAAAGGTAAAACAATAAAGACCAAGGTTGCCAATATTTGCCAAAGGTGCCAATATTAGTGGAGGGCACTGTAAATACTGAACAGAAAGTAATTACTGCAAGATTATTTTCAAATACAATGACAGGATACAGAAAGGTGTTGTTTGGATTTGGGCTGACAAAAAAATAAATAAAAATCAGCAGCAATTAACTTATCACAAGTGAACTTCTATGTGAGAAACACATAGCACCACCCTGCTCTCCAGATCATTACCATGAGAATGATTTCAATATGTTCTTCTTTTGTCAAAGGCATTCTTAAAGTCTATTTGAAAAGAAAATATAATATAAACTAAGTGATGGACAGTGGTGGCTTAGCTGTTAAGGCTTTGGGTTACTGATCGGAAGGTCGGGGTTCAGGCTTGTCACTGTTGGGTCTTTAACCATCTCTGCTCCAGGGACATTGTATCATGGCTGACCCTGCCCTTTGACTTCTTGGCATGCAAAGAAAATAATTTCACTCTGCTGTAATGTAATGCCCAATAAAGACTCATTATCATGAACTAAGTATGAAAATGTTCCCTTATGTATGGAGACATTTGGGACACCCTGAATTTGTAATGGTTAGCTTTTCGACAGAACTTTATCCAGTCTGGATCCTGATGTGATATTTGCTTTTGGGTCTTAATATTCACTTTGAAAATAATTTTTTCCCCCACTAATTGGAATTAGTGAAAAATTTGGTAGTATGCATGCATTGATACATTTATTGCCAAGTAGAAAGCCACTAAGGAGACAGAGATACAGCAGGGCAGATAAATGTGCTGTGTTCATATAATTTTAGATAATGCTGTCATTATTAAAAATGTTTTTTGTTTTCTTTATAATATAATATAAACATTTTTGTCCTCCTGTAGAGCATCAACACCTTTAAAATGTATAATGCTTTGGGGTATTGTATACTACTAATGGC
Source organism: Ameiurus melas (assembly GCA_012411365.1). Taxonomy (NCBI): domain Eukaryota; kingdom Metazoa; phylum Chordata; class Actinopteri; order Siluriformes; family Ictaluridae; genus Ameiurus; species Ameiurus melas. The sequence goes on along the minus strand of CM022766.1, from coordinate 8,247,964 downwards.
AAGAAAGTATGGGGAAAAAAGTCCCAATATATTTAAATTTACTATAACTCACATTTGTGTCTGACAGTTAAAACAGTTAAATAAGGCTGCTGACTACATATATATATATATATATATATATATATATATATATATATATATATATATATATATATATATATATATATATATATATATATATATATATATACATATATATATATACATAATATATATATATATATATATATATATATATATATATATATATATATATATATATATACACATATATATATATACACATATATATATATATATATACATATATATATATATACATATATATATATATATATATATATATATATATATATATATATATATATATATATATATATATATATATATATATATATATTATTTTTTAAGGCTTTGTCAGTATAATTTGGAGAAACATCTACATCATCGAGCAAATCAAATAATCACACATTTATTCTTTGTTCATGCAGTGTACTACAACCAATCAGCACTTGAATTATTTCAGTTCCATAGTGAATCCACACAACACCTGACAAATTCAGTGCATGATCAACAAGTATCAACAAGCATCCAAGTGAATGAGATGAAAAACAATGAAGATAATGAAGATTTGATGACAACTACAGGAAGTGCAAGTACATAGCTATAAAATACTATGGAATTTTGGAATTAATAAACATGCAGTAGTGTGTATTTCTAAAATATTTTTATGAAAATCAATCAACCAATCAATCAACAAGCGCATTTTGCATGTTCTCCCCATTTTGCATTGGTTTACTTTGGGTTCCTATAAACCTGGTAAATGAGCTAAATTGCTATGTGTGAAGGAGTATACAAATTTGTGTGTGCATGGAGCCCTGTTTTGGAATGGTGTCTAATCCACAGTGTATTCCCTTTAGGCTCCAGATCCACCTTAAACCTGACCTTTTCAGCAGCCACCCAGACAGTGTGACCTTCTAGGGAACCAGGTCTAGTTTCTAAATTGGCCATTAAATGGTCCAAACAAAGTGGATGAGGCTCCATTTCCCCATTTCCCCTCCCATTTTAGTCTCTCTCAGTGAAATAGACAAAGGACAAAAGGTAATGCTATACAGCAATGGTTGACCATTATAATTTCATTCGTGGAGTTTTCAGATTTTCAGCAATCCAAAAGAATAACTATCAGAAGATATGTTGTATTTTTAAAAGAAAGTGCTTGGGAAAGTGAAAAGTATATAGCAGTGGAGAAAGGTTGAAATTAATCTTAATCATGTCATGTTTAAACATGCCCATTAGTCGTATATAGATAAACTGTTAGGCTAGGAAATTCCTCTCATTCAATTATATCCAATTGATGACATGCCAGCATTTAGATAGGTTTGCTTGTACAAGAACCTCAGATCCATATTTTAGTAATACAAAATGTATTGAGCCACCCAGTCATCTGTCTAAAATCTTACTAATGTGATGTCACAGGCACCAAAACTTCCACTTCTCTGCTGCTCACTTCTGGTGTAAAAATTTTAGCAGTGCAAAGATTACAGAGCTTACAAACTGCAGTTTTGTCGTCATACCACACAAACACACACACACACAAAATATATAAATACACATATATATATATATACATATATATATATATATATATATATATATATATATATGTGTGTGTGTGTGTGTGTGTGTATAAAATACTTTTTTAATTACCTAAATCTGATGATTTACATCATATCTATGCAGACACTGTATAGGAAATTCTGAAGGGTTCACAAACTTTCAAGCACCACTGTATATAAACAACTGTGCTGTTTATATGTCATTTCAACCACCTAAGAATATGGATTTGGACTTGTCATAAAATCGCTACACCACCAGTTCTGGATAAAGCAGAGAACAGGAGCTTGTTATTGGGATACTGCAACCCCACACACAATACAAAACTTTCAGTATGTTTCCTTTCATGTGTTTATAGCTACTGCTGGTTGAGAGGAATCATCTAAATTGTTTATACATATTTCACTTCAATTTGCATTCACCGGCAAATAAAACAATGATTAATTTCCTGGCTTCAGTTAAAACCGTTTCCATCAACACTGTGCTATAACAAATTAAAGGGCAGAGCCACATTCCAGGCTTGTGAACTGTGTCAAACATCAAAGCAAAAGGAAAGAATGAGAAGATTTATCTTGGGCATTCACAGAAGCTGTTACTCTCTGATATATAATTTAGTAACAGAAAGCCATTTTGCTTGGAAACGTTTGGTATATTCAGAGTAAATTAGATATTGATTTCACATTGGCTAGACAATCAAAGCTCATGTGTTCAAGTAAAATAAAACCATTTGTTCATATTTTAAACCACACTTATAGTGGTTGTACACTTAAAGTTTATGATTTGTTGATTGTTGGAAGAAACACATTGTTAAACAAATGCAGTATTACACTCAGTTTTGTTAAGTGGGACAAACTTTCCACAGTCGTTGTCATGAAATATAAAAGATACTATACTGAACACTGCCTGTTTATTACAGACCTTACACATAGACACAAACTATATTGTGAGCTGCTATGTATATGTGGGAGATACATCCCCACAATTCCCTAGAGAAATCTCTGATCACACTATCTGTCACATACAAAACTTTGGTGTTGTTCAGGGAAATCAGCTATCATTCTTTAGTCATGTTGAGAACTTGACACATACAGGTTTTTCCTTTACATCAATATTATCTGACCATTTCGCTCCGTGGTGGCTCCTCAGGTGCTTGTTTAGTCTCTTAATATCCTGAGATTGGACTACTGCAACTCATTTCTGGCAGGTCTCCCCTGTGTGCCATCAAACCCCTGCAACTGATCCAGAATGCAACTGCACACCTTGTTTTTAAGTTCTCCCACATTACCCATTTTTGAAATCCCTCCACTGGCATATTTGAAACACTAATGCTTGCCTAAAAAATCTAAAAATGGACCAGCCCCCACTTACATGAAGACCCCCAAGCTCTGCACCACATTCCCTTTGAGTCACAAATGTGGCTTGACTTGACCCATCAAGATACAAGGAAGACATGCATCAGGTCTCTTCTCTATACTGGCATCCAGGTGGTTAAACAAATGTCCCTCAGCTGTCTGAACAACTGAATCACTGACAGTCTTCAAATGATGATAGTGTAATGATATTAATTGACTCTGACCTATATGTATGTAGAGATGGGGTTTTTTTTTTAGACAAAACACTTTTGTAAGTCACTCTGGGTAAGGGTTTATGCCATAAAATGGACATGTAAGTCCTCTAAGGTCTGATGGTAAAAATGGGTAGCTAAAGAGCTCTGGGATAGACATTGGGATAGACGAAAAGCCTGTTAGTGCATGACTAAGTGGACCACTAACTCCTTCCTGAGGGTGCAAGCAGAAGGCTCGGGTAAATGGGATCCCTACTGATACAGAAGGCTCCCCCAAGACACCTCCCACAGATTCTCTAAGCTGTTAATTTCACCAACTCCACTATACTGAAAGAATGGTTATGTTACACGGAACCATGTACTGACACATGTAGTCCATTTCTTTCTACCCCTGTAGCTTTCATTTTGCCAGTTAAGGTCCTCAGTCCAATTGTCCTCCTTTCTTTTGTTAGCATTTTGTAGGAGGCTCATAATTCAAAAAAAGTTTTTTTTTAATCTCCTGAAAGATGTTTTCATTCCAATTTTAACATTGTACAATGTATCTTCTGTAATACATTTATCAATATTTATAACACTTGACTGATAAATGTGATTTCTATTATCAATACTAGAGAATATTAAAAGAAAAATTCAAACGTGGTTGGAAACCTCTCCACCATGTTTCACCTTGCTAAAGAAACAGTCCCCTTGGACATAGTTTCAGTGTGCTTGAGTGTAGATTTATAGATTTTTAAATGAGCAAACGAGCACAAACAATGGGAATAATCAGAAACATGTAATAATCAAAATAATTGTCAGACTGAACAAGTGATAGTGTTTCATGATCGACTCAACATTTGCTATTCAGTCAAGCTTGGGAACAAACAATGTCTCTATTGCTGATGAAAGAATCACAGAGTCATGGCCATTGCCACAGCAGTAATGATGGGGTGTTTATTACTTACTTTATCCCTCATCTTCTGATTCGATGACACACACACACACACAAATCAGTGTTTGTCAGATCACAGCTGGGTTTGTGATGAGTGGTTTTTTCCCCTTGAAAAACAAAACAACACCCTGGAGTTAAATATTATGAAACACTCAGTATTTCGTGTCATACACCTTGAAAGTGGACTGTGGGGTTCTATTGTTTTATCCATAATACCATCTGGGTTATGCACAGGGTTATGTAACCCTGTTCCCTGAGAAGGGAATGAGACATTAGTTGAGCTTCACGCTGTGGGAAGCACACTCAACATGATTGGCATCTGAAGTCTGTGTGAAATGACGCCTATTTATAGGTATCATATCACAGCAACTACATTTCCCACCACAAACTACAAACATGGCTGAAAAGGACCACACTTCCTGTACACACGCTCACCTTCTCCGGAGTTCTAACTACACACACCTGCACCCAATCACACACACTCACAACACATCTTATAAAAGACCTTATGAACATTTGTACTTTGTGAAGTAATGTTGAAGGTGGATCTAAGTATAAAGAGCCCTCACTGGACATAGTAGGTGCAATCTTCCTCATTCCAGTGTAAGGAATGGAGTAAGCCTGCAACACTACCGACTGGGCAGCAGTGGTAGGCTCTTAGGAATAATCCCGCCTAGGATATTCGGAGGCCTTGGTTAATTAGTTGAGCCTGCCTGAACAGGGGCCCCAAACATAATCCTTCCTGGTCGTTGATATATGAGACTAACACTGTATTGTCTAACACTTGGTGATCTCTCAACTGAGGAGAAGGAATTCAGTGCTAGGAGTACGGCCCATACCTCTAGGTGACTTATTTGCCACACTAGATGAAGGCCGCTCCAGAGACTGTGAAGGAGGTGTCTGTCATTGCCATCTGTTGATAAAGAGATGCCCCTAGAGTGTGACCCAAGGCTATAAACCGGGGACACCTTCAAGTACTCATGTAGGCAGACAGAGCATGAACGCATCACTGCATGACACTGATTAGTCTCAGGTGTTTCTTGACTGGAGTGACTGGCGGGGATGCCCAGACCTAACCTTATCTGGCTCAGTGTTGATAGGATTGCCCTACACATGTTGGGGATAGACAAGCCCTCATCATTTTTGAATCCCATATAACCCCTAGAAAAATCGCTCTCAACTGGAGAAGCAACTTTCAAGTTCAGGTTCAAACTGAGCCCCAAGCTCCTCACAGGGGTGAGAACAACATCTCGATGTTGAATCGGCAACTTCCTGGACTACACTAGAATTATCCTGTAAACCATATAGTTTGGGAGTCACAAAGGATCCAGTGTGGCACCATTCACGTTGTGGCAGTGGAAGAAGATGAAGCTAGACTGAAAGCAAGAACTGATGTAAATATGCATTGCCTCCAAATGAAAACCTCAGGAACTTCCTGTAATTAGGTAATGGGATGAATACGCGTCTTTTTTTTTTTAGATCTATCATCACAGACCAATCCAAAAACTGAGTCTGTGAAATTATATGTTTGAGCCTCAAGATACTGAATCTGTATTTCTGAAGAGTGCGATTCATACCCCCGCATACCCACTCTTTTCTGTGGACCCGGAAATAATGGCTGCAAAATGTCCCTTCCTCAGAGAGAAGAGGTACATTTTCTCTTGCCCCTTTGTCCCAGAGAGATCTTCTTCTTGGGCTAATGTCAGGCTCTGCCTTGTGCTGAGTACAAGCACGCCCCTGAAATGGGGAGCCACTATGAATGGTAAATGGTCTAAACTTATATAGTGCATTTTTAACCATTTTTAACCTTAGCGTTTCCAAAACGTCTTACACTGGTTCTCATTCACCCATTCCCACACACACTCACACAAAAATGGAAGCAGAGCTGCAATGCAAGGAGCTAGCTTTCCATCAGGATTGCCATTCAGTGTTTTGCCCAGTGACACTTTGGCCGGGAGTTAAACCGCCAAGCTTACGGTTAGTGGGTTGGCGCTCTACCCCACTCGACCACCTGAGCCACAGCTGCCCAAGACCCGGTACCCTTTTCTATGGAGGACAGAACCCAGAGACACACATTTGGCAGTTGTTTCCAGTTGGTCTTTACCGATGATAACTTTCCACATTCTGTTGGAGGGAAAGCATCAGATTTTCGTTGCTCCTGGGGTTGAACCTGGGGATGATATTGACTAGGGGAGCCCTACAGTAATACTGGGGGCTAACTGCCTTTACATCTTCTTGTCCTCTGACACCTCCCTCCGCGGCCCCTCAGGTCCACTTCTTTTTGGCTTTTTGGCACTGATTATCATTTTAAATCAGGCCTACTTGCTGGTCCCTCTGGCATTCTGAGGGGCAAGGCGGGCCACCACACTCATCTGAAGTGCGTCCTTAGAAGTTCAGAAGGTTAGCCTGGTAGGCCGCCACACTGCCATTGTATGCTGAGACCCACAATTAAGACTCCAGCCAATGCCAAGGTGATCTTACATCTCCTGAATAGCAAAGCCAGACTAACTGATGTTGCTGCTGCCACTGGAAATAACTGTCTCACAAGCACTTCCTCCACCTTTGGAATATCGAAATAGCTATATTGTTTATTTCCTCCCAATGGCTGAATAATCCCATGTGGTTGGGTTATAAAAATGGCTGTCCCCAGAAGAGCAACACTTCATGGTGCATTTCCAGGAAAAAAGGGGAGTTTACTCTGGTGAAAGGGAGTGTTCTCCTTCGCACTAGCTTCCCTCTCTGGCTCCTTTTAGATAGAGAGGGCAGGTAGACTCTCCATCATACCAGATGGAGAACCCATCACCCATCAGCTGAGAAGTGAGGGAGCCAAGAGTGGAGCTGCTTCATTGCAACCCTTTTTTCTGTAAATTAATTAGTTGATCAATTCATTTCTTTATTTATTAGTATGTTAAATATATATATATATATATATATAGTCCTGGGATAGGCTCCAGGTTCCCCGTGAGCGACCCTGAAGAAGGAATAAGCAGTTGAAGATGAGATGATATACAGTGCCTTGCGAAAGCAAGTATTCGGCCCCCTTGAACTTTTCAACCTTTTGCCACATTTCAGGCTTCAAACATAAAGATATAAAATTTTTATTTTTTGTGAAGAATCACCAACAAGTGGGACACAATTGTGAAGTAGAACGAAATCTATTGGATATTGTAAACATTTTTAACTAATAAAAAACGAGGGGGTGAAAAGGGGTGCGTGCAAAATTATTCGGCCCCTTTACTTTCAGTGCAGCAAACTCACTCCAGAAATTCAGCGAGGATCTCTGAATGATCCAATGTTGTCCTAAATGACTGATGGTGATAAATAGAATCCACCTGTGTGTAATCAAGTCTCTGTATAAATGCACCTGCTCTGTGATAGTCTCAGGGTTCTGTTGAAAGCGCAGAGAGCATCATGAACACCAAGGAACACACCAGGCAGGTCCGTAATACTGTTGTGGAGAATTTTATAGCCGCATTTGGATACAAAAAGATTTCCCAAGCTTTAAACATCCCAAGGAGCACTGTGCAAGCTATCATTTTGAAATGGAAGGAGTATCAGACACTGCAAATCTACCAAGACCTGGCCATCCCTCTAAACTTTCAGCTCAGACAAGGAGAAGACTGATCAGAGATGCAGCCAAGTGGCCCATGATCACTCTGGGTGAACTGCAGAGAACTACAGCTGAGGTGGGAGAGTCTGTCCATAGGACGACAATCAGTCGTACACTGCACAAATCTGGCCTTTATGGAAGAGAGGCAAGAAGAAAGCCATTTCTCAAAGATATCCATAAAAAGGCTTGTAGCAAAGTTTAGTCTCGTCTAAAGTTTGCCACAAGCCTTTTTATGGATATCTTTGAGAAATGGCGTTCTTTTGCACGCACCACTTTTCAGTTTTTTATTTGCTAAAAAAGTTTAAAATATCCAATAGATTTCGTTCCACTTCACAATTGTGTGCCACTTGTTGGTGATTCTTCACAAAAAATTTAAATTTTATATCTTTATGTTTGAAGGCTGAAATGTGGCAAAAGGTTGAAAAGTTCAAGGGGGCCGAATACTTTCGCAAGGCACTGTATATACACCTTTTTATAAAAAAGCCTTTTTATAGACCATCAATTTAGTAACTTGGCTGATATTTATTTGCACAGATAGGGGGTATAATTAATTATGGATTCCAGCTGTTTCCTTGCTTGACCTGGCCTTGGAGAACTGTTTTTTCTTAGTGTGTTGAATACTTTTTTCCTGTGTCCTTCCACTTTATTGCACATAACTTTATTTATGGACGTTAATGTTTTGAATTCTTTATATTTCCAGATTTCCTGAGTTAATACTGATGTCTAGTGAAAATATCATGTGAATAGCCTCATTGGAAATGTTGATGTGTCCAATACTTATTTACCCCACTGTATATAGGGCAGCATGCTCCAATCCAATAAAAATGATGCACTGGCTCCCCCATCTGGCAGAGAGGGTGGGTTGATGTGAGCTGCACTTTCTCCTTTTTTTTAACCCAAAACTAATGGTGTTGAATCCAGAGGAAAGGGAGACATTGAGCACCACTTGTCTCCGATTCCCTCTCCACATCCATACCGGATCCCCTAGGATCTGGGCTTGCTGCCAACGAGATATGCAAGCATTCTTTTAGCAGTTTACAAGCCAATGTTTTCGAATCTGTTATCAAATCTGACTCAGTAGGATGAAATAGGTCTTGTCCTTGCTGTTTAAAGTAGGGATGGAGAACTGACGACCTTAAATAGGGACATAGTCAGATGGTGGAGTATTTTGAGGACCTCCTGCACACCATGACACACCTTCCATTGAGGAATATAATGATGATAATGAGTCTTTATTGGTCACATATACAGTGAGGGAAAGAAGTATTTGATCCCCTGCTGATTTTGTACATTTGCCCACTGACAAAGAAATTATCAGTCTATAATTTTAATAGTAGGTTTATTTGATCAGTGAGAGACAGAATAACAACAAGAAAATCCAGAAAAACGCATGTCAAAAATTTTATGAATTGATTTGCATTTTAATGAGGGAAATAAGTATTTGACCCGCTCTCAATCAGAAAGATTTCTGGCTCCCAGGTGTCTTTTATACAGGTAACTAGCTGAGATTAGGAGCACACTCTTAAAGGGAGTACTCCTAATCTCAGCTTGTTACCTGTATAAAAGAAACCTGTCCACAGAAGAAATCAATCAATCAGATTCCAAACTCTCCACCATGGCCAAGACCAAAGAGCTCTCCAAAGGATATCAGGGACAATATTGTAGACCTACACAAGTATGGAATGGACTACAAGAACATTGCCAAGCAGCTTGGTGAGTGCAATTATTCACAAATGGAAGAAACACAAAAGAACTGTCAATCTCCCTCGGCCCGGGGCCCCATTCAAGATTTCACCTCGTGGAGTTGCATTGATCATGAACAGTGTGGAATCATCCTCACTACTCCAACTACACGGGAGGATCTTGTCAATGATCTCAAGGCAGCTGGGACCATGGTCACCAAGAAAACAATTGGTAACACGTTACGCTGTGAAGGACTGAAATCCTGAAGTGCCCGCAAGGTCCCCCTGCTCAAGAAAGCACATATACATGCCCGTCTGAAGTTTGCTGATGAACATCTGAATGATTCAGAGGACAACTGGGTGAAAGAGTTGTGGTCAGATGAGACCAAAATGGAGCTCTTTGGCATCAACTTAACTCGCCGTGTTTGGAGGAGGAGGAATGCTGCCTATGACCCAAAGAACACCATCCCCACCGTCAAACATGGAGGTGGAAACATTATGCTTTGGGGGTGTTTTTGTGCTATGGGGACAGGACAACTTCACCGCATCAAAGGGACGATGGACGGGGCCATGTACCGTCAAATCTTGGGTGAGAACCTCCTTCCCTCAGACAGGGCATTGAAAATGGGTCGTGGTTGGGTATTCCAGCATGACAATGACCCAAAACACATGGCCAAGGCAACAAAGGAGTGGCTCAAGAAGAAACACATTAAGGTTCTGGAGTGGCCTAGCCAGTCTCCAGACCTTAATCCCATAGAAAACCTGTGGAGGGAGCTGAAGGTTCGAGTTGCCCAACGTCAGCCTCGAAACCTTAATGACTTGGAGAAGATCTGCAAAGAGGAGTGGGACAAAATCCCTCCTGAGATGTGTGCAAACCTGGTGGCCAACTACAAGAAACGTCTGACCTCTGTGATTGCCAACAAGGGTTTTGCCACCAAATACTAAGTCATGTTTTGCAGAGGGGTCAAATACATTAAACTGCAAACCAATTTATAACATTTTTGACATGCGTTTTTCTGAATTTTTTTGTTGTTATTCTGTCTCTCACTGTTCAAATAAATCTACCATTAAAATTATAGACTGATCATTTCTTTGTCATTGGGCAAACGTACAAAATCAGCAGGGGATCAAATACTTTCTTCCCTCATTGTACAATACAGCACAGTGAAATTCTTTTTCTTTGCGTGAAAGACTCGGAGGATGGCTTGCCCATCACTGAGACTGAGGTCACTCAGGCAGTTAATCAGCTTCTTAGAGCCAAGGCTCCAGGGGTGGATGGGATGTGCCCTGAGAACCTGAAGGTTCTTGATGTTGAGATGTCTTGGCTGACACACCTTTTCATTGTGACACACCTTCCACATTGTGTGGATGTCGAGGACAGTATCTCTGGATTGGCAGACTGGGGTGGTGGTCCCTATCTATAAGAAGGGGGGATGGAAGGTGTGTTCCAACTTTAGGGGATCACACTACTCAGCCTCCTGGGAAAGTCTATGTCAGGGTACTGGAGAGGAGGGTTCAGACATTAGTCGAACCTCAAATCCAGGAGGAGCAATGCAGATTTCGGCCTGACCATAGAACAATCAACCAGCACTTTACCCTTAAAAGGATCATGGAGGGTTCATGGGAGTTTTCCCATGTGTTTTGTGGACTTGTAAAAGGCATATGGCTGTGTCCCTTGTGGGATCCTGTGGACAGTGCTTAGGCAGTATTGGGTACTGGACCTGTTATTATGAGCCATCAGGACCCTGTGCAACCAGAGCGAAAGTCTGGTTATTCCCAGCATCAGGTCAAACTTGTGCACCACCAGGACTGCCCTTTGTCACCGAATTTCTAGGGGTTGAGGGGGTTCTTTTTGGTGAACTCAGGATCAAATCTTTCTTATTTGCAGATTATATGGTTCTGTTGGCTCCATTGTGGAGTGGCCTCCAGCATGCTCTTGGGTGGTTTGTAGCTGTGTGAAGTGGCTGGGTTGAGGATCAGCACCTCCCAATCTGAGGCCATGGTTCTCAGCCAGAAAAGGGTGGGTTGTTCCCTTCAGGTCAGAAATGAAATCCTGCCTCAAGCAGAGGAGTTTAAGTTTCTTAGGGTCTTGTTCACGAGTGAGAGTAGAGTGGAGCAGGAAATTAATAAATAAATCACTGCAGCATCAGCAGTTATGCAGATATTGTACCAGGCTGTCATGGTGATGAGAGAGCTGAGCTCAAAGGCAAAGTTTTACCAATTTACAATTTTTGTCAATTTACTTTTCAATCTACATCCAAACCCTCATCTATGTTCACAAGGTTTGGGTATGACTGAAAGATTGAGGTCATGGATACAAGCAGCAGAATTGAGCTTCCTTCGAAGGGTGATTGGGCTCAGACATTTGGGTAAGCTCAAAGTAGAGTTGCTTCTCCTCTGCATCAAAAGGAGCCAATTGAGGTGGTTCAGGCATCTGTTTAGGATCAATTTATTGTTACGGATCGTAGACGAGGCGGATGCAGGTGCAGATCATAACTCTTTATTAAAGCAAAACACAAACTCCAAAGCAAACGTAGCATAGAGCAATGTCCTTCTTGGCATAAATAGCTGCTACAACATTAACTAATACCGTTACCATGACAAACTTAAACAACTCAACCGCTACAAACGTGTCTACATAACTTGGGACATACAGCATTCCTACAAATAATCACGAGCAAAAAGCTCAGTAACTCAGGCCTTTAAATAACACAGGACATCAACTTAGAATTACCTGCACCTGTTTAGCATCAGTGCTAACACGCACGCTAACCCAGAAGTGTGCGGATCAAAACAGAGTCCTTTCTCTTCAACTGAAGCGCTTTAAGATTGTGCTCCTGATCTCAGCTTGTTACCTGTATAAAAGACGCCTGGGAGCCAGAAATCTTTCTGATTGAGAGAGGGTCAAATACTTATTTCCCTCATTAAAATGCAAATCAATTTACATTTTTCACATGCGTTTTTCTGGATTTTTTTTGTTGTTGTTATTCTGTCTCTCACTGTTCAAATAAACCTACCATTAAAATTATAGACTGATCATTTCTTTGTCATTGGGTAAATGTGCAAAATCAGCAGGGGATCAAATACTTCTTTCCCTCACTGTATGATCAAAACCTGGTGTACTTCTATGGCCTAAGATGTTTTTCAAGTACGTGGTCAGAGAGTTTAAGTGCCATATTATTTCCACACAGCAATATGTCCACGCCCGGCTATTTGTACCCATGTACCTATATAAACCTCTGTTATTCTACAATAAATCTGACATCTCTATAAACTGCTCTGGTTGCCAGTGTGTTCATTTAGACTCTCCAGGCCTGCATACTCTACCACGTAGGCCTGTAAACCACGTGCGCTAGTTTTTCTTTGAAGTAAATGAACAAAGAGGCTGAAAAGGGTGACGGAGGAAATGTGAAGATAAAGCTGTTATTTGCTTTATCCTTACAGTCTATAACTTAATTACAGGAAAACACTACAAGCATCAATAAAGAGCTTCATCTGAAATTACCCTTCCTTCTCGACATATGCTTCATCATAGCCTAGTGAAGGAACATAGATTACCACCTGTATGGTCACTTAGTGATTTCAACTGACCATTACAAAGTAACAAATCTGAAACACATTCTATATACTTTCCTACAAATTTTTTTTTCTTTGATTAAATATAGTATAGTGCCATGTTTTTGGTGTGAGACACTAGGTGTTAGTAGTGTCTAGGTGACACTAGGTGTTACTAGTGTTACTAGACACGAAGTGAAATAATACATTGGCTTTAGGACATAGCTAAATTTCTACAGGATATAGGAAATGCTTCTATTAATTCCACTGACAACCTCCACTGACAGGCAATACAATAAAACTCACAAGCCAATTAAATTAGTTTGTCTTCTATATTATGATGATATATTGCATACAGTAGTTCTCCAAATTTTCATCAGCAATATCCAAAGGTATATTCAACAGAATGGTTTCAGCTAAGCAACATGTTGTCATTTCTTGCTCTTCAACCAGTTCTTTATGTCTGCATTATCAGGGAGTTACAATTTACAGCATTGTTGGAGCTGTCTTTAGGGACATGGACATATCAAGATGTATTTTATTTCAATATCAATATTAATAATCAATATCCATCAGCTTAAGTCATGTTAACATGTTAACAATCAATATATTTATATAATAACATTTACAGTGCCCTCCACTAATATTGGATATTCAGTGAAAACCTGACTGCTTCTGCCAGAAAGCTTAATATGTTCAGGGTTGGATCTTGCAGCAGGACAATGATACAAAACAGACATCAAAATCAACATAAATATGGTTTACTGACCACAAAATCAAGATCTTACCATGGCCATACCATGTATTTTTGTGAATTTATTGAACAAAAGATCAAAAGGTTAAACAATAAAGACAATATTTCACAGCCTTCTTTTGCTCAAGGGTGCCAGTATAAGTGTAGGGCACTTTTTTTCTTTTTTTTTTTTAGAACAAGACCACACAAGCAAATCACCATCATATACATATCATTAGGAAGTCCTTTCTTCCTGGAGAATAAGAAGCATTTTCATATGGGTCAGTCATTGTATACAAGCAAATCCAATTGCTGTGGAAGTCATACATTGAATCACAAATCAGAATCAATATTTGAGCTTGGTTGGAATTATAATCACTCTTTTAAAATGCTCACCATTACAGAAGGCTTACAGCCCCCAGATACTAGGAATCCTTTCTTACTACAATTATATAAAACAGAACATTTAGTATTCGCCCTAAGGCAAGATGTGAGTTGAAAAGTTTTATTTGAGGTTTGAATGAAAGGATTTGCAGACAACACAAATCAGAGTGATATACTGAACACAATTCCCTCATTAAAATCTGTGTTATAAATAACACATGGCTTTTTACATTATCAGTTCTTACTCAGATCCGCCCAGAGGCTATAATATAATTATATAATAAAATTATATAATTTTATAAAATAAAAATCAAACTGCTATAGTATCTACTTAATCTTATCTATCCAAGTCTATTTGGGTGATTTTACACAGGGGGTCATCTGTTCACATGCACAAGGTGCACTTAATGTGATCACAGAATGCATTTGTATTGCAGTTTGCAATGCATGTTCATATACTAAGGCTGGATCTCATCACACAAACCTAATAAATGTGTTTTGCGTGAGGTGCAAATTGTGGTTAAAGAGCCGCTATGAAATAGTGATATATTTCTTGGTTAACATTTATCTACATAAAAAAATAAATAAATAATTCACAATAGCATAATGTCAAGAACACCATATAATAACTAAATTGAATGGTACTCAAGCCACACTATTTAAAACAAAAATAAATAAATGAAAAGAAGTTGTGCTTCCCCAGCATAGTGGACTTAATTATTACCAAATAATTACCAATAATTAAATTGGGTAGTACCTGCTGCCAGCGGAATCATCAAACAATAGATTGTAAAATTGACACTGAATGAAAACGTAGCACTCAAAGTAAAATATTGTCTAACTTTATTGCAAAATTAACAGTATTGACTGTACCAAGAAAGTATACTGTAGTTTTTAAATATATAAATATATAAATATTAAGAATAAATATTAAAGTAAATGAAAAATATACAGCCAAACTGAAGCAAAAAGTAACACTGCAAATTCAAATAAAAATAGAGACATCCAAAATGAAAAACAACTTCAAATAACAACAGCAAAATTTGACAGTGATAGCTTTTATTTCGCCTCTAGAGTCCTCTCTAGTACTGTACAATCTTCTCAGCTGTTTCCACAATGGACACAACCAGAAAAATTGTGTGGATTTTTGCCTAAGCTTTTGCCTTACTAGGTATATATATACCCATCCATCTTCAACAACTTATTCCTTCTTCAGAACCTGGATCCTATCCCAGGAAGCATCGAGCACAAGGCAGGGTGCCAGTCCATACACACAATCAAATACACACTCACACACCCATTCATACCAACCTACCAATCAGCCTACCACATCTTTCGACTGGGGGAGGAAACCAGAATATGCAACATGCAAACTCCGCATACACGATCCCGGCGGGAATCAAACCCCGGACCCTGTGAGGCGAACGTGCTAACCACTAAGCCACTAAGCCACCGTGCGCCCCTATATATGTGTGTGTGTGTGTGTCATACATGCTGTGCAATCATGGCCCTCCTACTAAATCAGATGTGGCATAACTAAATCATAACGATTAGCTTTTTTTTTCTGTTCGCCCTTCTAACTGCTGTTTAAGTTAATTTATAATTTTTTTTATCGAGCTAATTTCGTAGAGGTAATCATTTAGGTATTATAGACTCCTTTGGTGTTTGTAAACAAAAAGAGATATGTACAACCTGATTTCAAAATGACCCAAGTCGAGAATTAAACTGGAGCTGCTTGGTTATAATCTGATTGAAGAGTCAATCAAGAATTTTATTGAGGAATTGAATTTACATTAGCTACACTAATTATAAATTTTGATTATCAAACAAATATATATATTTTTCCTTTTAATGGTATATTCTACCATTTTCCAGATCAAGTAGATTCCATAATAAAAAATTGTGAGGGGAAAAATTAAGGAATCACCAAAAAAAAAAAATCACAATTAGTACTTTGTTGCTCCTCCTTGGGTTTCCTAGTTTTCCTGTTATAACCTTCCCATTTTGTTTATACTTGCACCAAATTTTAGACATATCTGACTGGGAACAACCAAAATCTTTTGCCACACTACATGGAGTTTTATAATCCCTTCCATTGTTTCAATTGACAACTCTCTTTTTGGGGCCACAGTTCCTTTCAAAAAGTCCAAGGTTAAGGTGTGTAAGCACACTCATTTAACTGCAGACTAATTTGCATTTTTAGACTTCTGCTGGTATTTGTTTTAGAAATGCAAATTACAAAGTGATTCCATAATTATTTTCCCCTGATTGATCTGGAAAAAAACGCCATTAATTTAAACGATGTCATTTAATTTGTTTGAGGTATGCATCACAAAGCCAGAATATTCAGCTTGTATACAAAAATAATTTTTTGTCATATCTGTGATTTGTTTATTGCTATGAAGTTAAATAGCCGGGTGCACATCCTCTATGTGTGGTGATTCCATAACTTTTGCCAGGGATAGTATTAGCTTCTCAGTATTGTCAGTGGTGAAAGAAACCTTTATGAAGGCATAAAATACCTGCAGCAGTAGGTCTGAGTCCCACAGGAGAGACGATTCGTGCATCTAATGAAAAGCGTTTTGTCCACAGGAGTGAGAGAAAGCTTTCATACTACACACAGGCCCAAGGTCAAATCTCCACCAGGGAGCAAAGTGCAGAAGAAGAGGACAAGAAGAAGAGGTTTCTTTTTTGTTTATGTGAGTGTGGACAAAGAGAGCTGTGAAAAAAATGTCTTTATTATTTAACATTTTGATCTTTTGTTTAATAAATTCTGCTCTCATGGATATCAAACAATTGCAAACAAAACACAGGTATATCAAAACACACACACACACACACACAAACACACATATATAGATATGTATATATCTGTTAAATATAGGTGTGCCACAATTATTGGCACCCGTTTAGTTAATACTTTTGTTACCTCCCTTTGCCAAGATAAAAGCTCCGAGTTACCCAGATGAGGATGGGTTTCCCTTCTGAGTCTGGTTCCTCTCAAGGTTTCTTCCTCAAAAAACATCTTAGGGAGTTTTTCCTTGCCACCGTCGACACTCAGTGGCTTGCTCAGTTGGGATAAATTCCATTTGTTTTATACCTGTTTGTCTCTGTTTATCTGTTCCTGTTTGTCTCTCTTTATCTGTTTCTGACTGTTTATACCTGTTTTTTATTTCTGTAAAGCTGCTTTGAGACAATGACTTTTGTAAAAAGTGCTATACAAATAAAATTGAATTGAATTGAATTGAAATTGAATTGAGTCTTCTCCTATAATCCTGATGCGGTTGGAGAACACATGGCAAGGGATCTGAGACCATTCCTCCATATAGAATCTCTCCAGATCCCTCAAATTTCAAGGTCCACGCTGTTGGACTCTCCTCTTCAGTTCACTCCACAGGTTTTCTATGGGTTTCAAGTCAGGGGACTGGGATGGCGATGGCAGGACCTTGATTTTGTCGTCAATAAACCATTGTTGTGTTGATTTTGATGTACGTTTTGGATCATTGTCCTGTTGGAAGATCCAACCATGGCCCATTTTAAGCTCTCTGGCAGAGGCAGTCAGGTTTTCATTTAATATCTGTTGATATTTGATAGTCAATAACACCATATATATCCTAACAAAATGTCCAGGTTCTCTTGCAGAAAAACAGCCCCAAAACATTAAAGTGCCACCACCATATTTAACCGTGGTTTCATATGACCATAGAACCCGATCCGATTTGAAGTTCCAGTAGTGTCTGGCCAACTGATGATGCATCAGTTGGCTTTTTTTCTTGAAACCCTTCCAAACAACTTGTGGTGATGTAGGTGATTTTGGATTATAATTTTGGAGATTTTCTGACCCAAAGACACAACTAACTTCCGCAATTCTCCAGCTGTGATCCTTGAAGACTTTTTGGCCACTCGAACCATCCGCTTCACAGTGTGTTGAGACAATACAGACACACATCCAATTCCAGGTTGATTCATTACATTTCCATTTGACAAGTACTTCTTAATTATTGCCCTGATGGTAGAAGTAGGCCATTTATTTCAATTATTGTACTATTTTCTTATAGCTTCTTCCCATTTTATGAAGCTCAACAACCTTTTGCTGCACATCAAAGCTGTATTCCTTGGTCTTCCCCATTGTTATGAATAACTAAGGGAATTTGGCCTATGTCTTACCTCATATTTATACCCCTGTGAAACAGGAAGTCATGGTTGAACAATTTCCTGTTTCTAGTTACCCAGGTGTACTAAAATGTATAATATCAATGGAGATATACTTGAAATATATTTTTCTCATAGGAATTCATAGGAAATTCATAGGGGTGCCAATAATTGTAGCACACCTATATTTAACAAAAACCTTTTGTTGGCTAAACCTATGTTTTGTTTGCAATTGTTTTATATCCATGAGAGTGGAGTATATATGTGAATATTTTTGAACAAAAGATAAAAATTTTAAACAACACAAAGACAATTTTTCACAGCCTTCTTTGCATATATTTACCAAGGGTGCCAATATTAGTGGAGGTCACTGTATTTATAGATGTACATGGAGCATTGCAGGAGTAATTTGGGAAGGTAGAAAGGCAACCTCTCTAAAGGGCCTAACTGTTGGTAAAAATTAAATGGGCGGCAAAATATGGCAATAGGGACTTGGAGAAGAAAAATAAATACAATAAGAAAATAAGGAAAACCCGACTACACCACCCTGGTGAATATACCAGGGAAATACCCAACTTGGAGACTTGGATATGATTATTAAATATGTATTTATTAGAGCAACAATAAATAGTTTCAGATAAAAAATATTTTCAAATTATGATAAAATGCAGATCTTACTGTCAATTATACTCGAGGACAATCAGCATGCTCACAATTTGCTACTGTCAAAGCAGACGCCAACCAAAAAGACACTTTAAACAAATTACAGGGTTCAGGTTTACCAGCAGCAGAGTGGGTTGAGTTATCTCCTGAAAAAATGCATCACCCACACCTTCACAACTCACACCCACATGCACCTGCATTTAGAAACGGTTTGCACGCCACAGAAGAGATGGTCTGAGGTTCACCTCCAGTGAAACATAATGCAGTAAGCATCCAATGGCACTGCATACCAAGCAAACTTTGGTTTAATTTGTGGCATTATGTACTGTTTCAATGACAGTGGGAAAAGGTTTACTACAGTACAGACAGTAGGATGAATGCCTTATTGATATTTAAAATAGCGTTTCATAGGACCGGAGCACTGTAATTAGCTCACCTTTGACATACCATGCATCTTAACAGCGCTGCTCTTCATTGCTAAAATGTGTGTGATCAACAGGTTGGATGTGTGTGCAAACCTGTGATTCTTAGCTCCACCCCCTCAACAAGCACAGAAATGGTTCTGAGTGTGGACTCAAGTATTCAGGCCAAGTGTGAAATCGCCCTTAGTGTACTGAACTTTTTATACAAGCTCCAGTCTAGTTTCTAGACTTAACTAATGCAACTCTCTACCTGCTAGTTTCATACGCAAAACCGCCTATTCAGAGCATTCGGAATGCTGCTGCGCACCTGATTCATAACCCCTTGAAATTCTTTCATCTGACACTCACCGTTGAGGTCAATCGACTGTCTGCTTATAGCAGCAAGTATACACTCAGAACTCAACTTTGCATTCCAAGCATCAAAATGCTCTGCATTATGTCTGTGCACCTGGGTACAAAACTACACACCTGCATGGCAGCTCAGGTCTTCAGCTTCAGAGCGACTGACACATCCTTCTCTGAAGTTTAAGCAGCCTTGTGTCTGAAGTCCAATTGCACACTTTCTTATGGAATGTGAAAAAGGTTATATTTTGCCACAAAACAAGCATGTTTTACTTTGGTGAAGGCATAAAAACAAAGTTTCGCACCGTAACGTAAGCTGTAATCAACACCAATATAAAAAAATTATGCAAAATTCATTCAAACGGCAATTGTTTTGGAATTAGAAATGCAATTCTATAAAATGATAATGAGCTAGATATATAAAATTATTTAGCATATGTATGCAGGCTATTCCGCAAGCTTATTGCACTGTCCTTTTAGTTTTTCTTATATAGTATATAGTTATCTGACTGTTACATCATAATTTTTTTTTATCTCGCTGTATTTATTAAGTCTGAGAGTTTTTCATTTTCTTAGCTTCTGTATGTTATTTATTTTAAGCATTGAGGTTGAACTATTTTTGAATTAGTTAGCTAACTGACACATTTAACCTGAGCTGTTTTAAGTGGGATTTTAAAATAAAAATAATTTACAGTATACCTTTCTCTTACATTACCTAGCTTAAAATTGCTCTAATAATTGCTCAACACACATGAAACTATGTGATTGATTAGGTTATGTAGCATGTATATTTTGTATGTGTTCTCCTATCATATTAATATCTTGAGTTTAGTAAAACTGAGGCAACTTGGGTCACAGGCACATAATTGGTCCAGCAGCATGAAAAAGGGTTTTTTTGTTTGTTTGTTTGTTTGTTTGTTTTTTGTTGATGGTTTTTAAATGATTGGAATTATTTTAGTTCTTTACTCAGTGGACATATTGTGTGCTGTACTTCTTTGGGTTTTTTTATTTATTTTTTTAGCTGTGTGTTATTTCTAGAGCATTAATGATTAAATTCTTTTACTCTTGGAATCTAAGGTCAGTCTGCTGCAGCCATTTCTGAGGCTAGGAAAGAGTACATTGATTAGGTAACATGTACAGTGGGGTTCATTTTAAACCTTAGCCCAGCAGTTCCCTAAATGAAGGTGTTTGCTTATATCATTTTGAGTGTGATAACAGCATACATAGGTGTTGTTAGTAAATGTGTGTGTGTGTGTGTGGGGGGGGTTGTTTCGCAATAAAACAGCTTGTTACATAAACAGGTAGCAGTTGAAACTTGCATGGTCAAACTTGTAATTCAGTGAGAATAATTCTCTTTATAGATCTGTTTCAAAGCCCTAGCCTCACACATTAATGTAACCTCTGCTCCAGTGCCAGCTGTAGGAGCTAGGATGGATCCTCCAGGTGAAGATAATAGTTTTTGGATTAATGATAGAAAGGCTAGAAGGTGTGCCTTCAGAGGCTTCCTGCTTCAATCTGTACAATTACAGAGAGGCTGAGTGCCAGGAGCTACAGGAGGAGGTTACTTATTACTCTGACACAAACAGGCGTTCAATGGTGATTATGTTGTGAGGAATGTTAGGGTTAGTGGTATGTTAGGGTTAGTGGTAAGCTTGCGTCTTGGTGCATATGTGCTGGGCATAAATAAAAAAGAAGAAAGTAGTTCATCTTTTTTCTCCCCCCAGAATTTCTAGCAGATTCCCCCAGATTCCCACCCATCATGCACCCCTCCCCATCACAAGACAGCTACCAACCAGCAATCCATTATCACTACTTTATCCTCTAAAGATGATGACCCAGGGTGCACCATGTTACAAGAACGTTTAGATGAATTTAGTCCTATTGGATATAATGAGCTCTATACCTTCATGCTGTCCTACAGAGAAACCACATGTGTCCTTGACTCAGTACCAACCAAGTTATTCGTGGAATTATAAGCAGTCACTGGGGAGTACTTACTAAATAATACATTTGTCATTCAGCTTGGGCAATGTTGTGTTGTCCTTAAGGAGTTTAAGGACCTACAGTCATGTGAAAAAATAAGTACACTCCATGGAAATTGTTGGTTTTTTTGACATATTTGGACAAGCAAACGTTTGATCATCTTTGAAACAGTGCCTGTTAATGAAGTTAATAGGATCAATTAATAGGATCAATAACGATCAATTATTTATTCATCAGAAACATTGATAAATGTGATATTCTCCTGTGGAAAAGTAAGTACACCCTTGCACACAGAAGCTAGTATTACCCCATTTAGCAGAAATGATTTCTTGTAGGAGTTGAGCATAATTGGTTGATATTTGAGGATTTTCTGCCTACTGTATGACATTTTAAATCCCTTGCCAGACTCATAGGCATCTACAACCTTTTTTCTGAAGGCTTTACAGAACTCTTTAGAACTTGACATGATGACACCAAAAACCTCAATAACAAAGGGAACAGCAGACACTAGATATGAGAGGGGTATAAATAAGACCGGTTCCACCTGCATTCCCAAAGCAGGTTCTAATCACTGGCACACAATCTTGAACACTTAATTCTAATTTAATGAATTTGAAGGTGTGATAAATGTAGTGGTGTATTTACTTTTTCCATGTGATTGATCGTTTTTATAGTTAATATAAATTGTGAAAATTACTACAAAGTGTATGAACTTTATTAGTAGGCACTATTTGAAATAGAGATGCAACAACTAATCGATAAAATCGATAATAATTGATTACGAAAATCATTGTCAACGAATCTCATTATTGATTAGTTGGGGGAGATTTACTCATTATGTTATTTCTGTTCCAAAAATACGCTTCGGAGAGTAAATACTAAAGTTGTGTCCCAAGTGAAGTACTGTACACTTACACTGTGCACTATGGTCTAGTGTGTGGATTTTAGAAAGGTAATCTCATCTCAAATATAACACTAGCGGGTTTTTTACTAACCGGAAGCATAAGCCACCTCCTAGATGACAGTGCTTGATGTCACACGCAGAGTCACCGACACTGACGTTCTTCAGTTTACTGTTTCTGTCAGTGTTACCTTTTATTCCCAACTTGACCTCAGTCCTCATCAGACGGAGGAGAAATCATCATAATTTTGGACTGGAGATTAAATCAGTGCTTTTTGTGCATAAAAAAAATAATTATCTCTCTCTTTCATATATATATATATATAATATATATATATATATATATATATATATATATTATAAAACTAACTAACTAAATATATATAGTTAGTTAGTTAGTTAGTTTCTATAAAAAATATTTTATATATATAGTTAGTTAGTTCTTATATATATATATAATAAAAAAATATATATATATATATATATAAGTTAGTTCTATTATATATATATATATATATATATAAAATAGAAACTAACTAACTATATATATATATATATAAAAAACAACTAACTATACATATATATATATATATATATAGTTAGTTTTTATTTATATATATAAGTACTTATGCATTTCTTTTTTTTTTTTTTTTGGATTCACAAGCACTGAATTAAACTACAATCCTAAATTAATAATATATATTCTTGTGTGTGTGTGTTGGGTTCTTTTCTGTTTTGGACAAACAGTTGTGTAAAGGTTTAGTCTGAATTTATATTTGTAACACTCAGTTTGTGGATTTGATTTTAAATAAACAACAAAAAAGGCACTGAAAGTTTGCCCCTACCCCCATCCGATTAATTGGTTAACCGGGGGAAAAAAAAAAAAAAAAAAAACAATCGGCAACTAATCAATTATGGAAATTATCATTAGTTGCAGTCCTGGTTTGAAACATTACCAAATACATCAACCAACAATTTCCATCGGATGTACTTATTTTGTCATGTGACAAAATAAGTAGGCCCTGATCTCTCCAGCTATCTTTCTAAGACTTTTGAAGAAAGTTGTTGCCCAACAGCTATGCTGTTTTCTAAGTAGTAATAGCAAGCATGATTCATTTTATCTGGATTTTGAAAGCATCATAACAGGCAGCACTAGCTAAAGTGGTCAGTGACCTATTGATTGCCTAAGACTGTGGATATGCTTGTGTTTTAGTACTTTTGGACTTAAGCACAGCATTTGACACTAGTGCCTATGACAGGCTTGAAGACACAGTTGGGTTAGGCAGACAAGTTCTTACATTGTACCTAACCGCTGGAAAAGTGTTTGAGAAAACCTTTGGAATGCTTGTTCTATAAGTAATGAATAAAACATATCAGGGTGTAGCGTTACAGGAAAATAATCAACACCTGGGTGGTGCTGGAAATTGCAAAATCCTCTTTCCTGAAGTCTCTCCTGTGGCCAAAAACTTCTGGAACGTTACAAAGCACTGACACCCAAGACTATAATAGAAATCATCTTACAGAATGTTTTGTCATATCAATGATTATAGATGTGTTAATTTACATTGAAGTTTTTATCCATGTATTATTAGAAATACAAGTGAATGAATTACTATAGAAATATTGATGTACTAGAATGATTATTATTATGAACGTGTGATCTGAATTGCAGCCAGTACAACTACAAGAGCCATGCTGAATCCGACTCAAGAATTAAACACCACTCTAGTATAACTGGTTTTAAAGTGAAGTGCTTTTAAAAGGTGCAGCATTTTTCAATGTGTTGAGGTAATTTACACGGAAACAGGAAGTCAGGACGGGACATATCGAGTGGCCCCTCCTCCTTTGTAGATAGCCAATAGCATTTAGCTTACCTCACAGCTCAGGCTAAGAGGTACTTGACAGTCCCCAAGCAATAAATTGAATGAATTCAAGTAATTTCCTTCTTAACCAATGTACAGTTGGAAAACAGAATAAAACATGCAAAAGACATATTTACAACCCATGGTTGCTGATATGATTTCTCTTGCTCAACAACAACTTCGGCAAGGTGATTTTTAGAATGTTGGGGAGTGACACTTCAGATTCTAGAAAGTATTTGACTGGTCAGAAAATCTGATGAGAAGCTGAAGTGCAGAATGATGTCATCAAAATTGTTGATTGGTGCTAGAGAGAGACTTTCTGAATGCATATATCTTCTAAATGTGATCTTTGTCATTTTTTAAGCACACTAGCTTAAAAGCCACAAGATGTCAATTCTGACTTCCTGGGGATTAAATCTAATTAAAAGTATACTTCTTTAACATCATCTTACCACCTATTCTTAGACTTAGGACTTACTATGTTCAAATTCTCATGGTGCATTGCAATTCTCATAGACTGTGTTATTTCACTGTGATTTTCATTCATTCTTTAAATGTGCTTATATCATACATACATACATACATACATACATGTTTTGATATTGTAATAATTTGTATGTAAAGCACTTTGAGAACTCATCATAAAAAATATTAAGACTTACACGAACATGCCAAAAAGGGGAGCATTGCCACAAGCACTGCCACACACACACTCTAACCTTCTGTGAGGTTGTTGCTGTACAGAAGGTCCTGTCTAAAGGGGGTTTTCGGGATGTCAGAGCAAAATGAGCTACGACGTGTTGAACATTTGGCAGATGGCTCCCTTCGCATTGCCAGGCCCTTTCAATGCTGCTCTCAATTAGCTGCTTGGTTGCTTTTTTCATGTATCATTATGGGACTGTGTTATACATGAAAACAGAACAGGGAAGAATTTAAAGTAAAAGCTTTGTAAAGTCTAAACCAGCCCACCAAAGAAGAAAAAGGGTTTCACTTAAAGAAGTCAGATCAAGCATGAACAGAGCACTAGCTTCTGTCCGTAAACTGTAAAACTAGAACCAACTAAATATTTCAAAATTGCTGATTATTGTGTGTTCTATAGGCTTAGAGCGGTAAGACAAAGCTGCACAGACCTCCAGCATGACTAATCACCCAAAAACTGAGAGGGCATATAAGAGAGAATGATATATTTATGAGGGTTAATTATGTGTCTAGAGAACTGGAGAACTAAAGAGAGACAGACAGAGAATGTGAGGGAAAGAGAGGACAGAGACAAGAAATGAAATAACTAAGTGAAAGAAAAAGTCAAAGAACAAGGGAGAGAGAAACTAGTTCATAAGGACCTACTTTCAGACTCAGGATTCTTTGTTAATATGGCTTGTAACAGTGAAGCCAACTCATGCAGGGCTGGAACCTTGGTCTCCAGGGTTTGGAGGCAAGAACTCATTCAAGCAAATTACCCACAAATACAGATACAGGGCTCGAGTGCAGAGCAAGCCAACGGCCAAAGGATTGACTGAAAGCTCAGGCCTAATTAAACCTAGGCTGACAATAGAAAGTAACACATTGCTCTCCTCCACTTTTTTTTTTTGCTGCATATTACCAAGATGCACCCAGGAAATTTTATTTACTTAGTTATTTTTACCAGCTAAGAATTGTACCACTTATCAATGTTAACACGAGACTAAGCACTGATTGAATGGAGGGCTCTTCTTAAATACACCCAGGCACAGCTGGATCTGATTACAATTAAACAGTGCTCTCTGCCTCCATATGGTGGCAGAAGACAGTCTAGCAAGGTTTCTGGCAGCTCTCTGCCTCCCTCTAGAGATAATACAAGGCAGAGCCAGTTGTCCATTTACAATGGCCCCTGGTCTCATTCACTACAACAGTGTTTCTCAAACTGGGGGCCTTGGCCCCCTTCATGCGGGGGTCCACAGGCTGATAAAATCTAAGACTGTTTAAAATTGATAGATAGAGGACATAGTCTCTTAGCTGACGCTCAGAAGAGCCTAGTGTGAAAAAAAAAAAACACGAAATTTTGAGTTTGAGATATCCTTGCAGTTTTTTTTCTTGGAAAAGATTTTGTGGAGGCTGAAGTAAAGCATTTGTAGGTAGGAAATGATTAAAGTAAATAGTGTTCTTGCCTTATGAAAGTGAAATCTGATATTTAAATCTGTATTGAAATGTTTTACTGCACCTGTCACCAATATGAATAAGAAGCATATGTAAATATGTGCCAGGAAAAAAATACATAAATGCTGTGGCTGAATGTGTGCAGATGGCTGGAAATATACTTATGGAGGACAGGCTGTTTACTCTTCCTATATGGCAGTGAATGCAGAGACTGCATGGTTCCAAATACTGCATGGCTGCATGGTTCCATTTGAAGGCTTTTAGTCATTGTGGTCATACACTATAAATACTGTTCCCTGAGAAGGGAACTTCGACGTTGCATTTAGCATAACAGTATGGGAACGCCTTGCGCGCGTGACCGGTATCTATCTGTAAAATCATGCTTCTACTTATAGGCCTGCCATGATCATGTGACGTGGCAATTAAGCGCGTTGCATAATATACTGTATATTTGGCACCTGTGAACCATGCCGCCAGCCTTATTATCTTCAGCGAGACTGCATGTCTGTTGTTTGTGTGACAAAAACGCTTCATTTCTACTCGATATTTTCTCAAAATCTCTTAACTTTTCTATCCCTTTTCTAAAGGAAAAGAGAGTAAGTAATGAGCGAGAAAGAGTTCAAGAAGTGTGTAACATGCTCCCGTTTCATCACGGGGAAAAGTGCACACTTTCTCTGTAAAGTGTCAGCGGTGTAGTATGCGATGGTGGCCTCGAGAGGCTGCGCATGGTAACACTACATTAAGCAGCTCGACTCGCGTCTTCTCGAAAAAACTAAACAAAACGGAAGCTGAAGCGAGTTGGGTTTCAGAGCCTCGCGGATATGGGTGGGCTGCTGCCGAGGCAGCCAACCGTCTCAGGTTCGGGGGATTTCTTAGATCCGGAAGAGGAGCTGGAGACGAGCGCTGCTCTATCTCTTGCTCTGTCTTCCAGGTTCGGCTCTCCACTGGATTTTGGAGTTCATGTCGCGACTCCTCCTCCCTCTATGGAAAGCCAAAAGGGTAATAATTCCTCTGTGACTCCGAGGAGTTAGAAGGATGTGTTAAAAAATGGGAGCATCATATAAAGGTTGAAAAGTTCAAGGGGGCCGAATACTTTCGCAAGACACTGTATGCTCAAGGTGGAGGAGCTAGCTTGCTAGCTACCTCTCTCCACCGACGGTAGGTAATTATGGGGGCCGGCTTGCATCCAAAGTGGCATTGGTGAGCAAGCCTATGCAGTAGTAGTCTTGCTTGTGGGTCACTGCAGACAATGACAGGGTTGCAGGCCTACCAAGCAGACCTGCTGAATGAGTTCGACATATGGCGATGTTGTCTCAAGCACACCCGAGCGGCCAAGAGTGCAGCCTGGGCCAGCACTAGTGGGACGGAGACCCAGAAGGTGAGTATGGCGGCCTGCCAACCCCCACAGACAGCCAGGGGAACCGGGCGGCCGCAGTCACGGTCTGCTGTTAGGCCTGATCTGTTAGGCAAAGAAGAGCAGTCCTGAGGGGCTGTGGAGGGATGGATCTGGGGACATGAGATTGTTAGGACAGGTAGCCCCCAGTGCTACTGTAGGGCCTCCCCTAGCCAAGGCGGTCCCCAAGTTTTCAGTGTTCTCTGGTCAGCGAGCTGTCACAGGGCGATGAAGATCTGATGCTTCCCTCCAATAGAATGTGGAATTGCTGAACGCCCCTGTTAAACCTTCCGGACTGTTTGGCGGTGCAATAAATGCCATCGCCAACAGGTTTCACAATGCAAAACAGCAAACGGCGGCGTTCAGCCAGTTCCTTCCCTGTCGCATTGAGTTCGCACAGGCCTCCAAGAGTGGAGCCCGGGCCAGTGCTGGTGCGAGGGAGACGCAGAAGACGAGTGTGGTGGCCCGCCTCCCCCCCAGAAAGCCAGGGCGACCGGTCAGCCACAGCCACAGCCTGCTAAGAGGCCTGATCTAAGAATGATCATAAAAGCAAAGCAGGCAAGGAAGGAATGGTCCTGATGGGCCACGGAGGGACATATCAGGGAACATGAGGCTGCTAGGGCAACCAGCCCCCAGTGCTACTGTAGGGCCTGCCCTGGCCGAGGCCATCCCACGTTTTCGGTCTTCTCTGGTCAGCGAGCTGTCACAGGGTGACGGAAATCTGATGCTTTCCCTGCAACAAAATGTGGAAGAGCTAACATCACTAAAAGACCATTTGACAGCATGGAAACTACTGCTAAATGTGTCCACATGGATTCTGTCTACCATAGAAAAGGGTTACCGGGTCCAGTTCAGAGCTCAACCCCCCCGGTTCAGAGGTGTGCTCACCACAGTTGTCAGCACAGAGCAGAGCCCAATGTTAGCGCAGGAAATAAGTTCCCTTTTGGACAAAGGGTCCATAGAACATGTACCCTGTTCCTAAAGGGAGGGAGGTTTTTACAGCCGTTATTTCCTGGTCCGCAAAAAAGATGGGAGTATGCAGCCAATTTTGGATCTGCGTCATCTGAACCATACTCTTCGGACTTACAGGTTAAAGATGCTGACGCTCCAACTTATCGTGCCTCAGATTCAGTCTGAGGACTGGTTTGTGACGATAGATCTGAAAGACGCATATTTCCACATAGGAATTTCGCCCAGTCACAGGAAGTTCCTGAGGTTTGCGTTTGGAGAAAACACATACCAATTTTGGGTTCTTCCCTTTGGGCTAGCTTTATTCCCTCGCACCTTCCCAAAGTGCATGGATGCTGCTCTGGCTCCCTTGCAACTCCGTGTACTAAACTACCTGGATGACTGGTTAATTCTAGCACGATCCAGGGAACAGGCGGTTCAACATCAAGATGTTGTTCACGCCCACATGAGGAGCTTGGGGCTCAGGTTGAACCTTAAGAAAAGTATGCTTTTTCCAGTTCAGAGGACAACTTTTCTAGGTGTTATATGGGATTCTACTACAATGAGGGCGTTTCTATCCCCACCACGCGTACAATCAATCCTATCAACTTTGAGCAAGATAAAGCGAGGTCTGGGTATCCCCTCCAGCCTTTATGAGAGGCTGTTGGGTCTTATGGCAGCAGCAGCCAACGTCATACCATTGGGCTTATTGCACATGAGACTGTTTCAGTGGTGGCTGAAAGGTCGGGGGTTTCATCCGAGGATGAAACCTCTGAGAGTAACCAGAGTCATGCAGCGATGCCTACGTGTTCTAAGTATTTGGAGGTGCCCGCAGTTCCTAGCCTCGGGTCACACTCTAGGGGCGTCCCCTTACCACAAGACGGTAATAACAGACGCGTCCCTCCCGGACTGGTGTGCAGTCTTGAATGGCTGTCCAGCTCACTGTCTTTGGAGTGGACCTCATCTGGAGTGGCATATAAATCGCCTAGAGATGCGGTCCGTATTCCTAGCACTGAAATTCTTTCTCCCTCAGTTGAGAGGTCACTGAGTGCTAGTGGTGTCAGACAACACAGCTGTGGTCTCATATATCAACCACCAGGGAGGGTTTACGTTCACGGCCCCTGTTTAGGCAGGCACAACTAATCCTTCTCTGGGCAGAGGGAAAGTTCTTGTCAGTGAGTGCAATGTACATTCCGGGCAGCTGGATGTAGGCAAAGGGGCGGCTGTGGCAAAGGTGGTAGAGCGGGTGTCACCAATCATAGGGTTGGCAGTTCGATTCCCGTCCGGATGACTCCACATGCCGAAGTGTCATTGGGCAAGAAGGACACTGAACCCCAAGTTGCTCCCAATGGCAAGTTAGCGCCTTGCATGCCAGCTCTGCTACCATTGGTGTGTGAGTGAATGGGTGATTGATACACAGTGTAAAACGCTTTGGATAAAAGTGCAATATAAGTGCGCCATTTACCATTTAGGTGCAGACATCCTGTCGAGGCAGGGGCTGAGGCCCAGGGGTGGAGGCTCCATCCACATGTGGTGGAGTCCATATGGCGAAGGTTCGGACAAGCGGAAGTGGATGTGTTCGCGTCCGAGGAGACAACACACTGCCCGCTGTGTTTCGCCCTCACTCCTCCTGCACCATTGGGGCTGGACGCCATGGTGCACATGTGGTAGAGGTCACGTCTATATGCTTTCCCCCCATTGCTCTGCTCTCACAAGTTCTAGCGAGAGTTCGCCAAGACCGTCTACGTCTGCTGCTAGTAGCAACTTATTGGCCAGCTCGAATATGGTTCTCGGAGATAATGTCCCTGCTCGACGGCACTCCTTGGGAGATTCCCATCCGCAGGGACCTACTGTCTCAAGCCAGAGGGCTGATCAATCACCCTGGGCCAGAACTATGGAAGTTGTGAGGGGCACCAGCTCATAGATTCTGGTCTCACAACTGAGGTTGTAGAGACCATGTTAAATGCTAGAGCACCATCCACAAGGAAATTGTAAGTGGTGGCTTTTTGTCTTGTGGTGTGAGGAACGTCAGTTAGACCCAGTGAATTGCACAATAGCTGCAGTCCTAGAGTTCCTACAAGAACGTTTCTCAGCAGGGTTGGCTCCTTCTACAATCAGGGTTTACGTGGCCGCCGTTTCGACCAGCCCCTTTTGATGGAGCCTCTGTGGGGCAACATCCTCTAACTTCAAGGTTCATGCGTGGTCAGCGTCAGACAGCTGAGGCTCAGCTGCAGGCCGCGGGTACCTTCCTGGAACTTTTCTGTGGTCTTTCTAAGGTCTGTCAGGGGCCCCATTTGAGCCCTTAGACTCTTAGCCTTAGCCTCTGAGAAGCTTCTGACTCTAAAAGTAGCTCTTCTACTGGCCCTGACATCTCTCAAGCAAGTGGGAGATCTACAAGCTCTCTCTGTTGCCCCCTCCTGCCTTGACTTCGCCCGTGGACTGGCCAAGGCCTTCCTGTATCCTAGGCCGGATTATATTCCTAAAGTGCCTACATCAGCTGCCCACCCTGTGGTGTTGCAGGCTTTCCTCCTCCGTTCCTCACACATTCGATCCTCACACACTCGCACACTGTGACAAGAGAGGATGCACCTGCTGTGTCCAGTAAGGGCCCTCTGTACTTACATCCACCGCTCCGGCCAGTGGCGTAAGTTGGAGCAGCTGCTGGTCTGCTTTGGTGGCGACAGTAAAGGTGATGCCGTGTCAAAGCAGCGCATCTCTAACTGGATAGTGGAAGCAATCTCTATGGCTTACGAGGCGCACGGTCCCGCCACGCCTCTGGGTGTAATACCTCATTCCATTAGGGCAGTGCTTCTCAATTATTTTCTGTTACGCCCCCCCCTAGGAAGAAGTAAACATCCCCCCCCCCCAACTCTCCGCCGCGACTGTAAATAGTATCATTTGTCTATAAAATTGTTATAAGTGCACCTCTACATAACTGTAATAAATTAAAAACAAAAAATATAGATCCACTTACAACAAAGAATAACTTTATTAACATTGTTTTTTAGTATGTAACAGAAAAGACTTAAAGTCAATTTGCCTGAAATTACAAAAAAATTCAATCCTTATTTAAACTGTAAACATTTTTTGACCATTTCATACTGAAAAATGAAATTTTATATAATCAGTAAATAATAATAAATTCAAATTGATCAGCAACATTAACTCAGGAGCACAATATATAAAACACTTTGACCTACAAAACAAAAATGAATAAAACAATTTGTGATTTTTTTTTTACTCAAAATGAGGAAGTCAGGATTAATGGCTACAATGAGCATGTTTTGCAGTGCACAGCTATTCGAAGTGGGGTTTGAAGCATGATACTGCAACTCTCAGCTCTTGCTCAATGTTTAGCTGGGACCTGTACTTGGTCTTCAGTGCAGCAACAGCAGAGAAGCCAGTCGCACAAAGATAAGATGTTGCAAAAGGAAGAAGAATGCCCATGGCCCTCTGCCCTAAGAGTGGATACTGCCTCTCTACACTCAGCCAGAATTCACTCAGTGTCTGTGATGTGAACCTCAGTCTCAATGTGGAGTCAGACATCATATCAATGAACTGGTCCTCCTCTGCAGAGCCGAAACCAGTTGGAGCTGGTGCATTGAAAGGATCTCTCACCCAGTCATATTGGGAACTGTTTTCAGGGAAGTACCTTTTAAAGAATCCCATCAGTGATGAAATATGCTCCTTAATATATGGAATCACTGAGGTGGCATCATAGTCAGTAGTGTCAACAAATTCATGCAGGTTCTCGAATGAATCAGTATTTCCTTCATCAAGTCGCCTGCCCCACATTGCAAGCTTTCGAGTGAAAGAGCTGATCTTGTTTGTGACCTGAAGGAGGTGTTTATCTAAAACACTGAAGCGGCTTATCAGCGTGAATGGGGTGTAATGTCATTACGTGGCGCCTTAATTTATTTGGCTTCATGCTGTCCGCTGCCAACATTTTTAGACACAGTAAACATACCGGTCTTTCCTCGTCTCCCACCGTAGTCACAGTGAAGCCAAGCACTACATACACTTCGTCATATTTCCTCATCTTAGCTTTCGGGAGACTTACGTTTGACTCATTATCTGCGTCTCTCTCCACCTTTCTTTCAGGATGTGTGTGCGGCTGCAGTGTAGTCTACGCCACACACATTCATTCGTTATTACAGCCTGGATTTTCATTCCACCCCGGGCTCGAGTGTCTTGCAGTGACCCTTTGGCTTGGGTATTTTTGAACAGGCCGTACCCTCGGTTTGACGGACTGGGTATTCCCGTTTTCATACTGTTATGCTAAATGCAACGTTGAA
Organism: Ameiurus melas; assembly: GCA_012411365.1. Taxonomy (NCBI): domain Eukaryota; kingdom Metazoa; phylum Chordata; class Actinopteri; order Siluriformes; family Ictaluridae; genus Ameiurus; species Ameiurus melas. The sequence continues at coordinate 8,214,797 of CM022766.1, read as the reverse complement.
GTTCCCTTTGAAAGGTAACATGTTCGTTGAGACGTGGCATTGCATTGTCATACCAGGGAAGGCCTGTGAATTGTGTCTTTGCTTCAGACAATAGAGGCTGGCGGCATGGTTCAGAGGTGTATACATATATATATATATATATATATATATATATATATATATATATATATATATATATATATATATATATATATATATATATATATATATATATACATACACACACACACACACACATTAGAGCAAGGTCAACAAAAAATGCATATAATGACTATTATAGTCATTACCACACTACACTATACTATACAGCATGATTGTGCACCATAAACACCAATGAGAGCACATGGAGTTTGCAAAAATAACACTGAAAACAAAATCTCTGAATTTTCAACCGATTATAAATTTATATGTCATTCTACATAAAAATGTATAGTGCCCTCCACTAATATTGGGACTCTTGGTAGATATGAGCAAACAACGCTGTGGACAATTGTCTTTATTGTTTAATTTTTTGCTAAAAAAATCACAAAAATGCTCTGCTTTCATGAATATCAAACAATTCCAAACAAAACACAGGCTTATCAGAAAATATATATTTGTTAAATATAGGTTTGCAACAATTATTAGCATTTTTTTTGGCAATACTTTGTGCTACTTATGTTTGCTAAGATAACAGCTCTGAGTCTTCTCCTATAATACCATATAATTATATATAGGGTAAACCTGTGTTGTGTTTGCAATTGTTTGATATCCATGAAAGCAGTGTATTTTTTTGAATGTTTTTTTAACAAAATATCAAAAGGTTAAACAATAAAAAAAAAATTATTTGCTCATATTTACCCAGGGTGCCAATATTAGTGAAGGGCAGTGTATATGTATACAAATTGAGCAGTGCTTTGGCACAGCAGGTAGCATTGACACCTCACAGCTCTAGGGTCCCTGGTTCAATCCTGAACTTGAGTTACTGTATGTTTGAAGTTTCTCATGTTTCCACATGTATGCGTGGGTGTCCTACCAGCTCCCAAACACACTCCAGTATGTATATTGTCTAAACCAACTGAAATTGGTCATGATTTTGAATGCATTTTTTTGTTCCCAATATGTACACAGTGTGGCAAGAACTTGGAAAAATACTCCCCAGACTGACTGTTTGGTGATGCTCTTAAGGTAAGTGGTAGTTATGTTTCACTGGTATTCATCAGGGAAGATGTCAAGACACACGTCCATGTTCTTTTATGCCTCACTACATTAATATCACACGGAGTTTAACATTCCTACTCAGCCTAATCAAAGCATGTCAAGAGTATAACAAAAAAGACAGAAATATGCCTATTATTCCCCAAATTTGCTTGTCAAACCTCCATTCACACAATTGTGCAACTGAAACACAAAAAGATTGAGGGATATGATATAAATATTTTAATCTTCCTATGTCATTAAATTCATTTCTTAAAAAACATTTGAGACGTGACATAACGTACCAGACTGTATTTAAATGAAGCTTCATTAACACACTAGTACAAGAATAATAGTGGTTTGTCTATTCAGTAGATGGAGCCCTGTTCTGTATTGCCTTCATTTAATAGATATTATAAAGGTAATAGATCTTCATAGAAATGCTGAACAAAATCAATTTTTTATATATATACATATATATATATATATATATATATATATATATATATATATATATATATATATATATATATATATATAAAAATGTGCACATAAATGGCATGGAGTGTATTTGAAACATTATATTAGACAAAATGGAGGGCTGCTAAGATAGATGACACCTGACAGGTTAAACAACATGATCTGGACATTACCAAATGTTCAGGCTTAGAAAAATAGAATTTCAACAAGATTTCTTATCAGAAAATTCCCTTTTTGTGTTATTAAACAACTTTACATTATAAAAAAATTTTTTGGCTATTTTTATACCTACACTTATAAAATAATTAATTCCTTCATCATGTGTGGCACTTCATTAAACTCCTTCATTAAAATAACATGACTTCAGTGGAAGAGGGCTACTCAGCCTAGATGGCAAGACATTACCGATTAACTTGATTAAATGCTTCAGGACATTATTTTGGTTGCTCGGGAGCAAACAAACTGATTTGAAGAAATGAGAAAACAGATCTAATTGTTTGGCCTGGAATGAGAAGTTACTCAAATACGAATTATATTCAATAGTTAAACAGAGCTCATCACTTGGAGTTAGAATGTTAACAGGCATAGAATGCCAGAAACAGGCATAAAACCAGAGGCCCATATACACAAATTATGTCTGCACCTTTCTACTAAATGCTTTGTAAATAACAACTCAACTCTGAACTTAGCACCTGCTTTTAAACATCACTCGTGCTAAAATGTGTTTAAAATGTGTTTGAGAAGTGAATCAATTTCCAAAATAAGCAGTGTAAGTACATGTAGTGTGTATTCAATCATTCATTTCACAGATCCCTGAATGAGCTGCTCATTCCGGCTATATCCTAGTGTACTGTTTTCATTAGTGCATCAATACACAATTCTATGGAGACACGAGTTAACGGATTTAAGGTAGAGTAGGTTCATCACACAAGCTGGACCATTGCTAAGCAGTGTTAATCATCATCCCCTGCATCCCCCGGAGCACGCGTGATTCTGCGGCCCCCCCTCTTCCCGGGACCCTTGGGTTTGGCGAAGGCTTGTTTGTGCGCATGCTGCTTTGGGTGCACTTCTTCATACATGTAGTCGCTGGTGAGTTCATCACCATTATCAATCTCCAACTGTAGAAATGTAGAAATGGTTTTGAAATAGACAATACCCAAAGTGTATTTTTAAAATTGCTGGTGTGTGCCATGTCTTTACCTTTTTGGCAATGTCAATCTGCAGTTTGTTTTCCACGGTGTCTATGAGGGGGTTTTTGCAGCTGGAGTACAACATCCTCTCCCGAATGCTGCATTTGTAACCAGGCATCGAGTATATAAACACTGCAAAAATGCACAATGCATGACTGGCATTAAAGAATGACATTAATTACAGAGGGGGGAAAAACTAACACACACACACAAAAAACCCACTATACATAAAAACGGTATTAGAAAACGGTATTATTCAAAACATAATTAACATGTTCTCCCTGTTAATGGTCTCAAGACCATTAACACGGAATCACACATTGGCCTTAGAAAATTAGGAAAATATTGTCTTAATAGTTGGGGAGTAGTGGGAGGTAGGGTAGTGAGGTACAGACCCCTTACTTAAAGGTAATTAACAGGTGTATACCAAAACATTTGTCATTGCAACACTTTTCTGGGAGAAATGGTGCATTTTCTGGAAAAAAGGGGTGAAAATAATTTCGTCCATGATTGTATATAAACGAACAGCAAATGTCTTACCTGTGGACTCGAGGTAGTCTCCTTCATGTGAGTGTTTGTAGAGGAAGAAGTGGTACCGTGCAGCATCTTTAGGGATTCGTTTAGGCAGGTCACGTAACTCTGTCGGAGCGGTGTTGGATAACTTGATGCACTCTCTTGGAAAATCAATTTCCTATACCAAGCAAATGCAAATTATAATATACACTATACAGTTGCAATCAAAATCATTCAACCCCCATTGCAAATCAGGATTATTGAAATTCAGCTGGCGGTTGGATAATTTTGATTGCAACTGTAGTGTCAGGTTGTGCTTAAAGTTGATCACCTTCACAAGAAATTACTGTAAGAATCCACTAGAGGTCAGTGTTGGGCGTAGATGACACCCGGAGACATTGACAGAAAACACATCTGACAACACTGTCTTGAGTTTGTCAACATCTCAAAGCAAATGATCAAATTACATTCTCAAATGCTCAGTTAAAGTGAAAGTCATTATATAGGTGGATATATGACAGTGGTGCATTTGTGTAATAAGTTGGAGTTGCTTACGAGCTGAACATAGTTAATCCTTTTGTCTCTGAATTGCTCCAAGGCCTCAATGGCATCTCTTTGCATGGGAAAAGCTATGCCCTGCAAAGTCTGCTGCTTTGTGTCCAAGTGGATGTCTGTCTGCACCTGTAAGAGCGTACAACACACACACACATACGCACGCATGCACACACAATTAGTGATGATCGCGCTGACTACAGCTGTGCTGTTATAAATTTTGAGTACAATTTCAACATCAAAATCTGCTCCTATTAAAAAGCACACATGTAGGGAACAGTTTATATAATGACAAGTACTTCCGCTTATTCCTCCCTTCACTACACAATGCCTCCATCTGTATTTGTTTAGAACACATTATCTATTCATCCTGAATAAAGTACTCGTCTCTACCATACACACAACATACATTTTACAGAGGCTGCAGGAGATGGAACTGCTTTTACCTGTGAATCTCAACGAAATGTTTTGAAAATGGCTGCCTGTTAAGGCTGTCCATGTAACATGGTCAGTTAATGAAGATAAGCTGTATTTTTATTTGTCAGCATGTACATTATGTGCTGCATGCTCCAAATTTGGCTCCAGGAGAGTTCCAGTTCCAGAATTACTGGCATCCAATGTTTCTGTCATCAACTGCTGTTTTCCTTGGTCAACCTGTTCGATGTCTGGTTGTTAGTACACCAGGAGTTTCTTTATTTTTCAGGACATTCCAAATTATTGCATTCGCAATAATTATATAATACAGTATATAGCCATTGCCTGATTTATGAAGGCCAACACACTCTTATCTCATTTCATAAGTGCATTCTCTAATCTTCCGCATGTTAATAAATGACTAAGGAAATTTGGCCATAGTCACCTCAGATTTACACCCTGCTGAAACCTGAAGTCAAGGATGACCTTGTAAGAGTTCCTAAACACTTTTTTTTTAATCAATTTGTTGATAATATTTCTACTGGTGAAAATAATTGATATGATGGTTGTGTTAAAAAAATAAATGTGTATATATATATATAATGTATTTTTTTTCTTAAACCTTTTCATAATCCTTCACATCTTTACCAGGGGTGCCAATAATTCCGCAGCTGCCTGCATGTATTTTCAGGCGCACGAAACACAATACCGACACGTGCTAGGAGTATGAGCATCACCGCTGGTTGCCATAGCTATAACATGCAGGCACTGGAGATATGGAGACAGATGGGACCATCCACAGCTGAGAGAATAAAACAGTGATCGAGGCCAGATCTAAACCAGCGAGCGATCTGTTCAACATGCAGTACAAAATCAATGGCCCCATGTTCGCTCCCAGCCACCATTTTGAAGGACAACATTTACTCAGTAGAGCCTGTGTGCGTCTGTAACTTGTAGAAATCATCAAGTTGAATCAATATAATCGGTGCTCGTATTTTACTTGAGCCTATTACAGTGTAAGTGATGGCTTTATTTATTTTAGGCAGACAAAGTTAAGTCGTGTGCACCTAGGTCTTACTAGATGTCATGCAGCGGTACCTCATTGAGTTTGATTTGCCTCAGTTCCTCCTCAGCAGCAGTCAGTGGGAGTGGAGCAGCCTGGGACGCCAAGAACCTTTTATAGCCGTTTAGTGATACATCATCCTGCACAGAGAGAGAACTCTTAGTATTCTTTTCCCTCTTCTTATTATTATCATCATCATCATCATCAACAACAACAAACTACAAAAGCAACAATAACAACTTGTTAATTATGCCAGAGTCTTGGAGGATAAAAATCTAAATAAAATAAAAGTCACAAAGTTCTCACATTATATACATACACACGCTCAACAAGCACATTATTAGGAACACTATACTTATTCTGGGTAGGGCCTCCACTTGCTCTCAATTCAGCCTCAATTCTTTGTGACATTATTCCTTAATCTCTCCCTCATATACATTATATATACACATACATATAATATAAGATTAAGGAATAATGCACTACTAATAACATAAGGAATTACATACTAATTGAGTATTTACAGACAATCAGAGTTAAATAGGTAAAAGGTGGCGGCTTGGTGTCCTCATCTTTGAATTTATATGACACTCTACAGAGACACATAATAGAGCACTAGCCTCTCTGTAAAGATTAGAATGACTTGCACTTTGCACTGCTCTTGCTTAGTGAAATATGACATCGGTACATGGAGCTCACAATTTGGATTAGTTGAGTTTTCCTAACTGTTATTACAGTATTCTATACACATATTATACACCTGTAGTCACAGATCACATTAAAATCACAATCTTGATTCGTTTCTCACTGCAATTCTATTCAAGAGCTCCCTCATTCTCCCCCAATGACCTTTAGCATTGCACCATGTGATAATAACCTAAAGTATCGTTAGGATATGGGAAAAAAAAAAGTGGAGAAACAATCCTGGAAAGCTAAACTATGACTGAATTTTGTGTAGTGTAGTGAGAATGAACTCATGTTTCCTAAACAGAAATGTAATATAATATGTAGTGATTAATACATTTCCAATTAATAAGCTAACAACATATAAACGTATATTTAAAAAAAATAATAATGAATGGGGCGAGTGACATGAAACACATAACCTACAAGATGCTTATGAGCTGCGATCAGCAATAGAATAGAAATAAATGATGACTTTAGGAGGACACTGCGCTCTTGGCAACTTAATTAAAATTTCATTCTCAATAGCAGTTACTGTTGTCTTTTTGCTCTTTAGGCGACTCCAGTACAAATGTGCAGTACATCAATAATTCAAAATGTAAACAAATTGTATTCACAAACATCTGCTAGGAGAATACCATGCTCTGCTGCAGTGAGAATTTAATAAATAGCGATTCTAAGCCAAAAAAAATAAATAAATAAATCATGATCCTTATATCACCAAGAGCCGAAATGGGAATATTTAACATTTTATCTGCATGTCCACTTAAAATCTGTATTACTGCTGTCCCCATTCCTACCCACAATTGTGGCTAAGCAGGGATCTTGTGTAATTTGTTTCGAATTGTAAAATGTCCTCCTGCATGTGAATTCAAAAGGTTTTAGAATAACTACACAGACGCAATCTGCCTCCTTCAGAAAGTACCTTTACTGTGCCGAAGAGCTCCTCTTTTATGTGGCTGCCACCAAATTCCTTTTTCACTGTGGCCCTAGTAGCAGCATACAGCATCTTCTGACGAACCTGACAACGAAAATGAGTTGAAGGAATATTATAATATTAAGAAGAAGAAGAAGAAGAATTTAGAATCTATATCCTGAATTGATATGTTTCTCTAAAGCTGCTTTGGGACAATGTCCAACAACTGAATTGAATTGAACATAACTTTAAATATAACACATATACTAACTGAAGCATGTGCAGGAGATGTTTTAGTTTCACAGTGATGTGTGGTTTTTGGAACTAACTTCCTGCTGGCTGTGAAATACAACTGGGTTATTGAAACCCGGCGGGAGAAAATTAGAATTGCAAATGTTCTATGCAAAGCAGGGTGAAATCACAACAATCTATTTTCTGTGTCTGACCCCACATCTATATGAATAATACTTCAACATTATCAGCTACATCATAATGTTTTGGACCAATGTAATGTTTAGTTATAAATAGAGAATACTGCGTGCCAAAGAGTTGAAACTGAAGTGGTTCTCAAAACTGAATTCAGGCCTGCGGAGTTCATTTGTAATTACTACAGTGCCAAAGCACTGTGTGGGGTCTTTAATAGCTACTCTTAGGAGAAAACTTTTCCAGCCCTAAACACTGCCCCACAACAAAAACCATGGAGCCTACTGCATCTGTATAAGTATACATTTGTAATTATATGTCTAACTCTCCACATCCACAAGGCAGTTATGCTTCTATTTTTAATGTAACCAGTGGCTAGTTGGGCCTTATGTTCTTATATACACCATCTACTATTTTAGTGTTAAAAAACGTGTGAAATGTTTAGCATATTTTAATAATGTTATCATGATACACTGAAAGACTGTTGATATTTGGAAAGCCAGTTTCTATAGACGGGTAACTAGCAAAAGTAAAAAAAAAAAAAAAAATTATCATCATAAAAAACAGCCCTGTTATGCTGTGTTTTTTGTTTCTTGCTTGCATGGTTTGGGTTGACTCAAAGGGAAGCATTAATGTCAATCAATACAAAGTTACTCTGACTGATCGAATTTATCTTATGATGAAACCTTTTCGTTCTGACGGGAGTGGTCTTTCCAGGATCAATGGCCCCAACTACATACATCAATGAATCATTTGATCTTGCTGTGACCTAGGCCCTGATTGGATCAATTCCAAAATCTAATCATCTCATCCTCTGGTTACAATTCTAAATACATATGAATCTTACACACGTTCAAGTTTACTCTTTAGGCCTTATATTAACGTGACAAATGGATAAATGTACAACCTGAAAACAAAATGCCTCAGCTACCTACTGCCGAAGGCCTAGTAATGAACATTATGTAAATAATACGCTATGGCCTTCGCAGTCATGAGATCTCAACCCAGTTGAACAACTACAGGAGATGTTGACAATGCTATACAATGATCTTCACCACCATCATCATCATCAACAACATCAAAACACCAGTTGAAGGAATATCTTTTGAAAGAATAGTTAGTACAGTCAGAGAGACTTGTAGAGACTTGTAAGCAAATGTGTATTGCAGCTGTTCTAGTGACCCTAGTCACTCTATTGACTCTAGAGTAGTGACCCAAAAACTCACTAACACACAACATATTGCTTTTTCCTTCTGTATATTTTACATTCAACATGGGCCTTTCAAAGTATATGTTTCTAGCCAAGCTACAACTCTTTTATGGCACAGATTTTGGATGTACAGTGGGTAAAAAAATAAATTTATTAATAAATAAATAACATAAAGGCAGTTATTTTGCTCTGGTTCACAATAGTGAATCCTTGAGGACACATTTAACCTGTACCTTAGGGAACAAAAACAGTGTCTTATGTACTGCTAAGTGTACCATAACAGTTTTTTCCTCAGAGAGGACTCCAT